>JBBDGP010000850.1:1157500-1505000 GCA_037952835.1 Lithobates septentrionalis | reverse complement strand
ATGTATTGAATTGAGGCAACTGAAAATATTGGTGCTCCTGGTACGAATTGGTGCTTGTTTGGTGCATCTGGATTCGAATAGGAGTGCAGTATTTAAATGAAATGAGAGAAATGATTGTTTTGACCGAGGCTCGAATTGGTTGTGCCGTGTTAGCGACTGGCAACTAACCGAGCTCTGGTGTAGGTATGAAATGTGATCGGAACCAGTGATGCATGCCGTGACGAATCGGTGCGCCTCGGATGCGACTGGTTTCGAAACGGTGATGCGTTGTGAGAGTGAAATGGTAGAAATTGCATGACAGAGATATGGGTCAATCCCCGGTGTCTGCGATTCAGCTATGATCCGGATTTCTGGAGCATGTATAGAAATGAGGCCGATCCTGGGGCACGCCGAGATGAATTGGTGCATTTTCATGCGACTAAATTCATGTCGGAACGTGATACATGGAAATGAAATGATAACCATGACAGAGATACAATTGATTGATAAACGTAACTCTGGAGCCTGTATAGAAATGAGGCCAATCCTGGGGCACGCCGAGACGAATCAGTGCATTTTCATGCGACTGAATTCATGTCGGGACGTGATACATGGAAATGAAATGATAACCATGACAGAGATACAATTGACTGATAACGTAACTCTGGAGCATGTATAGAAATGAGGCCAATCCTGGGGCACGCCGAGACGAATCGGTGCATTTTCATGCGACTGAATTCATGTCGGGACGTGATACATGGAAATTAAATGATAACCATGACAGAGGTACAAATGACTGATAAACGTAACTCTGGAGCATGTATAGAAATGAGGCCAATCCTGGGGCACGCCGAGACGAATCGGTGCATTTTCCATGCGACTAAATTCATGTCGGAACGTGATACATGGAAATGAAATGATAACCATGACAGAGGTACAATTGACTGATAATAACGTAACTCTGGAGCATGTATAGAAATGAGGCCGTAATAACTGGGGCACACCGGAACGAATCGGCGCATCTTTTGGTGCGATTGGATTCGAATCGGAGCGCGGTAGGTGACTGAAATGAGAAATGATTTGAAATGTCCGAAATGAGTTTTTTGAAATGTTTTTCAGAAATGAGAAATGATTTGAAATGTCCGAAATGAGTCTTTTGAAATGTTTTCAGAAATGAGAAATGATTTGAAATGTCTGAATGAGTTTTTTTGAAAATGGGTTTGATAATTTGCAAGTTGCGACTGGCTATGGCTGTTTAGTAATACCGACATGCTAGAAATGAAGCGGCGTCAGCGTCGCTGTGCTATCGAATTGTGACATATCGAAAGTACGAGCGATATACATTGCAGTTTGTGCGATGCGGGTGAAACGAAATTTTGAACTCACGGTTTAGTGACATGATATGAAAAACGAAAAGTCCGACGGGACCTTACCTGCGACAGCCAAGCCAGACGCGTGGTACAACTATAACGAAAAACGCGGACTTCGAAAGTTTTGAGTACGGAGTATCGAATACGGGAACTGCGAGGCAAGAACTTGCGGACGCTGGTATGTCGAATAGTCGGCTTAGTGACGTATATCGCGCACAGGAAACCGACAAGCACCACAGGTGAGCGGGCTGCTTAAATACCCCCGGGCTCCTCCCATAAATTCAGGCCACCATACTGGCCTTCCTACATATATATGTATATATATATATATATATGTATGTATATATATATATATATATATATATATATGTATGTATATATATATATATATATATATATATATATATATATATATATATATATATATATATATGTATATATATATATATATATATATGTATATATATATATATATATATATGTATATATATATATATATATATATGTATATATATATATATATATATATATATATATGTACACACTATAAATTCCTATCCTGCTGGTTTTGGGGTGTGTAATGGTGGGGAAGATGTGCTCTGACTGTTTGGTGAAAGAAAGAAGTCAAAAGACTTCTTGCTTTCTCCAGAATATCAGCCAGTTTCAGGCTTCTCACTCTGATTCTCCACTTCTGAAATGGTGAATCAGAAAGTGAGAATTCTGTCACAGATCGCCAGTGAGGTGCCGAGATTGCACCTTCATAAACTGGCCGTTTCTGTGAATTCTCACTGTGCTGAGATAATCAGCGGAGAACATGTTCTCCACTGATTATCTCAGTTTCATAAACTGGTAATGAGCTGAGATCAGCGGTGAGACTCGGGATCGCCGCTGATCTCAGTTTCATAAAAGGACACCTCTGTGAGTTTTTGTTGTTCAACTTCACATTTGTAGTTCTGCTTTATTTCAGGAGTAGAGCTCTCCGCTGCCATCTTCTGGAGTAATATAATATATATTACTATGACAGGTTCATTCTCTGTTCCAGGAAAGCCATTTGAATAGATGAAGATTGTCAGTTGGGCATTTTCTTTCATTCCGCTGTAACTCTGCTCCCATTTCTGTTAGTTAAGAATAAACTTACCATGTCAGATAAGTACTCTGAATGTGTTATGCTTATATAGAACTATCAACAACATAAACTACATTCAGGATGATGCCATACTGTTATCTTTGATTATGAAATATGAGGATTGGAACCTTAGCATTGTGTCATTTTGGTGTAATGCTCCTCTCAGAGAGGATGTATGGAGTGATTCTTTACTCCCCTTCTTTCCTACTGATTCAGAATCTTCAGCAATACACTTCTAGTGCAACAAACTTCACTTTCTTTAAAGCATATCTATGGTTAAAATATAAAATGATATATTAAATTCAACATTGTAGCTCAGCTAATTCAAGCCTACACACAGAGCCGGCTTAGAAGCAAACACTTACGAGTGCCCCCGTAACAAATGGCTTGCTATGGGGGCACTTGGCGGGGGGAGAAGCCAGGAGTGCTGGCGAGGGACCTGAGAGGAGGAGGATCAAGGCTGCTCTGTGCAAAACCCTTGCACAGAGCAGGTAAGTATGACATGTTTGTTATTTTTTTAAAATAAACAAAAATCTTCCTTTACAATCACTTTGAGCTCTTATTTGTGTATTTGTTGGCTAACCTGTTGCTTCTGTGGGGACCAAAGACTTTTGGTGGGGGGAATGTGTAGCCCCAGTCTGATGTACTACCTGGCCTACAGCTGCATGGATAGACTGCCACTGCAGTGTCACACACACTGTAGCAACTCACACTTAGCCAATGCTCCAGCTGTTCTCCCTCTCCTGTACTACCAGTGAAGAAATGTCAGAGAGCGGAGAGCACTGACTGTTTGCAGGACTATATGCAGCGAAAAGCCCCAACCTCCATTTGGGATCATAGAGAGGAAGAGGAAACTGATCTGTTATTGACTGTAGAAAAGACAGAGCTTGCTGGGAACAACTATGATTAGTGAGAGATGTAGTCCCCAGACAGACTAAGCATGTATTACAGATTGGCTCTGAGACTGCAGATCCCAGCCTGACTTTTGGCTTTGTGGATTGGAGAAAAAAGGTATGTTACTGGGAAATTGAATGTACACAGCAAAGCAGAAGCTACAAAGCATGCAAGGAATCCAGGGAGTTGTGGAAAGAGATGGCCAGCAGACATTGAATTGTTATTTTAGATTGTCAAATCAAACTATTGTTGCATTGTTATTACAATGATCATGTAAGTAATAAAATGAATGTGTATGCTGTGACCATAGATTTCTTTTAAATGTGGACCTATCAGACCTTTACAAGTCTTCATGAATAATTTAATGACGTGTCACAATATTTAGTAACGGTATCCTTTTACAAAAAGAATTGTGTCATCAAGTGACCTGTGCAGACAGGCACATGTGTAATTTCTGGGACAGAATCTCAGTTCAGAAAGCTAGATGATGCTTGAACAATATTGGTGTTCATCCTTCTGAAGAGAAAAACATTTTGGGAGGAGTATTGTAATCTCTATGACTAGTAAAAGTCCCTGTCTATGTAGTGCTGTTGCCCAGGGTATCAACACTGCAGGGAATTCATCACATGCTAAATAGTGTTGTCACTAGGGATGAGCCGAACACCCCCCGGTTTGGTTCGCACCAGAACCTGCGAACGGACCGAAAATTTGTACGAACGTTAGAACCCCATTGACGTCTATGGGACTCGAACGTTCAAAATCAAAAGTGCTCATTGTCGTAAAAAGGGTTTGGGGACCCGGGTCCTGCCCCAGGGGACATGTATCAATGCAAAAAAAAGTTTTAAAAACGACCGTTTTTTCGGGAGCAGTGATTTTAATGATGCTTAAAGTAAAAAAAAAAGTGAAATATTCCCTTAATATCATACCTGGGGGGTGTCTATAGTATGCCTGTAAAGTGGCGCGTGTTTCCCGTGCTTAGAATAGTCCCTGCACAAAATGACATTTTTAAAGGAATAAAAGTCATTTAAAACTGCTTGCGGCTTTAATGTAATGTCGGGTCCTGGCAATATGGATGAAAATCAGTGAGACAAATGGCATGGGTACCCCCCAATCCATTACCAGGCCCTTTGGGTCTTGTATGGATATTAAGGGGAACCCCGCCCCCAAATTAAAAAAGGAAAGGTGTGGGGCCCCCAGGCCCTATATACTCTGAACAGCAGTATACAGGCGGTGCAAACAAGACAGGGACTGTAGGTTTGTTGTTAAGTAGAATCTGTTTGTAATTTTGAACTGGTACATTTTTAACGTGTTTAGCTCCAGACAAAAAATCTATTTTAAGCTTTTTGGAAAACATAGGGAAGGGTTATCACCCCTGTGACATTTGTTTTGCTGTCTGTGCTCCTCTTCAGAAGATTTCACCTCACTTTTTGTCCTAATGACAAATGTTTTTTGAAAATTTGGGGGTTTTAGTGAAACAAGGATTGGTGATAAAACATCAATGTAAAGAAGAAAAGTTTTTCTCATATTAACTCTTACAGGAGAGAATTTCCCTTCCTAGGGGTAGATTTCATCTTACTTCCTGTTTACTCCTTCCGTTTGCAAGTAGGAGTCATTTATAAGTTGGATGTTGGAAAGTAGGGGCCTGCCCTATATACTCAGCAGAAATTTGGGCCTTAGGTGTTGTTGTGGCCACAACACTGTAAGCCCTCACAGGGCCCTGCTGTGAAATATTAGATCAAGAATTGTAATTACATGTCCCTGTTGAACAGGGGCTGAAAAATTGGGCAACCCCTCACAGATACTCTAGTTGGAGCACAGGAACTAGCCCTGCTGCAAAGAATTGCATCAAAAATTGTAATTACACCCCCTTGTTAAACAGGGGCTGAAAAATTGGGCCTTAGGCACTGGTGCTGGTGCCACAACACTCCAACCCCTCACAGATACTCTAGTTGGAGCGCAGGAACTAGCCCTGCTGCAAAGAATTGCATCAAAAATTGTAATTACATGCCACTGTTAAACAGGGGCTGAAAAATTGGTCCTTAGGCACTGGTGGCGGCGTCCAGAACCAAAAATGTTCTTACAAGCTATCAGCATGATCATTGAGGAGGAAGAGGATAATTACTCAGCATAACAGGATAGTCACTCACCATCAGCATAGGCAGTCTTTGAAGGGATCTGACATTTCAAAAAAAATTATTCGGTTACATCTGTATCAGGTGCTTGGTAGCTGGTGGTGATCCAAGACTGATTCATTTTTATGAAGGTGAGTCGATCGACTGGGTCGGTGGACAGACGCACCCTGTGATCAGTTACAAAGCCCCCAGCAGTACTGAATGTGCATTCCGAAAGAACGCTGGATGCAGGACAGGCCAGTAGCTCAATTGCATTCTGTGCAAGCTCTGGCCAGTGATCCATCCTCAATACCCAGTAACCCAGAGGATTTTCGGTGGGAAAGGTGTCCAAGTCAGATCTTGCCCCTAGGTATTCCTGCACCAGACGCTGGCGATGGTTGCTGGAACCGATCATACCTTGGGGCTGCGGGCTAAAAAATTGTCTGAACGCATCGGTCAGACGGCCACCTTCTCCACCGCTCCTTCTTTGACTGACCGAAGCCTCAGCAACACGTTGTCCAGAAACAGGAGTTTGTAACCTCCCAGTCTCTGGGAATGCGTTGCACAGACCTTTCTGCAAGGCCTCCCGAAGATGTTTCATCCTCTGCTCCCTCTGCAACGGCAAGATAAGGTCCGCAACCTTACCCTTGTAACGTGGATCAAGGAGGGTTGCCAGCCAGTATTGTTCCTTCTCCTTGATACCACGAATACGAGGATCCTTCCGCAGGCTTTGCAGGATCAGGGAGGCCATGCAGCGTAGGTTTGCTGAGGCATTCGGTCCGGAGTCCTCTTGGTCACTAAGGATGACATGATCCGCAGCCACCTCCTACAAGTGCATGGGTTTCTTGGGACTGTAAATGATCCCTTAAAGACTGCTGCTGATGCTAAGTGCCAGGCTCCACCTCCATCTTCCTCCTCCTCTTCTTCCTGTGTGATCGGCGGGCACGCAGGAACACTGTCTGGATAAAGGGGGCCTTGAGAGCTAAGGAAGTCCTCCTCTTCCTGCCTCTGTTCTGCCTCAAGTGCCCTGTCCATTATTCCACGCAGTGTGTGCTCCAACAGGTGGACAAGGGGGACAGTGTCACTGATGCATGCACTGTCACTGCTCACCATCCTCGTGGCCTCCTCAAATGGTGACAGGACAGTGCATGCATCCCTGATCATGGCCCAGTGGTGTGGGGAGAAAAAACCAAGCTCCCCTGACTCTGTCCTGGTGCCATAGTTGCACAGGTACTCATTGATGGCCCTCTGCTGCGTGTGCAGTCGCTGCAGCATGGGCCAACGTTGAGTTCCACCTGGTGGGCATGTCACAGATTAGGCGGTTCTTGGGCAGGTTAAATTCCTTTTGGAGGTCTGCCAGCCAAGCACTGGCATTATATGACTGGTGGAAATGCACACAGACTTTCCTGGCCTGCCTCAGGACATCCTGTAAGCCCGGGTACCTGCCCAAGAACCGCTGCACCACCAAGGATGTGAGCCAAACAGGGCACATGGGTCATTTGTCCCTGTCGGAGGGCGGAGAGGAGGTTGGTACCATTGTCGCAAACCTCCATTCCTGCCTTAAGCTGGCGTGGCGTCAACCACCTCTGAACCTGCTCCTGCAGAGCTGACAGAACCTCTGCCCCAGTGTGGCTCCTGTCCCCCAAGCACACCAGTTAAAGCACCGCATGGCATCTTTTGGCATGCGTACTTGCGTAGCCCCTTGAACGCCTACGGAGCACCGCTGGTTCCGAGGACAAAGCACAGGAAGATGCCATGGAGGAAGAAGAAGAGGAGGGGGTGGAGGAGAGAGGTGTGTCAGAATCACTAGTAGTGGCATTTTGGAGGCGTGGTGGCAGAACAACCTCCAACACTACTGCACCTTGTCCTGCATCCTTCCCAGCTGCCAGAAGAGTCACCCAATGCGCCGTGAAACTTAGGTAACGTCCCTGTCCATGCCTGCTGGACCATGAGTCAGTGGTAATATGCACCTTACCGCTGACAGACCTGTACAGCAAGGCCAAGACATTGCTTTCCACATGCCGGTAGGGAGCCGGAATCGCCTTCCGTGAAGGGGGCAGAGTCTACCAACTGAAAAGGTAGCAGTTGAAGTGCTAGCAATTTTGCCAAGCTAGCATTCAACCTCTGGGCATGTGGATGGCTGGGAGCGAACTTCTTTTTGCGGTGCAGCAGCTGGGGCAGGGAAATTTGCCTGGTACAATCTGACATCGGTGTACTTGGCTGTGACACACCTAATTCTACACCTTCAATCCTCTCAGTGCAGGTCTCAGAGAGGACTGAAGGTATAGTGGGGTTGGAGATCCCAGCTGATGAGGAGTAAGGAGAGGTCCTCTTTGTTTTTTGGTGTGGGTCTTTTAGGTACGCTTGCCAATGAACTGCATGGCAGGTCAACATATGTCTGGTCAAGCATGTGGTGCACAAGCGGGAGATGTTTTGGCCATGCGAGATACGCTTGAGATATATGTTGCAAATAGCAGCGGTGCCATCTGATGCACTCGTCTCAAAAAAGGCCCACACCAAAGAACTTTTGGAATAACGTGCAGAGACAGCAGCGCCCTGCACATGCGGAGCTCTGAGGTGTGATGCAGTCAGTGTGCTGCCCTTAGGCTGGCCCCTGGAGGGCATTCTGCCTCGTCGGTGATGTGCCTCCTCCTCCTCCTCCTCTCTCCTATCAGGCACCCACGTTGAGTCAGTGACCTCATCATCCCCTCCCTCCTCATCACTGGAGCAAACCTGGCAGTATGCTGCAGCAGGGGGAACATGACTGCCAGATTGCTGTCCTTCCTGGGCACCCCCTCTGTCCGTGCTCACGTTACTGCCTTCATCTAGCTCAGTATTATTATCAGAGCCTTCTAAATGCTGGGCATCCTCCTGGAGCATGTACCCAACACTGTGGTCAAACAGTTCGAGGGACTCCTCAGGAGGACATGGTGGGACTAGGGAAGGAGTCACTGATGGCATTGAGCCGAGGGAAGAGGCCGCGTTGGCAGCTGCTTTGCCAGACAAAGTTCCCTGAGCATGGGTGAGAGAGGATGAGGAAGATGATGACGGCTTGGTCATCCACTCGACCAAGTCTTCCACATGTTGCGGCTCAACGCGGCCAGCTGCCGAAAAAAGGCCAAGCGTGTCCCACGGCCACGTGCTGATGAGGATGCACCCTGTCCACGACTAGCACTGTTGCCTCTAGACACAGAGCCTGCTTGCCCTCTTTTATTGGCTTGTGACTGTCTGCCTCTCTTGTTGGCCTTCCAGACATACTATGTGGTGTAGTCCCTCCCGCTATAATGAGTAAACGGACTGAGTCAATACTAAATAACTAAAATAGAGAATCATAAAAATGGTGAAAAACGTATGAATGGTGATGATGTCTCTGTGGACTGCAGCAAAATCAAAAGTGTTCACTTACACTCAACAAAATAAAAATAGTAAAGTGATTTTGCGCTTCAAATCTATCACATCAAAGCATGATTATGTATACAACTATATAAATAGAGTGTATTCTACAGACATAAATCACAGTGCAAAATTATATAAAGTGCTCAATATGAATAAGTGATCATTCAAAGTGCTGATGTGCATAAATGAATCAAAAGTTTATATAGTGCTTCATCCACTGGGACAATATAATGGAGGGGAGGGGTGATGGTGATGTCTTAGATTGAAGGGATCCGGTGAAACCGGGCTCTCTAAACTCTCACCTTAGATAAGATAAATTTAGGCATCAAAACAGGTTCTTTGTTGGGTGTTGTATGGTGCCATTCAGGTGGGGCTTCTCTGGTGGTGTAATGGTATTCCCGATATAAAGCACCAAAAGGAGATTTCTTCATCAAAATCCAGAATGGTGAACAGCGCAGGTCAAGAGACAACTTCCCCCCACTGAAGAATGTTCTGATACTTGGCAGACTGCCGTCTTTTTTTCTTTTGACGGCTGGTCGGCTTCAGCAGACCAGAGAATTCTCTCTGAAACAGCAGCAGCTTGTCCTCTTGGAAGCTTGCAATAGAGATCTAGAGCAGTTTCTCTCTCAGTTGTGGGACCTTTTAAGTATGCAAAATCTCAAGACACTCCAGTCCATGTAGCTGGGAATAACGCTGTATGTAAGATATCCTCCCCTGTAGTGGTTATACTTGGTTCATTCCAAAAGCTGGGGGAGGATATCTTACATACAGCGTTATTCCCAGCTACATGAACTGGAGTGTCTTGAGATTTTGCATACTTAAAAGGTCCCACAACTGAGAGAGAAACTGCTCTAGATCTCTATTGCAAGCTTCCAAGAGGACAAGCTGCTGCTGTTTCAGAGAGAATTCTTTGGTCTGCTGAAGCCGACCAGCCGTCAAAAGAAAAAAAGACGGCAGTCTGCCAAGTATCAGAACATTTTTCAGTGGGGGGGAAGTTGTCTCTTGACCTGCGCTGTTCACCATTCTGGATTTTGATGAAGAAATCTCCTTTTTGGTGCTTTATATCGGGAATACCATTACACCACCAGAGAAGCCCCACCTGAATGGCACCATACAACACCCAACAAAGAACCTGTTTTGATGCCTAAATTTATCTTATCTAAGGTGAGAGTTTAGAGAGCCCGGTTTCACCGGATCCCTTCAATCTAAGACATCACCATCACCCCTCCCCTCCATTATATGGTCCCAGTGGATGAAGCACTATATAAACTTTTGATTCATTTATGCACATCAGCACTTTGAATGATCACTTATTCATATTGAGCACTTCCAGACATACTAATGGCCTGCAGTGAGATGTAGCTGCACTAAGCTGAGATATATATATATATATTGATACTGCAGCTAGCAAAATCAACTGCCTGCCTGTAGTATTATTAGTATGAGAACACCACCAATCTTCTACAGGTAGCTTTAGCTGAACACTGTGCAGAGGTCGCACTACACTAACTTGTAGCTTTAGCCGAACACTGTGCAGAGGTCGCACTACATTAACTTGTAGCTTTAGCTGAACACTGTGCAGAGGACGCACTACACTGACGTTTAAATAATGTAGCTGCCTGCGGTAGTGATAGGATCAGGAAAACACCACCAACCTTCTACAGGTAGCTTTAGCTGAACACTGTGCAGAGGTCGCACTACACTAACGTGTAAATAATGTAGCTGCCTGCGGTAGTGATAGGATCAGGAAAACACCTCCAATCTTCTAAAGGTAGCTTTAGTTGAACACTGTACAGAGGTCGCAATACACTAACGTGTATATAATGTAGCTGCCTGCGGTAGTGATAGGATCAGGAAGACACCACCAACCTTCTACAGGTAGCTTTAGCTGAACACTGTGCAGAGGTAGCACTACACTAACTTGTAGCTTTAGCTGAACACTGTGTAGAGGTCGAACTACACTAACGTGTAAATAATGTAGCTGCCTGCGGTAGTGATAGGATCAGGAAAACAACACCAACCTTCTACAGGTAGCTTTAGCTGAACACTGTACAGAGGTCGCAATACACTAACGTGTATATAATGTAGCTGCCTGCGGTAGTGATAGGATCAGGAAAATACCACCAACCTTCTACAGGTAGCTTTAGCTGAACACTGTGCAGAGGTCGCACTACATTAACTTGTAGCTTTAGCTGAACACTGCAGAGGTCGCACTACACTAACGTGTAAATAATGTAGCTGCCTGCGGTAGTGATAGGATCAGGAAAACAACACCAACCTTCTACAGGTAGCTTTAGCTGAACACTGTGCAGAGGTCGCACTACACTAACGTGTAAATAATGTAGCTGCCTGCGGTAGTGATAGGATCAGGAAAACAACACCAACCTTCTACAGGTAGCTTTAGCTGAACACTGTGCAGAGGTCGCACTACACTAACTTGTAAATAATGTAGCTGCCTGCGGTAGTGATAGGATCAGGAAAACAACACCAACCTTCTACAGGTAGCTTTAGCTGAACACTGTGCAGAGGTCGCACTACACTAATGTGTAAATAATGTAGCTGCCTGCGGTAGTGATAGAATCAGGAAAACAACACCAACCTTCTACAGGTAGCTTTAGCTGAACATTGTGCAGAGGTCGCACTACACTAACTTGGAGCTTTAGCTGAACACTATGCAGAGGTCGCACTACACTAACTTGGAGCTTTAGCTGAACACTGTGCAGAGGTCGCACTACACTAACTTGGAGCTTTAGCTGAACACTGTGCAGAGGTCGCACTACACTAAAAAATAATGTAGCTGCCTGCGGTAGTGATAGGATCAGAAAAACACCACCAATCTTCTACTGGTAGCTTTAGGTGCACACTGTGCAGAGGACGCACTACACTAAATGTAAATACTGTAGCTAATAGGCTAATAGGACTAATAGGATCAGAAGAACACCAGCAATTTTCTTCAAATACTGTAACAACACCTGCCTGTCTGTCAGTTGGAAAATAACAGGAACGGATCTAGCTAAACTGAATAAAGTGTATATATATATATATATATATATATATATATATATATATATATATACACACACAACACCTGGGATGCATATATATACACAATACACTGTAAGTGCAGCTAACTGACTGACTGCCCTGCCTTATCTATCTAACTTAAATCAAGTGACACTGTGTCTCTGTCTCTCAACGCCGGAACACACTACACAATGCCGACGTGCAGGCGGCCTTATATAGTGTGGGGCGTGTACTAAACCCCCTGAGCCATAATTGGCCAAAGCCACGCTGGCTTTGGCCAATTACAGCTCTCAGTACAGACGGCGCTGTGATTGGCCAAGCATTAGGGTCATAGTGCATGCTTGGCCAATCATCAGCCAGCAATGCACTGCGATGCCACAGTGAATTATGGGCCGCGACGCGCCACTCAAATTTGGCACGAACGACCCATATCATTCGCAATTCGGCAAACGATCGAACAGACGATGTTCGAGCCGATCATGGGTTCGGCTCGAACATGAAGCTCATCCCTAGTTGTCCCCCTGCAGGAGGCAGGATCATCAGCCACCTAAGTATGTAAATTGTATTAAATGATAGTTTCTCTAGTGCAGTATGCATTATCTGTAAACTGTGGTGGACCTGTATTGATTTGTAATTTTGTTACAGTTGTACTTTAACCACTTCAGCCCCGGAAGAATTTACCCCCTTCCTGACCAGAGCACTTTTTGCGATTCGGCACTGTGTCGCTTTAACTGACAATTGCGCGGTCGTGCGACGTTGTACTCAAACAAAATTGACGTCTTTTTTTCACACAAATAGAGCTTTCTTTTGGTGGTAATTGATCGCCTCTGCGGTTTTAAACAAAAAAAAAACGACAATTTTGAAAAAAACGCATTATTTTTTACTTTTTGCTATAATAAATATCCCCCAAAAATATATAAAAAAAACAATTTTTTTCCTCAGTTTAGGCCGATATGTATTTCTCTACATATTTTTGGTAAAAAAAAAAATTGCAATAAGCGTATATTGATTGGTTTGTGCAAAAGTTATAGCGTCTACAAAATAGGGGATAGATTTATAGCATTTTTATTATTATTTTTTTTTTTACTAGTAATGGCGGCGATCTGCGATTTTTATTGTGACTGTGACATTATGGCGGACACATTGGACAATTTTGACACATTTTTTGGGACCATTGGCATTAATACAGCGATCAATGCTATAAAATTGCATTGATTACTGTAAAAATGTCACTGGCAGTGAAGGGGTTAACACTAGGGGGTGCTCGAGGGGTTAACTGTGTTCCCTGGGAGGTGATTCTAACAGAAGGGGGAGGGGAGTGACTAGAGGAAGTGTCGGATCATGGTTCCTAGCTAATAGAAAAGGGGGATTAAGCCATTAGAAGGGGGAAAAACTCCAGAGAAAAAACAATAGTTCTCCTACTCTACAAGGCTCTGGTCCAGCCGCACCTGGAGTATGCTGTCCAGTTCTGGGCACCAGTCCTCAGGAAGGATGTACTGGAAATGGAGCGAGTACAAAGAAGGGCAACAAAGCTAATAAAGGGTCTGGAGGATCTTAGTTATGAGGAAAGGTTGCGAGCGCTGAACTTATTCTCTCTGGAGAAGAGATGCTTGAGAGGGGATATGATTTCAATTTACAAATACTGTACTGGTGACCCCACAATAGGGATAAAACTTTTTTGCAGAAGAGAGTTTAATAAGACTCGTGGCCACTCATTACAATTAGAAGAAAAGAGGTTTAACCTTAAACTACGTAGAGGGTTCTTTACTGTAAGAGCGGCAAGGATGTGGAATTCCCTTCCACAGGCGGTGGTCTCAGCGGGGAGCATTGATAGCTTCAAGAAACTATTAGATAATCACCTGAATGACCGCAACATACAGGGATATACAATGTAATACTGACACATAATCACACACATAGGTTGGACTTGATGGACTTGTGTCTTTTTTCAACCTCACCTACTATGTAACTATGTAACGATCTGTCACTCCTGTCAGAACAGAACAGGAAAGTGTGTATTTACACACACTCGTCCCTGTTCTGTCTCTTCTGCTCACGATCGCTTGTGGCCGGCGGTCATCGTGACTGTCGGCCACGAGCACCGGCACCCCTATGGTCCTCACCCGCTATCCCGACCCCGCGAGCTGACATATAGCTATGACGGCTCACACAGGGGAACCAACCTGCCGCAATATAACTGCGGCGGTTGGTCGGGAAGCGGTTAAGGCCAGCCATAGACGGGTTGAATCTCAGCCAAGATTCGAACCATGTATGGGCAGGCTGAATGTACCAAGTTGATCGATCTATCAATTTGGGTACAACAAGCCTGTCGGATTTTACATTCAATAATCGCTAGTGGCTGGTATAGCCACTAGCAATAATCGATGTCTTCTCCTGGTTGGAATGGCTTAATAAATGCCAGGAGATAGGGGCGGGCATTCTAATCATGTGACCGCTGTGATTGCCAGTCACGGCGGTCACATGATCCCAAAGCTTCTGATCACAAGTAGTAGCATGCACTCAACACAGTGTGTTTACATAGGGCCGCAGATACGCAGCCTCTTTGTGTTAAAGCCAACCCTCTCAGAGGCTGCATAAATGCATGAAACTGGCGGGAATTGGTTAATATACAAATATACATTTTTTAATAAAAGCGGTGTAAGTACCTGAATTTGACCTGTTATCAGCTTCATACAATCCTTGTACAGCAGGGTTGGAGCATAAGAGGTAGAAGCAGAATAAGGAATCAATCAGTTCATGTGCTGACAAGAAGCATGCTGATTTGAGGAGAGAGCAGAGTGACAGAGAGATGAGCTTATCAGGTACTTACTGTCCAGTCATAGACAAGTGTAATGTAACGAGAATTGAAACTGAAGTGCCACACCACTGCTGAGTGATCCAGACACAACTTTATTCCATTAAAAGGTCAGGGGTACAATCCAAAAAAGTAGCCAATGCGTTTCAGGGGGTCTATGCACCCCCCTTCATCAGGGCTAGAAAGAACATAAGAGGATTTCCATATTAATCTGATATCAATACAATATCCCCTCCTACAGGTCCAGCGCTATCTTTTCACTTTCCTCAAGAGTCTTAGACAAGGACAGATCCAGGATGACCTGGGTTCAGAGGGTTAAAAGATCAAACTGAGGACATCTAGTGGCAAAAAGTACTACAGGGAAATCTATGTATTTAAAATGAATATTGTAGCAGAAGATGATTTAGGTATTTTAACTTTTTATGGGCTAATTATTTTTGTCTTATAATTTTTGGCAGGATGTCTGCTTTAACGACTTCAGCCCCGGAAGGATTTACCCCCTTCCTGACCGGGCCATTTTTTGTGATGAGGCACTGCGTCGCTTTAACTGACAATTGCGCTGTCGTGTGACGTTGTACCCAAAAAAAAATTGACTTCCTTTTTTCCCCACAAATAGAGCGTTCTTTTGGTTGTATTTGATCACCTCTGCCATTTTTATTTTTTGCGCTATAAACAAAAAAAGACAATTTTGAAAAAAAAACACAATATTTTTTAATTTTTGCTATAATAAATATCCCCAAATTTAAAAAATAAAATAAAATTTCTTCCTCAGTTTAGGCTGATATATATTCTTCTACATATTTTTGGCAATAATCGTATGTTGATTGGTTTGCGCAAAAGTTATAGCATCTACAAAATAGGGGATAGATTTATGGCATTTTTATTATTTGGTTTTTTTTACTAGTAATGGCTGCAATCTGCGATTTCTATCAGTACTGCGGACAGATCGGACACTTTTTTGGGACCAGTGACATTTATACAGTGATCAGAGCTAAAAAGAGCCACTGATTACTGTATAAATGTCACTGGCAGGGAAGGGGTTAACACTGGGGGTATTCAAGGGGTTAAATGTGCTCCCTCAGCGTGTTCTAACTGTAGGGGGGATGTGACTGCCTGGGGGAGGAAACCGATCAGTGTTCCTATATACTAGGAACACACAATCTGTCTCTTCTCCCCTGACAGGACGTGGATCTGTGTGTTTACACACAAAGATCCTCGTTCTGGCTCTGTCCAGGCGGAAGTTTGAGCAGGGGTGGCCACAGCCCGGTGACCCCGTTGCCACCTCTGTGTGTGTCCCGGAAATGCAGTGTGTAAATAGAGAAGAATCGCTAAATTGGCAGCAATGGCATTAGCTCAGTGTGTGGCCGACGGCCGGGCGGGAACAGCAATATACAAAATACCACTGGCACCGCATGTCTCTGCCTCCAGCATAGAGTGTCACCTCCTGTGTACACTGTACAACTGGGGAGTGGCCGAGCAGGACGAGACATTGGTTGTGGAGCGGCGTGGGGTGGGCATGGCTTGTGGGGCAGAGCTAGAGTGGGGCAGATTTCCCGGCGGGAAGACACATTACACTGCATAGCACAGCACAAGTACCCGCTCATCACCAGTGCTGCAAGATGAAATAAGAGGCTCAGGCACCACTTTTCCAGCTCATAGGCTGCACTGATGGACACTGATAAGCTGCATTGATGGGCACTGATGAGGTGGCACTGATGGACTCTGATAGGCTGCACCGGTGAGCACTGATGAGGTGGCACTGATGGGCTGCACTGGTGGGCACTGATAAGCTGGCACTAATGGACTGCACTGGTGGGTACTGATGAGATGGCACTGATAGGCTGCACTGATGGGCACTGATAAGGTGGCACTGATGGACACTGATAGGCTGCACTGGTGGGCACTAATGAGGTTGCACTGATGGACACCGATAGGCTGCATTGCTGGGCACTGATGAGGTGGCACTGATGGACACTGATAAGCTGCATTGATGGGCACTGATAAGGTGGCACTGCTGGACACTGATAGGCTGCACCGGTGGGCACTGATAAGCTGGCACTAATGGGCTGCACTGGTGGGTACTGATGAGGTGACACTGATAGGCTGCACTGATGGGCACTGATAAGGTGGCACTGATGGACACTGACAGGCTGCACTGGTGGGCACTAATGAGGTGGCACTGATGGACACTGATAGGCTGCATTGGTGGGCACTTATGAGGTGGCACTGATGGACACTGATAAGCTGCATTGATGGGCACTGATAAGGTGGCACTGATGGACACTGATAGGCTGCACCGGTGAGCACTGATGAGGTGGCACTGATGGGCTGCACTGGTGGGCACTGATAAGCTGGCACTAATGGACTGCACTGGTGGGTACTGATGACATGGCACTGATAGGCTGCACTGATGGGCACTGATAAGGTGGCACTGATGGACACTGATAGGCTGCACTGGTGGGCACTAATGAGGTTGCACTGATGGACACCGATAGGCTGCATTGCTGGGCACTGATGAGGTGGCACTGATGGACACTGATAAGCTGCATTGATGGGCACTGATAAGGTGGCACTGATGGACACTGATAGGCTGCACCGGTGGGCACTGATAAGCTGGCACTAATGGGCTGCACTGGTGGGTACTGATGAGGTGACACTGATAGGCTGCACTGATGGGCACTGATAAGGTGGCACTGATGGACACTGATAGGCTGCACTGGTGGGCACTAATGAGGTGGCACTGATGGACACTGATAGGCTGCATTGGTGGGCACTTATGAGGTGGCACTGATGGACACTGATAAGCTGCATTGATGGGCACTGATGAGGTGGTACTGATTGACACTGATCGGCAGCACTAATGAGGTGGCACTGATATGCTGCACTGGTGGGCACTGATGAGGTGGCACTGATGGGCTGCACTAGTGGGTACTGATGAGGTGGCATTGTTGAGGTGGCACTGATGGGCACTGATAGGCTGCAATGTACAGTATCTCCCAAAAAAGAGTACACCCCTCACATTTTTGTAAATATTTTATTATATCTTTTCATGTGACAACACTGAAGAAATGACATTTTGCTACAATGTAAAATAGTGAGTGTACAGCTTGTATAACAGTGTCAATTTGCTGTCCCCTCAAAATAACTCAACACACAGCTAATAATGTTTAAACCGCTGGCAACAAAAGTGAGTACACCCCTGAGTGAAAATGTCCAAATTGGGCCCAATTAGCTATTTTCTCTCCCTGGTGTCACATGACTCGTTAGTGTTACAAGGTCTCAGGTGTGAATGGGAAGCAGGTGTGTTAAATCTGGTGTTATCGCTCTCACTCTCTCATACTGGTCACTGGAAGTTCAACATGGCACCTCATTTCAAAGAACTCTCTGAGGATCTGAAAAAAAGAATTGTTGCTCTACATAAAGATGGCCTAGGCTAGAAGAAGATTGCCAAGACCCTGAAACTGAGCTGCAGCATGGTGGCCAAGACCATACAGCGGTTTAACAGGACAGGTTCCACTCAGAACTGCCTCGCCATTGTCCACCAAAGAAGTTGAGTGCACATGCTCAGTGTCAGATTCAGAGGTTGTCTTTGGGAAATAGACGTATGAGTACTGCCAGCATTGCTGCAGAGGTTGAAGGGGTGGGGGTTTAGCCTGTCAGTGCTCAGTCCATACACCACACACTGCATCAAATTGGTCTGCATGGCTGTCATCCCAGAAGGAAGCCTCTTCTAAAGATGATGCACAAGAAAGCCCGCAGTTTGCTGAAGACAAGCATACTAAGGACAAGGATTACTGAAACCATGTCCTGTGGTCTGATGAGACCAAGATAAACTTATTTGGTTCAGATGGTGTCAAGCGTGTGTGGCAGCAACCAGGTGAGGAGTACAAAGACAAGTGTGTCTTGCCTACAGTCAAGCATGGTGGTGGGAGTGTCATGGTCTGGGGCTGCATGAGTGCTGCCAGCACTGGGGAGCTACAGTTCAATGAGGGAACCATGAATGCCAACATGTACTGTGACATACTGAAGCAGAGCAAGATCCCCTCTCTTCAAAGACTGGGCTGCAGTGCAGTATTCCAAGATGATAACCCCAAACACACCACCAAGACGACCACTGCCTTGCTAAAGAAGCTGAGGGTGAAGGTTATGGACTGGCCAAGCATGTCTCCAGACCTAAACCCTATTGAGCATCTGTGGGGCATCCTCAAACGGAAGGTGGAGGAGCATAAGGTCTCTAACATCTACCAGCTCTGTGATGTCGTCATGGAGGAGTGGAAGAGGACTCCAGTGGCAACCTGTGAAGCTCTGGTGAACTCCATGCCCAAGATGGTTAAGGCAGTGCTGGAAAATAATGGTGGCAACACAAAACTCAACTCTCAACTCTATATTTATCTGTTTTCCTGGAGTTCTGCTTTAAAGGCCTTTTTTTTTTTTACAAAACAGCACAAGGGCCAGTACTTATATTAAATAAGAAGTGTAATTTATGCTGGTGGCTGCTGTCTTAATTGAAATATTCTGTCCTCTGTCCTGCACCCCCCTCCCCATATTGTTAATCTTCCAGTGATGGGGGGGGTAATATAGGTCACTAGACCTGCCATAGGAGCTAGTCAACTGTGCCCAGTATGCCTGCCCTATCTGTTGTACTATAGCTTCCACCAATGAGAAGTGCCCTATGTGTAGTGGAGGCAAACTTTTCATTAATTTGCCCGTTCTCCATTTATAGAGTGATGTTCATTGCTGGAAACTACAGCTTCCATGGAGGAGGTGTCAGGAACCGAGGGGACCAGAAATGTGTGGACTGCCAGAGAATGCTAGACACAAGTAGTGTAAAATAATATAATTTATTTAAAAAATAAGTGAACAACAGAGATATAACATACCAAACTGTGCAAAACAATCAAATAACCAAATAGTGACCCACAAAGAACCACTAAACTAAGTATATACAGCAGATAGGGAATACCAAAATCATAATCGTAGCCAAGCCAGGGTCATACACAGAAGATCAAGCAGTGGGAGTCGGGAGCAAGACAGGGCAGGAAAAGGGTAACAGGAAATGGAAAGAGCAGGTGGGAAGGGATCAGGCTGCAGGGCAGGGGTCCAGGAATGGATGCAGGGTTCAGGCACACAGGATACAGGAATACAGGGTTCAGGCACACAGGATTCAGCAAATACAGGTAGGGCACATGGATAGAATACCAGGGTGATGAGTACAAGCATCTGCCGGGTATATATACACACCTCTTGCAATCAGTCTCAAGTGATGCCTGATTGCAGGAGATGATGTCTATCACACTCTGCTGTATGACACCGGTCTATGCTGTTAGAAGTTTGCTTATCTTTAGAACATTCAGGACCCCAGGAGCGACCGGATTGAGGAAGCTGTCCAAGGCCTATTAACCCCCGGGTTCTGGTGAGTTGGAACCCCTTGCGGGGGTGTGTGCAGCACAAGGTGATAAAACGTATGGGGAATGGTGCACTCATCCAACCTGCTACACACATTCTATTTATCCAGTTGAAGACCCCATGTTAATTTCTGTCACACCTGACTTAGCTAAAGTTCTTCATTTGCACTTATAGCAGAGACACTATATACTTGTCAGTCGTATCATCAGACTGAGGCAAGCACCACTTTTGATGTGTTATTGGTTTCTATCTTAGAGTTATTATTTACATATCTGTTTTATATTTATAGGTAATGTAAAGAGCAGGTGGGAAGGGATCAGGCTGCAGGGCAGGGGTCCAGGAATGGATGCAGGGTTCAGGAACACAGGATACAGGAATACAGGGTTCAGGCCAGGGCTTTTTTTCAGGGGGAACTTGGTGGAACTCAGTTCCACCACCTCTGGCTCAGACCCTGGGGGGGCCTGCTCACCACCATACCTTGTAAACACAGAAGTCTGGTTTCTGTGTTTACAAGTGACAGCTCTGCACTCTGTGTGTAACCCCCCTGAACTCTGCACTCTGTATGTAATGCAATCCTGGTATTTAATGCCCCTTTAAGAACCTCCTACTGTTCGTGAAATTTGACTGGCCACGCCCACTATTTGATGTGATTTGGATGGTGTGTGTCGGTGGAGGGTTTTGGGGGGGTCGTGGTTGAGTTCCAGCACCTATTATTTGAGAAAAAAAGCCCTGGTTCAGGCACACAGGATTCAGCAAATACAGGTCAGGGCACATGGATAGAATACCAGGGTGATGAGTGCAAGCATCTGTTGGGTATATATACACACCTCTTGCAATCAGTCTCAAGTGATGCCTGAATGCAGGAGATGATGTCGGCTCCAGACTGCCGGGAGACACCCGCTGGTGGACATTGGAACTGCAGCCCATAGGAGAGACAGCGTCACCAGCAGGTGAAACCTTTCCTGACAAAAGGGCAGGCAAAGTTGGCACTCTTGACTCTGACACGTCCAGGGACTCAAATACTGCCTCACCTGCCATGAAGATTAATAATATGCGGCACTGATAGGGCACTGATAGGTGGCACTGATGGGTACTGATGAGGTGGCACTGATAAGCTGCATTGATGGGCACTGATGAGCTGGCACTGATGGACACTGATAGACACTGATAGACACTGATAGGCTGCACCGGTGAGCACTGATGAGGTGGCACTGATGAGCTGCACTGGTGGGCACTGATAAGCTGGCACAAATGGGCTGCACTGGTGGGTACTGATGAGGTGGCACTGATAGGCTGCACTGATGGGCACTGATAAGGTGGCACTGATGGACACTGATAGGCTGCACTGGTGGGCACTGATAAGCTACATTGATGGGCACTGATGAGGTGGCACTGATTGACACTGATCGGCAGCACTAATGAGGTGGCATTGATATGCTGCACTGGTGGGCACTGATGAGGTGGCACTGATGGGCTGCACTAGTGGGTACTGATGAGGTGGCATTGTTGAGGTGGCACTAATGGGCACTGGTAGGCTGCAATGTACAGTATCTCACAAAAGTGAGTACACTCCTCACATTTTTGTAAATATTTTATTATATCTTTTCATATTACAACACTGAAGAAATGACATTTTGCTACAATGTAAAGTAGTGAGTGTACAGCTTGTAAAACAGTGTAAATTTGCTGTCCCCTCAAAATAACTTAACACACAGCCAATAATGTCTAAACCCCTGGCAACAAAAGTGAGTACACCCCTAAGTGAAAATGTCCAAATTGGGCCCAATTAGCCATTTTCCTTCCCTGGTGTCATGTGACTCGTTAGTGTTACAAGGTCTCAGGTGTGAATGGGGAGCAGGTGTGTTAAATTTGGTGTTATCACTCTCACTCTCTCATACTGGTCACTGGAAGTTCAACATGGCACCTCATTTAGGTGGCACTGATATGCAGCACAGATAGGCACTGATAGGTGGCACGGATGGGCACTGATAGGCGGCACGGATGGGCACTGATAGGTGGCACAGATGGGCATGGATGGGCACTGATAGGTGGCACTGATGTACTGTTATGTATGGTACTGATGAATGCCAATCAGTGCCAAACAATAATGCCTGCCAATTAGTGATGCCCATTGTGGGC
This sequence comes from Lithobates septentrionalis, assembly GCA_037952835.1. Classification (NCBI taxonomy): domain Eukaryota; kingdom Metazoa; phylum Chordata; class Amphibia; order Anura; family Ranidae; genus Lithobates; species Lithobates septentrionalis. The sequence continues at coordinate 1,482,740 of JBBDGP010000850.1, read as the reverse complement.
ACTGATTGGCATCCATTGTGGGCACTGATTGGTATCCCTGGTGGTCTAGGGTGGCATACCTTGTGGTGACATTCCTGGTGGTCCTAGTGGCATCCCTGGTGGTCTTAGTGACGTCCCTGGTGGTCCAGTGTGGGCATCCTGGGGGGGGGGGGCTGCGCTGATAATCGATCAGCACAGACCCCCCCTGTCAGAGGAGCAGCCGATCGGCTCTCCTCTACTCGCGTCTGACAGACGCGAGTGAGGAAAAGCCAATCACTGGCTCTTCCTTTTTACATTGTGATCAGCCGTGATTGGACACGGCTGATCATGTAGTAAAGAGTCTCCGTCAGAGATTCTTTACCGAGATCATAGTAGCGGTGTGTCAGACTGATACACCGCAACAACGATCGCTGCGATGCGCGCCCCCGAGGGTGCGCAGTGGCTCAATATCCTGAAGACGTCATATGATGTCCAGTCTGGGTATTGAAACCACTTTGCCGCCGTTATTTTGCTATATGGCAGGCGGCAAGTGGTTAAATACACGCTGGCACACTCTGTTTGGAGCCAACTAAGAGGTTAAGTTCACAGTGCCTCTCACTTCTTGTCAGAGGCACTAAGCTCAATGAACAGCTTGGAGACTTGGACCAATGGTAAAGTACCATTGGTCCCAGCTGTCCAAAAAAATGCTGCAGTGGAAGCACGCCTCTCATTGCAGTGTCAAAGAAGGGGCATGTGTCTAAAAGACACATACTACCTTCCAGCCCAGCCCTCTTAACTAGAAGGATAAACATGGGTTTATAGGTATAAGATTTACCCACAATCCCATGTTTTTCTCACACAGTTAAGAGGGAGAAACTGATTCTGTTGAAAAGGTACTGTTATATTCAAGCTAAATCATACATTATTATGCTATATGTTATAATATAATAATGTATTATTTATCTATTTACTGTGAAATTACTGGTTGGAAGTTATAACTTCCAACTTCAGTAATTTGTCCGTTAAGCCACCTGCTTGAGTACAGATTTTGAAAATATAGTAAATTACCTTAAAAACAATATATAATAATTATTTGTATATTACTTATGGTAATTAGCCCCTTGCCACCCAGGCCAATTCTGATACTTCTCTCCTACATGTAAAAAATAATCATTTTTTTGCTAGAAAATTAAACAGAACCCCCAAACATTATATATATTGTTTTATCAAACACCCTATGGAATAAAATAGTGGTCGTTGCAACGTTTTAAGTCACACGGAATATTGCGCAATCATTTTTTTAAACTTGTTTTTTTGGGGGGAAAAAACTGTTTCATGAATAAAAAAAAACCCACTAACGTTAGGCCGATTTTTCTGCACAACGTGAAAGATGATGTTACGCCGAGTAAATAGATACTTAACATGTCACACTTTAAAATTGCACATACCAACACCACCTTTACCTCATTGTCTTCACTTAAAACCAGGTATCAGATTCCCAATAATGAATTTAGGAAATTCCTCCACTTTAGACACTTTTATAACACATATTTTCAAACAACAGAAACAAAACTACCCAAATTTAATGAGAACATATGTCTGAAGTCACCTAGAGGAAGTGGAATAATATCAGAGATATATTCTAATTTGGTTAACAATGATAGGCAAGATAAACTCCCCTATATGAGCAAATGGGAGTAGGAATGTGCTATCTCATTTTCAACTGAAAACTGGGATAACTGTATCAATAACTTACACAAATGCACACGATCACTTACAATAAGAGAGACAGCAATAAAGTTATTTACAAGATGGTATTATACCCCTGTAAAAATGTGTGTTATTTTCCCCGCAGCATCTCAGACATGTTTCAGAGGTCGCATCGCCGCATGTTCATTCACACACATTTTCTGGGATTGTGAGAAGGTTTCACAAATATGGAAGCAATTGGAAAACTGCATCCAAAATCTCTGACATCATTATACAGCTCACTCTCCACATCTGCACTTTATTCTCCCCTATCATAGGGCTATCCATCCATCATATGACACTGATCCACACAATATGTGTTGCAATACACTGGCTGATAGCATATCATTGGAAATCCCCATCAGTACCTCTAGCCCAACTGAAAATAAGAATTAACAATATTAACCTCATGGAGAAAATATTTCATACCTTACATAATACAAAACAGGTCCAGTGCTAGAATTATTGCTCTCACTCTAACGATCGCAGCGTATGTAACTTGTGTGTATCTGGCTCTGATACTAGCCAGTAGGGATGAGCCGAACACCCCCCGGTTCGGTTCGCACCAGAACCCGCGAACGGACCGCAAGTTCGCACGAACGTTAGAACCCCATTGACGTCTATGGGACTCGAACGTTCGAAATCAAAAGTGCTCATTTTAAAGGCTAATTTGCATGGTATTGTCCTAAAAAGGGTGTGGGGACCTGGGTCCTACCCCAGGGGACATGTATCAATGCAAAAAAAACTTTTAAAAACGGCCGTTTTTTCGGGAGCAGTGATTTTAATGATGCTTAAAGTAAAAAAAAAAAAGTGAAATATTCCTTTAAATATCGTACCTGGGGGGTGTCTATAGTATGCCTGTAAAGTGACGCGTGTTTCCCATGTTTAGAACAGTCCCTGCACCAAATGTCATTTTTAAAGGAAAAAATCTCATTTAAAACTGCTTGCGGGTTTAATGTCATGTCGGGTCCTGCCAATATGGATGAAAATCAGTGAGACAAACGGCATGGGTACCCCCCAGTCCATTACCAGGCCCTTTGGGTCTTGTATGGATATTAAGGGGAACCCCGCACCCAAATTAAAATAAGGAAAGGTCCCTATATACTCTGAACAGCAGTATACAGGCGGTGCAAACAAGACAGGGACTGTAGGTTTGTTGTTAAGTAGAATCTGTTTGTAATTTTGAACATTTTTAACGTGTTTAGCTCCAGCCAAAAAATCTTTTCTAAGCTTTTTGGAAAACATAGGGAAGGGTTATCACCCCTGTGACATTTGTTTTGCGTCTTTCCTCCTCTTCAGAAGATTTCACCTCACTTTTTTGTCCCAATGAAAAATGTTTTTTGAAAATTTGGGTTTTTTTGTGGAACAAGGATTGGAAAGCATCAGTGGAAAGGAGAAATTGTTTTCCCATATTAACTCTTACATGAGAGAATTTCCCTTCCTAGGGGTAGATTTCATCTCACTTCCTGTTGTCTCCTTCCGTTTGCAAGTAGGAGTCGTTTGTAAGTTAGATGTTTGAAAGTAGGGTCCTGCCCTATATACTCAGCAGAAATTTGGGCCTTAGGTGTTGCTGTGGCCAAAACACTGTAAGCCCTCACAGGGCCCTGCTGTGAAATATTAGATCAAGAATTGTAATTACATGCCCCTGTTGAACAGGAGCTGAAAAATTAGGCCTTAGGCACTGGTGCTGGTGCCACAACACTGCAACCCCTCACAGACACTCTAGTTGGAACGCAGGAACGAGCCCTGCTGCAAAGTATTGCATCAAAAATTGTAATTACACGCCCCTGTTAGACAGGGGCAGAAAAATTGGGCCTTAGGCACTGGTGCTGGTGCCACAACACTGCAACCCCTCACAGACACTCTAGTTGGAACGCAGGAACGAGCACTGCTGCAAAGTATTGCATCAAAAATTGTAATTACACGCCCCTGTTAGACAGGGGCAGAAAAATTGGGCCTTAGGCACTGGTGCTGGTGCCACAACACTGCAACCCCTCACAGACACTCTAGTTGGAACGCAGGAACGAGCCCTGCTGCAAAGTATTGCATCAAAAATTGTAATTACACGCCCCTGTTAGACAGGGGCAGAAAAATTGGGCCTTAGGCACTGGTGCTGGTGCCACAACACTGCAACCCCTCACAGACACTCTAGTTGGAACGCAGGAACGAGCCCTGCTGCAAAGTATTGCATCAAAAATTGTAATTACACGCCCCTGTTAGACAGGGGCAGAAAAATTGGGCCTTAGGCACTGGTGCTGGTGCCACAACACTGCAACCCCTCACAGACACTCTAGTTGGAATGCAGGAACGAGCCGTGCTGCAAAGTATTACATCAAAAATTGTAATTGCACGCCCCTGTTATACAGGGGCTGAAAAATTGTGCCTTAGGCACTGGTGGTGGCGCCCAGAACCAAAAATGTTCTTACAAGCTATCAGCGTGATGATTGAGGAGGAAGAGGATAATTACTCAGGGATAGTCACTCAGCATCAGCATAGGCAGTCTTTGAAGGGATCTGAAAAAAATTATTCAGTTACATCAGCATCAGGTGCTTGGTAGCTGGTGGTGATCCAAGACTGATTCATTTTTATGAAGGTCAGCCGATCGACCGAGTCAGTGGACAGACGCACCCTGTGATCGGTTACCACGCCTCCAGCAGCACTGAATGTGCGTTCCGAAAGAACGCTGGATGCAGGACAGGCCAGTAGCTCAATTGCATACTGTGCAAGCTCTGGCCAGTGATCCATCCTCAAGACCCAGTAACCCAGAGGATTTTCGGTGGGAAAGGTGTCCAAGTCTGATCTTGCCCCTAGGTATTCCTGCACCATGTAAAACAGACGCTGGCGATGGTTGCTGGAACCGATCATACCTTGGGGCTGCGGACCAAAAAATTGTCTGAACGCATCGGTCAGACGGCCACCTTCTCCACCGCTCCTTCTTTGACTGACCGAAGCCTCAGCAACACATTGTCCAGAAACAGGAGTTTGTAACCTCCCAGTCTCTGGGAACGCGTTGCACAGACCTTTCTGCAAGGCCTCCCGAAGATGTTTCATCCTCTGCTCCCTCTGCGATGGCAAGATAAGGTCCGCAACCTTACCCTTGTAACGTGGATCAAGGAGGGTTGCCAGCCAGTATTGGTCCTTCTCCTTGATACCACGAATACGAGGATCCTTACGCAGGCTTTGCAGGATCAGGGAGGCCATGCAGCGTAGGTTTGCTGAGGCATTCGGTCCGGAGTCCTCTGGGTCACTAAGGACAACAACGTCCGCAGCCACCTCCTCCCAGCCACGTACAAGTCCATGTGTTCCTTGGGACTGATCCCTTAAAGACTGCTGATGCTGAGTGCCAGGCTCCACCTCCATACTGACACAATCTTCCTCCTCCTCCTCCTCCTCCTCCTCGTCCTCTTCCTGTGTGATCGGCGGGCACGCAGGAACACTGTCTGGATAAAGGGGGCCTTGAGAGCTAAGGAAGTCCTCCTCTTCCTGCCTCTGTTCTGCCTCAAGTGCCCTGTCCATTATTCCACGCAGCGTGTGCTCCAACAGGTGGACAAGGGGGACAGTGTCACTGATGCATGCACTGTCAGTGCTCACCATCCTCGTGGCCTCCTCGAATGGTGACAGGACAGTGCATGCATCCCTGATCATGGCCCACTGGCGTGGGGAAAAAAAACCAAGGTCCCCTGACCCTGTCCTGGTGCCATAGTCGCACAGGTACTCATTTATGGCCCTCTGCTGCGTGTGCAGCCGCTGCAGCATGGCCAATGTCGAGTTCCACCTGGTGGGCATGTCACAGATTAGGCGGTTCTTGGGCAGGTTAAACTCCTTTTGGAGGTCCGTCAGCCGAGCACTGGCATTATATGACCGGCGGAAATGCACACAGACTTTCCTGGCCTGCCTCAGGACATCCTGTAAGCCCGGGTACCTGCCCAAGAACCGCTGCACCACCAAGTTAAGGACGTGAGCCAAACAGGGCACATGGGTCAGTTGTCCCTGTCGGAGGGCAGAGAGGAGGTTGGTGCCATTGTCGCAAACCACCATTCCTGCCTTAAGTTGGCGTGGCGTCAACCACCTCTGAACCTGCCCCTGCAGAGCTGACAGAACCTCTGCCCCAGTGTGGCTCCTGTCCCCCAAGCACACCAGCTCAAGCACCGCATGGCATCTTTTGGCCTGCGTACTTGCGTAGCCCCTTGAACGCCTACGGAGCACCGCTGGTTCCGAGGAAGAGGCCATGGAGGAAGAAGAAGAGGAGGGGGTGGAGGAGAGAGGTGTGTCACAATCAGCATTTTGGAGGCGTGGTGGCGGAACAACCTCCAACACTACTGCACCTTGTCCTGCATCCTTCCCAGCTGCCAGCAGAGTCACCCAATGCGCCGTGAAACTTAAGTAACGTCCCTGTCCATGCCTGCTGGACCATGAGTCAGCGGTAATATGCACCTTACCGCTGACCGCCCTGTCCAGCGAGGCATGGACATTGCCTTCCACATGCCGGTAGAGAGCTGGAATCGCCTTCCGTGAGAAAAAGTGGCGTTTGGGTACCTGCCACTGAGGAACCGCACATTCCACAAACTCACGGAAGGGGGCAGAGTCTACCAACTGAAAAGGCAGCAGTTGAAGTGCTAGCAATTTTGCCAAGCTAGCATTCAACCGCTGGGCATGTGGATGGCTGGGAGCAAACTTCTTTCGGCGGTGCAGCAGCTGGGGCAGGGAAATTTGCCTGGTACAATCTGGCGTCGGTGTACCAAAAGCAGATTGCCCACAAGTACTTGGCTGTGACACACCTAATTCTACACCTTCATTCCTCTCACTGCAGGTCTCAGAGAGGACTGAAGGTCTAGTGGGGTTGGAAATCTCAGCTGATGAGGAGCAAGGAGAGATCCTCTTTGTTCTTTGGTGTGGGTCTTTTAGATATGCTTGCCAACGAACTGCATGGCAGGTCAACATATGTCTGGTCAAGCATGTGGTACCCAAGCGGGAGATGTTTTGGCCACGCGAGATACGCTTGAGACATATGTTGCAAATAGCAGCGGTGCGATCTGATGCACTCGTCTCAAAAAAGGCCCACACCAAAGAACTTTTTGAATAACGCGCAGAGACTGCAGCGCCCTGCACATGTGGAGCTTTGGGGTGTGATGCAGTCAATGTGCTGCCCTTAGGCTGGCCCCTGGAGGGCATCCTGCCTCGTTGGTGATGTGCCGCCTCCTCCTCCTCCTCCTCCTCCTCTCTCCTATCAGGCACCCACGTTGAGTCAGTGACCTCATCATCCCCTCCCTCCTCATCACTGGAGCAAACCTGGCAGTATGCTGCAGCAGGGGGAGCATGACTGCCAGATTGCTGTCCTTCTTGGGCACCCCCTCTGTCCGTGCTCATGTTACTGCCTTCATCGAGCTCAGTATCATCATCAGAGCCTTCCAAACGCTGGGCATCCTCCTGGAGCATGTACCCAACACTGTGGTCAAACAGTTCGAGGGAATCCTCATGAGGACATGGTGGAGCTAGGGAAGGAGTCACTGATGACATTGAGCTGAGGGAAGAGGCCGCTGCTTTGCCAGACAAAGCACCCTGGGCATGGGTGAGAGAGGATGAGGAGGATGAGGACGGCTTGGTCATCCACTCGACCAAGTTTTCCGCATGTTGCGGCTCAACACGGCCAGCTGCCGAAAAAAAGGCCAAGCGTGTCCCATGGCCACGTGCTGATGAGGATGCACCGTCTCCACGACCAGCACTAGACACAGAGCCTGCTTGCCCTCTCTTATTGGCTTGTGACTGTCTGCCTCTCCTTCTTGGCCTTCCAGACATACTAATGGCCTGTAGCTGCACTAAGCTGGGATAGAACACCTGTAATTTTCTTCAGGTAGCTTTATATACTGTAACCAGACAAGCCTGCCTGTCAGTAGGAAGATAACAGGAACGGATCTAGCTGAACACTGTGAGCAGGACGCACTGCACTAAATGTAAATAGCAGGAACGGATCTAGCTGAACACTGTGAGCAGGACGCACTGACTGCACTAAATGTAAATAGCAGGAACGGATCTAGCTGAACACTGTGAGCAGGACGCACTGCACTAAATGTAAATAGCAGGAACAGATCTAGCTGAACACTGTGAGCAGGACGCACTGCACTAAATGTAAATAGCAGGAACGGATCTAGCTGAACACTGTGAGCAGGACGCACTGACTGCACTAAATGTAAATAGCAGGAACAGATCTAGCTGAACACTGTGAGCAGGACGCACTGCACTAAATGTAAATAGCAGGAACGGATCTAGCTGAACACTGTGAGCAGGACGCACTGACTGCACTAAATGTAAATAGCAGGAACGGATCTAGCTGAACACTGTGAGCAGGACGCACTGCACTAAATGTAAATAGCAGGAACGGATCTAGCTGAACACTGTGAGCAGGACGCACTGCACTAAATGTAAATAGCAGGAACGGATCTAGCTGAACACTGTGAGCAGGACGCACTGCACTAAATGTAAATAGCAGGAACGGATCTAGCTGAACACTGTGAGCAGGACGCACTGACTGCACTAAATGTAAATAGCAGGAACAGATCTAGCTGAACACTGTGAGCAGGACGCACTGCACTAAATGTAAATAGCAGGAACGGATCTAGCTGAACACTGTGAGCAGGACGCACTGACTGCACTAAATGTAAATAGCAGGAACAGATCTAGCTGAACACTGTGAGCAGGACGCACTGCACTAAATGTAAATAGCAGGAACGGATCTAGCTGAACACTGTGAGCAGGACGCACTGACTGCACTAAATGTAAATAGCAGGAACGGATCTAGCTGAACACTGTGAGCAGGACGCACTGCACTAAATGTAAATAGCAGGAACGGATCTAGCTGAACACTGTGAGCAGGACGCACTGCACTAAATGTAAATAGCAGGAACGGATCTAGCTGAACACTGTGAGCAGGACGCACTGCACTAAATGTAAATAGCAGGAACGGATCTAGCTGAACACTGTGAGCAGGACGCACTGACTGCACTAAATGTAAATAGCAGGAACAGATCTAGCTGAACACTGTGAGCAGGACGCACTGCACTAAATGTAAATAGCAGGAACGGATCTAGCTGAACACTGTGAGCAGGACGCACTGACTGCACTAAATGTAAATAGCAGGAACGGATCTAGCTGAACACTGTGAGCAGGACGCACTGCACTAAATGTAAATAGCAGGAACGGATCTAGCTGAACACTGTGAGCAGGACGCACTGCACTAAATGTAAATAGCAGGAACGGATCTAGCTGAACACTGTGAGCAGGACGCACTGCACTAAATGTAAATAGCAGGAACGGATCTAGCTGAACACTGTGAGCAGGACGCACTGCACTAAATGTAAATAGCAGGAACGGATCTAGCTGAACACTGTGAGCAGGACGCACTGACTGCACTAAATGTAAATAGCAGGAACGGATCTAGCTGAACACTGTGAGCAGGACACACTGACTGCACTAAATGTAAATAGCAGGAACGGATCTAGCTGAACACTGTGAGCAGGACGCACTGACTGCACTAAATGTAAATAGCAGGAACGGATCTAGCTGAACACTGTGAGCAGGACGCACTGCACTAAATGTAAATAGCAGGAACGGATCTAGCTGAACACTGTGAGCAGGACGCACTGCACTAAATGTAAATAGCAGGAACGGATCTAGCTGAACACTGTGAGCAGGACGCACTGCACTAAATGTAAATACCAGGAACGGATCTAGCTGAACACTGTGAGCAGGACGCACTGACTGCACTAAATGTAAATAGCAGGAACGGATCTAGCTGAACACTGTGAGCAGGACGCACTGACTGCACTAAATGTAAATAGCAGGAACAGATCTAGCTGAACACTGTGAGCAGGACGCACTGCACTAAATGTAAAGAGCAGGAACGGATCTAGCTGAACACTGTGAGCAGGACGCACTGCACTAAATGTAAAGAGCAGGAACAGATCTAGCTGAACACTGTGAGCAGGACGCACTGCACTAAATGTAAAGAGCAGGAACAGATCTAGCCTAATCTAGCTCTCAAATCAAATGACACTGTCTGTCTCTCTCTCTATCAGCACACCGGAACACACTACACAGGGCCGCCGTGCAGGCGGCCTTATATAGTGTGGGGCGTGTACTAAATCCCCTGAGCCATAATTGGCCAAAGCCACCGTGGCTTTGGCCAATTACAGCTCTCTCTACTGACGGCGCTGTGATTGGCCAAGCATGCGGGTCATAGTGCATGCTTGGCCAATCATCAGCCAGCAATGCACTGCGATGCCGCAGTGAATTATGGGCCGTGACGCGCCACACGAATTTGGCGCGAACGGCCCATAACGTTCGCAATTCGACGGACGGTCGAACAGCCGATGTTCGAGTCGAACATGGGTTCGACTCGAACACGAAGCTCATCCCTACTAGCCAGTACCTCACCAGCCACTGACCTCACCGCACACGTCCCTGCACTACACCCCCCCCCCCCACCCACCCACACACACACACACACACACATACACACACACACACACACACGCTTTTCCAGGGCACTGGAAGATTACCACTAAGGGAAAATTATGGGGTTGGGGGCAAAAGACAGAAGATTTCAACTTAGAGAGCAGCCACTAGCACATGGAACACTTCTCATTCAATATAAATACCATCCCTTGTGCTGTTTAAAAAAAATATACATCCAAACTTTAAGTGATCAGAATGCAGATCCCATGTGCAGAAGAGTCAGTGAATAGAGCTCAGCTTCTAGTGCACATAAGATCATTTAATCCAGTTACAGTTGACTGGTACCTGGCATTCCAAGCACATATATTCAGTGATGTGCACTTTCCTACTAGAGCTCAATCAACTCTACGAGCAGTGCCAGACCAGCTCCATTCAACCTAAAGAAAGCAATGAGCACATATTCATGGCTGCACATTGGCTCCTATGTAAGCACGTTTGGCAATTGCCTTTTTCAGCTGGAATTTGAGGGGAAAACATACAGGCAAAAGTCAAGGGGACATCACACTGCTTTTCGTTTGTTTCAATTTATTACATTTTTACTTATGGTAGCCTGCTATGATAAAACAATAAGACATTTGCAAAAAATAGTATATAATTACCTGTAAATTAAATTTTTTATCCCGTCACATCTGCATTTGATAGATTAGCATGTCCTTTCATGATGCCAGTGCAGATGAAAGGTTAATCTACATTCATATTTTGGAAAGTGCAGAACACACATGTGCGTGTCAACTAAATTCATATACATAAAGAAACAGAACACGATGCCATAAAAAGGTTGTAGTGGAATAGAATTTTAGGAATATTTTTTTTCATCTTTAGTAGATCATAATTAGGTTATGATTGTGTGGTTCTGAGAAGGGGATTGTAGGAACCCTATTAAGTGCAGTGAGTACTTTAGTGTTTTTTGTGATGTGCAGGTATAGATTGCAGTCAGTCTAAAAGTTCTTTCATCTCTACGTGTCGGGCTGCTGTTGAGCATACTTGAGTAGTCGGTCTCCGAAGGTATGAATATTTATAATTTCAGCCAATTACTGGGAAGTATGCCCTAGTGTTGTGAGGCTGGGAAGGTGATAAATGGTTGAAAACAAGCATTATAGAGATTTCTTTCTCCCATAGGCTTCTGCCCAGAGGAATAGTATGTTGGAGGAGTCTTCCATTCTCCATGATGCTGGCCTACTATAGGATCTCAAGTACTTTAATCTTGAGAAAGCTCTTGCAGCTGTCCTCCGTTTAAGAGAAGTAGTGCAAGACTGAGCAAAGCTGAATAATTTCAAATGTGCAGCCTTTGGAAAGAGGTACTTAGATATTATAGAGGTTGAGTTCAATAGGTTTGTCACTAGCCAGCATAACCTGTCAGAGTGCAGAGTATCTTGAAGATGATCAAAAGTCAGCCCATGTTTTGATGCATTGTGCAACTGGGGTAGTTGAGTTCACCACCCTCCTTTCCATTTTCTGTAGTTGTGTAATTGTTGTTAAAATTTTCAACTAAGTGACTACCCCCAGGTTATTTTTACTTACACTCCTTTGAGAAATAATCAGCACTGAAGTAGATTTGTTGAGAAATTGTGGGGTAGGGGGCACATGAGTGCCTGGTATAGCTCTCCCAAATTTCCCAATAGCTGTCCCTATGGTTAGGGTCAGGAACCCTAGTAGGTAAACTAGGCAATGTAGTTACTTAGTTAGCCTCCAGAGGTCCCCAGAGTAGCAAGTGGGCTGTTGTTACCATACATGGTGAGCTAGTGCCTGCCCTGCACTAGCCAGTATAGGCCATCTTGGGTAAGAGGGATCACTACAAATAATCTGGCAGGTATAGGCCCATGGTTGGTCATTGTGGGAAGTATTGCAAAGACCAGACAGTGGAAATTATGTAATTTCTGAAGTTCTAGCTTCTGGGAGCTTCCTCTTTACAGGGAAGGAGAGGTGCAGGACTCTGGGACTACATGTATCCCCTTTGCATGGGATGAAGGACTCTGAGAGACCCCTAATAATGTATAGGCTCCCTGATTCAGCTTTCTGCTTGTTATTGCTCTCTTATTATTAATTTACTACAGGTACCTTTATAGCACTGTCAATTTATGCAGCGTTTTACATATGGTTCATTCACATAAGTCCCTGCCCTTAAGAAGCTTACAATCTAAGGTCCCTAACTCACATTCATACATATACTAGGGCCAATTTACTTACCAGCATGTCTTTGGAGTGTGGGAAGAAACCCGCACAGGGAGAACATGCAGGTTGTGCTGTTTGGGATTCAAATCGTTGGCCCTATTGCTGCTAGGGGAAGTGCTAAGCACAATGTTGCCCCACTCTTTATCATTTGCCACCCTAAAATAATGTGCTGTCACCATTGGGATGACTGAGGTGTATAAATGTGTAAATTAACTTGTTCAGTAAACAGTGGGAGTGACGTCACTCGCACTCATGCGCGCCAGAGCCGCCAGTTACGGCACACGCTCAGGAAGAAACGGCACAGAGGTCCTTTCTTCACAGCACATTCGCTGGTGACATCATTGGCGCACTACAAGGTAAAGATCTCCTAATTGGTGCACGTTTAGGAGATATTTCCACTACCTATAGGTAAGCCTTATTCTAGGCTTACCTACAGGTAAAAGTTAAAATGGGGGGGGGGGTATACAACCACTTTAAAAGACTTCCCTTGTCTGCACTCCTAACCTTAAGATAGGGGGAGTCCTCTGGAAACAAATGGTGAGGCAGCCATTTGGGTCCTTTGCCATAAGGCCTACAGCAGGTATTGAATGGACTACTGTTGGTGCTGCTAAGGTCAGGCCTGGGGTCTCCCAGGGGTCCTCATATATTGGTGCCCAAGGGAGGATCCCCTGTCCATAGTAAACGGTGAGTCTAAGGGGACCAACCTACAGTATGCTGGGTGGGCAGCAATGGGTTAAAGTGAACCTCTGCTCCCCGACTACATGGTTGTTAACACACATGGCTAGGCTGTTAAAGAACAAAACTACAACAACAAAGTAAGTGGACTGGGACATCTCAGAGCTACTTATTATGCATTAAGTTGGTCATTCACCTTAAATAAATGGTGTTACGGAATAAACCAGAGATAGAAATAACTGAAGGCTGATGTTTTTACAACAAGTGCGTGATTACAGGGTGGTGGTGCGATGTTGGTCTATTGAGTGAGGTGGACCCACATCCCAAAATTCAGGGAGAAATGGAAATATTGTTCCTCTTACGGGACTTTAAAGGGGACACCTGCTCATAAGTAATAGAGTATAATAAGGAGTATAATAAGTATAGGTTTGATTGCAAAAGTTTAGGTATTTATTGGGGTGAGGGTACGGGTAATTTTGGGGTACAACAGATGAGTGGGCATAAGGTACAGGATACAAGTTACAAACATGAAAACATGGCAATACAACATGCAGAGGATCCACAATCATAGGACTCCAGGTGTGTATGGGACACACACACAGAGAGTACCCGACGCGTTTCGAGATAAAGTCTTCCTCAGGGGTGTCTGATAGGGATCAGCAAGCACAGAGGTGTGTCATATAATGTTGCTTGGAAGGCATGTATTACTGCACGTGTATCCAAAGAAGCACTCAAAAGGACGGGAGGGGGGTTTTGTAGGGGGGATAAAAAGACACACCACTGGACTTCAGTAGGCCGCTCGGCCACAGTCCACATCCGGCCTGTGACACCCAGACCCGGAGGGGCGGATTGAGAAAGCTCCCCAGTAAAGGGCACCACAAAAGCCACCGTGGAGAAGAGTAATCTTAAGTATGCTCCAATCTGGAGAAGGCCGAGAAAAGGCCAATGCAGGCAGGGGACTGCGGGTCTCCGAAAGGAGGGGGTTTTATTCCCTTATGGTCCGGCCCGGTAAGCCAGTGCGGTAATCCTGTGTGATGCTCCAGACTGTGTGCATCCAGCTCCTGTGAGGGTTAAGATGTCCCAGGGGGGTAGCGGCAGTAATACCAGTGCGTGATCCTCACCTGACAAGAAAATGTGCAAGCAATAGAGTCTAGTAAAGCTTAAAGTCAGATGTGATTCAGGGAATGCCAAGGTTTGACCTAGTGTAGTTGTTGCTTGCTTGGTTGAAGACAAAACAGAGGATGGTGATGTGGCAAAATGTTCAGGAACCATCATCAGTTTGAGGCCAAGAAAACATCCAGTTGGGAAGCAACCAACGTAAACAAATTGCCTGGGCTGTCATGGAACCTTTGTGGTATAAAGTGAAGGAACCGTGGGGCCACAATGATGTGTGGTAAAGGGGGAACAACTATGTAATGATGTGTGATTATGGAGACACAATGATGTGTGTTGATGGGGCCACAATGATATACGATTATGGGGACACAATGTTGTATGGCAGTGGTTCTCAACCTGGGGGTCAAATTATGTTTTGCCAGGGGTCACCGAATCCTGGGCTGTTCATGAAGCCCACACCGCTCTCCCAGCCTTTTTGTGGCCGCCCAGCAGGGCTGTCCCTGCAGCCTGTGGCCACCCAGCTGGGCTGTTCCTGGATCCCACTGCCACCCACTCATCCTCTTCATATAAAAAATAGAGAATTAATGGAAGGGAGAGGAAAAGAGGGGGAATAACAAAGAAAAAGGGAGAGAAATAATAAGACAAAGAACAAGAAAGACGGCTAGAGAGATGGATGGGGGAAAGAAAGGAGAACAAATAGAAAGAGTGGTACATCCTAAAATGTACCATAAGGGGTTTTAATACTGTACAAGTGGAAGGGACTGTCAGAAACCATGAATCAGACCGAGACAGAAGTGCAGTAAAAATCACACTAGTTTAAAAACAATAGTAAAAGGTAAACCTGGTACCTGGAACAGATAGTCAGACAAGCCAGGACATCAGGGAGCCTGGAATTAGCGCACTTCAGGACAAGCCAGGAAATCAGGAAAACAGAGATTTAGCGTAGTTGAACAGCAAGCAGGATCAGGAACCAGAAGGGACATCAGCCAAGCAAGTCTTTAAAAGGAACACAGGAGACAGTCTCTAATATGTTGACCAGGTGAAGGCAGAGAGGATCTGGACTGAACAGCTTAAGTAGCAAGCAGGACTGACAAGCAGGATATCATCACCAGGTGAGTCACTGTGGAAAGATTAGAGCTGGTAATTATCCGACAGCTGAGCGGCCTGCTCTGAGAAGGAAGGGCTGAGCCCAGCCCTGACAGGGACTCAGGGAGCGCTAAATGTCCATAAGTTAGGGGCGCAAATTACGTGCCTTGCCTTGGGTGCTGACAACCAATGCTACAGAAATAATTTTACTGTTAGGGGTCCCCACAACTTGGGAAATTTTATCAAGGGGTCACAACACTAGAGAGGTTGAGAATCACTGTTGTATGTTGATGGGGAAACAATGATGTATAACTATCGGGAAAAAAAGTATGCATATTGATGTAAAAATTTGGGGACACAATAATGTATAACTATAGGAACATAATCATGTACAGTTATGGGGACACCATGATGTATAATTATGAGGCACAATGATATATCACTATGGGGACATAACAATGTATGACTATAGGGACACAATGATGTTATGAGTACAAGTTATGAGGCCTATGTGTAGGAATAATTTTACATGATCTCAGAGCATCACTAGGCTCCATTGAAATTTGTAAATTTTTGCAACAGTATGTGTTGTGTAGTAATATGTGCATTGGCCAACGTGCGAAAATGTACAACTAGAACAATAAAATTAATCAACAAAATGGGATTTTTTTAAATCCAAATACCAGGAATGAACCACACAAACAATAATAAAATTATAACATTTTATTCAATACAAACGCTTAAATGAATTTAAAAACATGTTGCTGTGTTATATATAAATCTCAGACACTATTCCACATCCAGTAGTATGTCATAAATATGCATCACATCCTCCGCCAATGACATAGAGGAATAAAAGGTAAATCAAGTACAAATTAGCAAAGTCTGGATGGGTGTCCACAACGCGTATTGCAATTAGTGCGTCATCAGAAGAATGTCAATGAGCTGATATATGTTCAGGAAATGTCAGCATGCCAACAGGGAGAAGACCCACCAGGAGATGATGACCACTCAGGGACCCACACAATACCAATGCATGCAGTACATTACCCCTTTAGGCACATTGGTATTGTATATGTAGTGCTCTCCTCCCGCAGGGGTCATTAAATAGATGCCCAGGGTTCTTTTCTCAGTAATTTCCCCACAGCCAGGCACACAGTCACTCCCATGGCACAATGAACTGTCTAAGGGTATGCTATTACTGCAGAACTTGAACTTGGATAGGCATAGTTGCCAACAGTCCCGATTTTCCCGGGACAATCCCGATTTTGGGACCCTCTTTTGGAGGCTGTCCCGAATCGGGATTTCCATCAGGAAAATCGTGAATGTTGTTTTTTTAAATTTTTGGAGCAGTTGGCTCCTGCAAAATGGCCGCCGGCGCCGCCGCTAGATCTTCCCCCTAGTGTTCAGTGGAGAGAGGAAGGGGGCTCGATCCGTGCAGCCAATGAATCAGCTTCTTTAGCTGCACGGATCAGCCCCTCCCCTCTCCATTGAACACAAGGCACCGGTGTCTTGCCGAAAAGTTCCCCAGCTCGGCTATTTCCGCCGGCTCATACTGTGCAAGTGCTGCGCCTGCGCAGGACAGAGGGGTCCTTACTTGCCGAGGGGAACTTTCTCGGCAGAACACCGGCCGCTCCTGGACGTGTGGTGGGGGGCGTTATGGGAGGGGAGGGTCTGCACTGAGGGGGGCCTGTACTGAGGTGGGGCCGGAACTAATAGAGGGGGGGGCTGCATTAATAGAGGGTGGGTCTGCACTGAGGGGGGTCTGCACTAATAGAGGGGGGCTGCACTGAGGAGGGTCTGCATTAATAGAGGGGGGGCTGCACTGAGGGGGGTCTGCACTAATAGAGGGGGGCTGCACTGAGGGGGGTCTGCACTAATAGAGGGGGGGCTGCACTGAGGGGGGTCTGCACTAATAGGGGGGGGCTGCACTGAGGGGGGTCTGTACTAATAGAGGGGGGCTGCACTAATTGAGGGGGGTCTGCACTAATAGAGAGGGGGTCTGCAATGAGGGGGTCTGCACTGATGTAGGGGGATCTGCACTGATGGAGGGGAGTCTGCACTGAGGGGGTCTGCACTAATGGAGGGGGGTCTGCACTGAGGGGGTCTGCACTGATGGAGGGGGGTCTGCACTGAGGGGGTCTGCACTGATGGAGGGGGTCTGAACTGAGGGGGTCTGCACTGATGGAGGGGGGTCTGCACTGATGGAGGGGAGTCTGCACTGAGGGGGTCTGCACTGATGGAGGGGGTCTGCACTGAGGGGGTCTGCACTGATGGAGGGGGGTCTGCACTGAGGGGGTCTGCACTGATGGAGGGGGTCTGAACTGAGGGGGTCTGCACTGATGGAGGGGGGTCTGCACTGAGGGGGTCTGCACTGATGGAGGGGGTCTGCACTGAGGTGGTCTGCACTGATGGAGGGGGTCTGCACTGAGGGGGTCTGCACTGATGGAGGGGGTCTGCACTGAGGGGGTCTGCACTGATGGAGGGGGGTCTGCACTGAGGGGTCTATACTGACTCTGCTGGGGGCACCTGATGAGAGGACAGACTCTGCTGGGGGCACCTGATGCAAGGAGGGACTCTGCCGGGGGCACCTGATACGAGGACAGACTCTGCTGGGGACACCTGATGCAAGGACGGACTCTGCTAGGGGCACCTGATGCAAGGACAGACTCTGCTGGTGGCAGGCGACGTGGCAGGTGACACGCTCATGGATCCCACTGATTCGGCATTATGGTGAGTTGAATTATTTAATTTTATGCAATAATATAAATAATGCGCTTCAATCATCCTGATACCATAACAATCATGGTGACGGGATCATTGAAGCGTTAACACCAGGTGTTTGGAGTATCTTTATCTGCTGATTGTTAAACTTTCTAGAATACACATATTTCTATTGTTGTGTAGAATCTGGGGCTGCTGTCCCGTCATTCCCCTCTCCCCCTTTCCCTCTCCCCCTTTCCCTCTCCATCCCTCATTCATCTCAGACTCTAACCACACCCTCTTGAGCCACGCCCATTTAAGCCATGGCCACTATTTCACGTAAATCATGCCCATTTTTCGCCGTGGCACGCTTAGCGCGCCGCACTTGTATTTTTTACTGCTAAGCCCTTTGGACAAAACTGACTTTAGCACAAGAGAGATGGCAGTAGCACACAGTCTCAGGGTCCTTTCACACCAGCTTGTATTTAATAATGTCCTTGGATAGTTAGTTGCCTCCTTCCAATAACTTCCAGACACGTTTCAAGTGTTACAAAGTTAGATAACAAGTTCCTCAGTCAGCTCCAGCAACATTCAGTACAATAGGCCCAGCAGCTAGCCTAGCTGGGACCTCATTGAACAGCAGACACATGGCAGGCTTGCCCAGGAGGCAAACAGTCCCCCCTCCTTCCCCAGGCTGTGATCTCCTCAGGACAAGACTCCACAAAAATCATTTGGTGGAGGGTGGATTATGGTGTGGGGTTGTTTTTGAGGGGTGGGCTTGGCCCCTTAGTTCCAGTGAAGGGAACTCTTAAGGCATCAGCATACCAAGACATTTTGGACAATTCCTGCTCCCAACTTTTTGGGAACAGTTTGGGGATGGCCCCTTCCTGTTCCAACATGACTGCACACCGGTGCACAAAGCAAGGTCCATAAAGACATGAATGTGCGAGTTTGGGGTGGAGGAACTTGACTGGCCTGCACAGAGTCCTGAACTCAACACAAAAGGACACCTTTGGGATGAATTCCTGCGGAGACTGTGAGCCAAGTCTTCTCATCCAACATCAGTGCCTGACCTCACAAATGCACTTCTGGAAGAATGGTCAAACTTTCCCACAGACACACTCCTAAACCTTGTGGACAGCCTCCCCAGAAGAGTTGAAGCTGTTATAGCTGCAAAAGGTGGGTCAACTCTATATTGATCCCTACAGACGAAGACGCCATTAAAGTTCATGTGCATGTAAAGACAATACTTTTGGTAATATAGTGTATGTGTATATATCATTTATTTTTTTTTATCCATAAAGCACATTCAGACAGGTGACCCACATACTGAGTGCATTATTACATAATAAATTATTACATAAATTTGAAAAATGTGCAAGCTTGAACAGGACATCACACAAAAAGGAAAGGCTCATAGGTTGCTGTAACTTTTTAATAAATGCAAAGCAATTGGTGCCTGCTAGAATACCAAATTAAAAATGCATCAGCACAGACAGAAATAAAATGTTAAAAGCTCTGCTGTTGAGAAATGAGATTCTGAAGGACCATTTCTATCGGAGTTTAACTAGGCCCAATCAATGTAATGAAAAGTACACTAAATACTCTTTAATGGTGAAGGATAAAATGAGCGTAGCCTGTAAACCTCATTAATCCCATGCTTCTTCCATATTAGAAGTTTAAAGGTTAGAAATATAGGAACTGCCATTGCAGGTTGATGTTTTAAGATGAAGGCTCCATGGCAAAGCATTCATCCTTCTGTCAATACTTGGAGATGTGCTGACCTACAACAAACATGCATATCTAGTGTTGGACACCAGATATGCATAACTCCCAACAGTCCCAGATTCTGCAGGACTGCCCTGGATTTGGTACAAATCCCACAGTTCTCCAGATAAGAGGACTGTCCCACAAATCCCCTCCCTGCTATTCTACACAGTGATGCAGGGCAGTAGAAATGACAGCTGACATAAGTTAATTAGCAGTCTGTCAGCCGTTTAGTAATTGTACTCTGTCATTGTAACTTGTGACCATTCAGAAGTTATGGAACTACAGCCAATCAGAAGGTTCTGATACTGTAATGTGACAGTGCCAACTCTTTTCTGATTGGCTGTAGTTCCACAACTTCTGAATGGACAAGTTACAAGGAAAGAGAACACTCATTTAACAGCTGACTGATGCTGAATAATTGATTTATGGAAATGTAGCACTGTCCCCATAGGGCTTGCTGAGTGTTTACTTCATAGGCCTCTCTCTGGGTACCTCCAGCTGGTTGCTAAGGGTTTCCACTTGGTTGCTAGGGGTTTCCACTTGTCCCACCCTTACTACCACTTGCTTGTTACTCAATGACCAGTCCAGGGGTATTTGGGTTTTTGTATTTTATTTTGGAACATGGATGGGAGAAGGGATTAGTGGGATACTCCAACTGGAACTATTCACAATGGATGAGGACAACCCTCACTTGGCCACACCGGATTATTTGTGAAAGCAGTCACACTGCTTTAACCATACTGCCACATGTATGCAAGTCTTCTTGCTCTCACTAGCAGCAGACTTGATGCACTGTATTATCTTCAGGCTACTTTCTAGCATCCCCTTTACTAACACCCATCCACTGACTCTTCTAGCTGAAGGGGTGGCCCTCACTTGACAGGCCCCAAAGACACAGATCTGTACTCACAGTAGGCAGAATCAGATTCTTCCTGGTGTCTCCCTTCCAGTCAGCTCTGCAGGACCTCTGGGTTCAGCTTCTCTCTCTAGGCCCTTTGGTCGACCACCGAAGACCGCACGACCACTTCCTCAGAGAAGAGGGCAGCCGCCCCCTCCCTTCTGGACTCTGTTTCCCAGCTCAATTAACTCTGAGCACATATACCCAACGTTTTTTATACAGTATCCCAACATGCAATGCAACACTTTTCCTCCGCCAATTGCCAGGACTTTAACAAAGCCTGTGCAGTCACTTGTCATGTCCACTCCCACTGTCCAATATGCCTCCCTATTGGACCAGTGAGGGACAGTCAAACAAGCCAAGCTGCACCTGAGCACAATGAGCAGACCTGACCAATAGATCCTGCTTCCTGGTAGGCAGACAGCACTCTAAGTTTTACCTGACCATCTTCCTGGTAAGCAGAAAGACCAAAAATTATACTCTCTTCTAGCACATACATAGGAGGGTGCTACAGATGCGACTGTAGACTGAAAACATGGACCCTAGGGGAGGAAGAGGAACAGACTGCAGAGACAGACAGGGAAGGGAGCAAAGATTTATTCACTTCAAACGGCCAGGACAGATCACAGCGGTTCTGATTGGTCAGCAGCAGCATGTGACCACACTGACCAGTCAGAACCACTCTGATCAATCCTGGTGTCCCTAGGTAAGAAAGAGGAAGAACAGCACCGTGGAGAGTAAAACTCTCATCTATAAAGCTAAATGCAGTGGGGACCAGGGGGTAAGGAGGGTGTAGGGTGTTAATTCACCTTTTCTTTTTTTCCTAAAAGGGGAATTAATAGTTTAAGAGGTATTTCTTTTTGCTGCATTCTTTAGTTTTAGTTTTTCTGTCTGAGTCTGGTCCTTCAGCTTGAGTTTGAGCGGGTCCCTTCGGGTGGGCGTCATATCATGTACTTGGCTTCCCGCCGGCATAGGGGGCGTGCACACGGTGTGTCACCAAGGAACCGGTGCGCATGCTGGGCGGCCGCGATGTCACCCGGGCACACGCGATCGCTCATTTACACACACAGATCCACGCCCTGTCAGAGAAGGGAGACAGATTGTGTGTTGCTAGTATATAGAAACACCGATCAGTCTCCTCCCCTAGTCAGTCCCATCCCCCCACAGTTAGAACACACAGTCAATGATCACATTTAACCCTTTGATCGCCCGCTAGTGTTAACCCCTTCCCTGCCAGTGACATTTATACAGTAATCAATGGCTATTTATAGCACTGATTGCTGTATAAATGTCAATGGTTTCAAAAAAGTGTCAAAAGTGTCTGATCTGTCCACCGCAATGTCACAATAAAAATCGCAGATCACTGCCATTACTAGTAAAAAAAAATTATAATAAAAATGCCATAAATCAATAACCTAATTTGTAGACGCTATAACTTTTGCGCAAACCAATCAATATACACTTATTGCGATTTTTTTTTACCAAAAATATGTAGAATACATATCGGCCTAAACTGAGAAAAAAATTTGTTTTTTTTTAAATAAATTTGGGATATTTATTATAGCATTTGGGTACAGTGTTGCATGACTGCGCAATTTTCGTTCCACCATCAGTGGATAAACACACACTTCAGCCTCCGGGCTTACGCACTGTCAGCTTCATGCTGTTCGGTCACGGGCCACATCTGTCTGCTACAGACGTGCACGTACAGGCTGCCACCTGCAGCCTTAGACTCCGAGACCTCTTATCTCTTTCTCCTGGAGCTGTCTCCTACTGGGACCCTCCCGACCTCCTAGGTCAGACTTCCTGTCTGCCAGGCGGAGCTGTCTCCAAGTCTGATCCCTGAGCTCTCTTCCTGGGAGAATTATGAAGCTGGTGTGCAATTAACAAGCCAATCAAAATCAGGCGTAACCTGCCAATATACACTGTGACACAGGGTCGCATCTCCAAAACCTCCAAAAGTATATAAAAAATAAAATAAAACCTTCAATTTTTTACAAATTAAATTTATTGTATACAAAAAGACATAAAAAACTCATGGTCATTCCATGTGTTATAAAATACATGACAAATCTTGTGCATAGGGCCAGCCAATAATATCTGAAAAACATCTCTAGGACATCCTCCTGGAAATGGCACAGATGTGTGGAAATAGGGTCGACAGTTTTTGAATACTACTTCCTCAGGACCTCGTTGGCCTTTCTTGTATTCACATATAACACAATGTAAAGTTAAAAGTACAAGTAAACAAAATATTCAAATTAATATTAATATCATAAACAGGCATAATTTCATACAATAAAAATCGAGAGCATGGGTTCAATGGAGTATAGGAATGATGGATTGACTATAAGATAAAATATAAATAGCATTACCTTAAAAAACAGATGTATCCGATAGCACCCACAGAAAAGCAGGAGGCAGTGCTGTTTTCCCAAATGTGGGGTCTGGGCAGCCCGTGGGGAAAAGGGGGAACTGTGTGAAGTGTCCCTGGAGGCTGCGGACTGGGATGGAGATTAGCCAAGCAATGTCATTCTCATCTGTCAAAGGGTGCCTGCTCCCCGTAACAACAACAGAAAAAATCTCAAATGTGTTGGGGTGAAAAGGAGGTTGAGTACTTTCATGTGGTACTTTAATTTTTGAAAGTTTGCTTTAACCACTTCAGCCCTGGAAGATTTTACCCCCTTCTTGACCAGAGACTTCTTATAATTTGGCACTGCGTCGCTTTAACTGACAATTTTGCGGTCATGTAATGCTGTACCCAAAACGAAAATTGCCTCCTTTCTTTCCCACAAATAGAGATTTCTGTTGGTGGTATTTGATCACCGCTGTGGTTTTTATTTTTGGCGCTATAAACAAAAACAAAAAAACACAATTTTGAAAAAAAAACAATATTTTTTACTTTTTGCTATAATAAATATCCCCAAATTAAAAAAAAATGTAGGCCAATATATATTCTTCTACATATTTTTGGTAAAATAAATCACAATAGGCGTATATTGATTGGTTTGCGCAAAAGTTATAGCGTCTACAAACTATGGGAAAGATTTATTATTATTATTATTTTTTTACTAGTAATGGCGGTGATCTGCAATTTTTTGCGGTACAGCGGCATTGCGATGGACAGATTGGACAATTTGATCCATTTTTGGGACATTGGCATTTATACAGCGATCAGTGCTATAGATTTGCACTGATTACTGTGTAAATGTCACTGTCAGGGAAGAGGTTAACAGTAGGGGAAGATCAAGGGGTTAACTGTGTTCCCTAGTTAGTGTTTCTAACTGTATGGGGATAGGACTGACTGAGGGAGGAGACATATTGTTGTTCCTACTTAGGAACAAACGGTATGTCTCCTCTCCCCTGACAATACAGGGATTTGTGTGTTTATATACACAAATCCCTGTGCTGGCTCTCGTGCACGCGATCACTGCCAGACAGCCATGCGTATTGGTTCCCCCACTGTGCAGTGGGTGCGCCCCCTCTGGTGGCTCTTAAAGGGGAAGACGTACCCGTACGGGGTTTCCCCCAGCAGTGCCATTCTGCCGCAGCATATACATGTGAGCCGGTTGGGATCCGGTTAAACAGAGGATTACAAAAAGTGGGTATCCAAACAGATTTAGTAGAAATACCAGCAACAAATCCTACATTTGCCCACTAGGTGGTGATACCACATAAATAAACATATAGTGCAGGAAAGGAGACACTGGCAAACAAACTAGATAGGATGTACTGACAATTTAGGCAAAAACTTGCGGCGCTCTTGGAGGGAGTACAGTATCTCTATTATTGTTAGGGAAATGGCTGCCCAGTTAGGACTGGAACCACACAGCTGGCCCACACTGGTACTGAGAGTTTGTTCGATCAATGTCCACCGATGTGACTGGAGCTTAGGATAGTGCTGTGTGCCCTTTTGTGGCCTTTACACTAACTCTCACAGCTAGCTAGTGCAGTCATGGCTGCTCCTGCAGACACAATCCCACTGAACACTGGAAGGCCAGAAGAACTGCAGTCATTTTTCTTTGTGCTGATTCCTGTTGTACTTGTAGCACCCTCTAGTGTGCTAGATGTATATAGATGGTAGTGTATGAAAATTTGGCTTGGCTGAGAGCAAGGCCTGGGTTGAATCTGAGTCAGGGTTCAGTGACTCAGGGAGACTGGATGACTCAACAAACAGCATCTCTGGTAAATCCCCCTGCTGTCTGGAAACTTGGAGAAGCTTCCAGAAGTAGAGGGCAGAGTCTAGGAGGAGCTACTTGGAGTATTGATGAGGGCCACAGCCAATACCCAGCAAGATGGGCTGGCAGAGGGCAGGTACCTCATAAATACATATGGGTCGTCATGCCAGCAGGGGTAGTCGGGTGGAAGATGGAGAAGGAGTGCTGAGGAGGCTGTTGTGGCCCTTAAGGGTGCCCCCTTTTCTGGGGTAGGTGACCTTGGGTCTGGGACTCAGGTGCTGGAAGGATCCCCCACAACACACGGAGGCACAGGAGCAAGGAGAGGACAGAAGGAGCAGGTTAGCATATCCAGGAGTTCTCCAGAGGAGTCAGCCAGGTGGGCTGGTGAGTGAGTTTCAGTCTAGGAGGACTGTGAAGAAGTAGCCAGGAAGGCTAGTGAAAGGGGCATCTGCAGCCAGGCAGGCTGGCAGTACCTGAAGAGGTGGTACTGGGATCAGTAGCCACAAGGATATAAGCTGGACACTGATTTTTGCTACACATTTAAAGGGGTCTCGGGTTACTGTCTATAACAGGCTTTTGCTCAACAATCTGACTATGCTATGTCAGATCATCTTTTTATCAGTGAGCCAGCGAAGTTCTGCAAGCAAGTTTGCGGGAGGAAGCTAAAGAGTGTATACAGACTGTACATAGGCAAAGTTGTCCCTCAAGTTTGTTCTAGTAGGCATCTCATAATACCCATACTCCCCACCCAAGTTTTATCCTCTCAAACAAAAAAAACCCAAAGTACTGGACTGTTTTCTGAGTGGGGGATCCCATTTCACCTGCGGCTCCTAATGGGGTGCGCTACATACTGGTACTGATGTACACCCAAAAGGTGCTGAAGGAGGTGATGTGTTGCACATAGCATTTTATTGGGGAGATGTGCTGTTGTCCCCTATTTCTCGTTGGAGTTGCAAGAACTCTCTAATGACATTCTAAGCTTTTTAAAAGCTGCCTGTGTTAAAAAAAAAAAAATTCTTGCTACAGTTTCACATTAAAGCAGTATTAAACCCCAAAGCAAACATTTATTATATTACAGCTTACCAATCATTAGATGTGGTGGCTGCATCAGTTTTCTTGTTTTAGGCTTTCTTTCCTTTATTTTCATCTGGTGATCTAGCCAGTAAGCCTAGGTTCACACTAGAATGTGGTGCGGAAAACCTGTAGCCCGTGCACGTTTGCTGCACCACATTCAGATTGTACTGCCCTTGTGATCTGCACTGGGGGTCAGTGGAATCTTAATGACACCCCAAACGCAGGTCGCAAACACAGTGCACTTGC
Organism: Lithobates septentrionalis; assembly: GCA_037952835.1. Lineage (NCBI taxonomy): Eukaryota > Metazoa > Chordata > Amphibia > Anura > Ranidae > Lithobates > Lithobates septentrionalis. The sequence goes on along the minus strand of JBBDGP010000850.1, from coordinate 1,456,604 downwards.
CCGCACCAGATCACATGGTCCAAAACAACTAGGCGATCCGGTTGCAGTGCAGTTCCAAAATTAGTGCACACATGTCTTTGGTGTGATGTTGTGCAATTTGAGTCGCACCACACTGAATCGCATGTCAAATGAACAGGAATGTGGTGCAGTACCTGGACGATTTATATATGCTCTAATAGTGTGAACCAAGGCTAAGCCTTTTATTTTTTTTAATCACTTAACCCCTCGGAAAGGATTTACCCACTTAAAGACCAGGCCATATTTTGCGATACGGTGCAACGCTGTACCCAAACAAAAGTGATGTCCTTTTTTTGGGGGGGGGGGGGGTATTTGATCACCTCTGCAGTTATTATTTTTTGCGCTGTAAATAAAAAAAGACTGACAATTTTGAAAAAAAAAAAAAATTTATTTTCTGCTAAAAATACATATCCAAAAAAATAAAAATAAAATAAAAAAACAAATGTATTCATCAGTTTAGGCCAATATGTATTCTGCTACATATTTTTGGTAACAAAAATCGCAATAAGCATTCATTGATTGGTTTGCACAAAAGTTATAGTGTCTACAAAATAGGGGAAAGATTTAGGGACTTTTTTTTTTTATTATTGTTTTTACTAGTAATGGCAGGGATTAGCGATTTTTAGCGGGACAGCGACATTGCGGTGGACGAATATGACCCTAAGTGACACTTTTTGGTGACCAGTGACACCAATACAGGGATCAGTGCTAAAAAAATGCATTGATCATTGTATAAATGGCACTGGCAGGAAAGGGGTTAACACTAGGGGCGATCAAAGGGTTAAATGTTCCCTAGGGAGGTGCTTTCTAACTGTCAGGGGGATGAACTGACTGAGAGTAGTGAGAGATCGCTGTTCCTGATCACTAGGAACAGCTGATCTCTCTCTCCTCCCCTGTCAGAATGGGGATCTGCCTTGTTTACATAGGCAGATCCTCCTTCTGCCTTTCTTTACTCTCGGCTGACAGTACCACAAGCACAGATCGACGTACAGGTACATACAGGTACGTCGGTTTGCACCGATCGTTTAGGCGATCATGGGCACGAGAGGCAGAACAGGGACGTGTGTGTGTAAACACACAAATCCCTGTTCTGTTCTGTGAGGCGTTCCTAATAGCTAAGAGCCACGATTTCCTCTAGGTCAGTCCCCTCCCCCCTACAGTTAGAAAAACACACAGGGAACACAGTTAACCCCTTGATTGCCCCCTAGTGTTAACCCCTTCCCTGCCAGTGACATTTATACAGTAATCAGTGCATTTTTATAGCACTGATCGCTGTATAAATTCCAATAGTCCCAAAAATGTGTCCCATAATTTCGCAGTTCCGATAAAAATCGCAGATCGCCGCCATTACTCGTAAAAAAAAAAAATAATAATAAAAATGCTATAAATCTATCCCCTATTTTGTAGACGCTTATTGCAATTTTTTTTTACCAAACATATGTAGAAGAATACATATTGGCCTAAACTGAGAAAAAAATAGCTTTTAAAAAAAAATGGGGATATTTATTTAAAAAGTAGAAAATATTGGGTTTTTTTCAAAATTATCGCATTTTTTGTTTATAGCGCAAAAAATAAAAACCGCAGAGGTGATCAAATACCACCAAAAGAAAGCTCTATTTGTTTGAAAAAAAGGACATCAATTTTGTTAGGGTGCAACGACGCATGACCGCGCAATTATCAATTAAAGCGACGCAGTGCCGAATCGCAAAAAATGCCCCGGTCATTCAGCAGTCAAATCTTCCGGGGCTGAAGTGGTTAATACCATTTTAAATCACAGCAAAATACAAAGAAAAAGTTGAAACGGGTTTTACTGGTAAAAGTCGGTGAAAAATTTCTAAGTCAAGAGCTTTTACTGATATCAATACATGGGATAAAAGACTACATTCATTTTTTAATTTTTTTTTTAACAAGTAAATACATTGCCTCTTCTCACTGTATACATTTTAAATCACAGCAATTTAAACACCAAAGTCACTTCACTCCTCTACAAAGAAATGTGCTTTTCCTTTAAATGTATATGTATCGCTTCATACAACTAAAGAGGCATAAAGGCTTGTTAATCGGCCTGTTCTCTGAGAAAAGAGCTATCTCTTCCGAGGGTGCAGAGTTATTTCAGAGCACAACCAAAGCCTGCTAAAACACAGACAGAAGCTGAGAGATATTTGTAAAGTTCCAGAAAGGGATCAGAATATTGGAAGATAAGCCACTAAAATCTCTTTGATAATGTGTTTGTATTCACTAACACCAAAGTCAGTTACATGAAAGAAGCTTTGCAGATCCTAAAACTCTGGGATGTTCTATCTCTTTGTAACAGGAAGAAGTCAAAGTAAATCTTTCCATGTTAGTTGTCCGCAGTTGCTCTTTAGAAAGAAATAACAAATAACCTTCAAATTCAGTTTCAGCAGATGGAAAGTTTTGGCTCTATGTGAAACACTTGTAAAACGCGGCTTTTATTTTTAATCATGAGATTAAATATAAATTAGGCTGCTTGGCATGCTGCAGGCTCAGACACAGTACTGTCCACGCTGTGGCATTAAGCTTCAGGCATTCACTCTACTGTATCTACGCATTTATATGTCTACTAGGTGAATTATAGAATAGCGAATGTGCTGGAAGCCAAAGTTACTGATGTATAAATCAGCATTATGTATTTCAATCTGTTTTTTAAGAATTTTCCAGGTTTTCAAATATTATAAAAGTGAAAGATCGTGCCATATCAAAAACTTCCAGCAGTTGCAAGTTCAAGTTATCCAAAACTCTCCCACCCACAACTCCACCAGAATGATGGGAGGGGGAGAAAGGAACACAATGGGACTTTGTGCCTCCAAAGAGAGTAGAAACAATATATGTAAAACACATTTTTTTTATTTAGTATTATATTAAGTATTAAAAACACATTATAAAATAAATGAAATATACATATTTCAACAGATATATCTATCAATTGTAGTAAAAACATATTGACAAGTTTCACAGGCAAGTTGCTTCATCAGGATCCGCGCCACTTGATGTTATATTTAATGATTATTCTTCCAGCAAGGTAAAGAAGGAGCTCAGCCCCGTGTGCATATTTCCACAAGTGAGTCACCAGAATGACTTATTTTGAAAGGTATATATGCTTTATTTATTCATGTATACAGATAGCCACCCCCCCCCTTTTTGTATACTGCCCCCATACCCACCGGGCGAGGATTGGCCCCAGCTATCAGTGTTGTCTGTGTGCTGGTTCCACTTTTGCCCATCTGATATTGTTTGTAAGCAAGAACAAAGTTAGATTATTCTACATAGCATTATTATTTTTAGTACATTTTTTATTTACAAATATTAAAAACACATTATAAAATAAATGAAATATACATATTTCCACAGATATATATATATATCTGTCTGCCTATATATTTTTGGTCATCTCATCCCCTCCCCCCCACGGGGCTGAGCTCCTTCTCTACCTTGCTGGGAGGATAACCATTAAATTTAGTATCTCGTGTGTCGCGGATCCTGATGAAGCAACTTGCCTGTGAAACTTGTCAATATGTTTTTACCACGATTGATATATATATATATATATATATATATATATATATATATATATATATATATATATATATATATCAATCGTGGTAAAAACATATTGACAAGTTTCACAGGCAAGTTGCTTCATCAGGATCCGCGACACACGAGATACTAAATTTAATGGTTATCCTCCCAGCAAGGTAGAGAAGGAGCTCAGCCCCGTGGGGGGGAGGGGATGAGATGACCAAAAATATATAGGCAGACAGATCATATTTGCTAGATATCTGCTTGACATACTGTAGGTCCAACCAATGACAGAGTTAATTGGGTATAACCTAAAGAATAACAATAAAAAGAAAAGGGTGCACCGACCTAGCGCATTACCTCAATAAAATGTATTTCAAGATAAAAACAGCAATAAATATACTCACAAGCGTAAATTAAGTAAATGCATGTCATAGCAAGTGGAATCGACTGCCTAAAGGTCTAATCAAGTCCATTGGTACTGCTGGAAAACCAGGAGGCGTCCAAAAGTGGCTGACACGTTTCAAGGGCAAACCCACTTCCTCAAAGCCAGGGTAGTTTGTTACTAGCCCATGGGATACCCTTATATAAATTCTTAGAATATGTCTCCCTCCTTCCTACATTGTTTACCAAATAAATCCAAACTGGTTTAGAGGCACTCATGGGTTTAGCACAGGAGAAAGATCAAAATAGCAGTGTTTATATTGTCAATATTTGATGAAGCTGAGTCCATCTTTTTCCATCTCCATAGAGAAGAACATTTTGTTAAGGCAAATTGACTTTCCTGGTATCGACACAGACATTACAACATGTAGAAGTTTAAAAATCTCTTTCTCTTGATTGGTAAGTATGCAAATTAAATATATAAGTGCACATTTTTGTGCATGTGCATATTTCCACAATTGAGTCACCAGAATTACTCATTTTGAAAGTTATATATGCTTATTTATTCATATATACAGATAACCCTCACCCTTTTTGTATACTGCCCCCATACCCGCTGGGCGAGGATTGGCCCCAGCTGTCTGTGTTGTCTGTGTGCTGGTTCCACTTTTGCCCATCTGGTATTGTTTGTAAGCAAGAACAAAGTTAGATTATTCTACATAGCATTATTATTTTTAGAACATCTGTTATGTTATATTTATTTACCTAGAGGAAATGTATTCCCTCCAATACTCCTGAAGAAGAGGATGAACCATGAAACATGTTAAGAAGAGCTGTCTATATATTCATTTTCATGTTGTACTAATAAATACATGATGCTGGAAAGTACTGTCTTGGAAACAATAACTTGACTGCGAGGGAATCATTTGTGATTTCTTGTAACAATGTTTTAAGCCATTTTTAAAAATATATATTTTTAAAATATATATTAAAAATATTAGTTTTTAACTTTCTACATGTTGTAATATAATGTCTCTGTCGGAACCAGGAAAGTCCATTTGCCTCAAAAATGTCCTTCTTTATGTACAAGTATTGGGGACATTGGTATCTATTAAGTTTTTTCTAAAAACTATCTAGCACATTTTTATTTAATTTCATTATCACTGTGTAATTAGCAGAAATTCCACCGTCTGCACCTTACTATTGAACCATCACTGTAAGCAAGATCCAGCCAGAGAAGTTTGGCCAGAGCGGGGGGCTATCCTTTTATATGAAGCAGCCAGGGGTCTCTGAAAGAAATAATGTACAAGTAACGAGAGGTCCCTCCCTTGGTACCCTTAAAACCTGGGACACCATCGGTAGCATCACAATGCTACCAATGGTCAGATTCCATGGTTGCTAGATCTAGCTTTCTCACCTCACTATAGTCTATTGACATTGACTGCAGAGATCCAATGGTGAGACAGAAAAGGTAGTCAGGGTCAGGTCACAGCCAGTGACCTTAGAAGCTGGATCTTTAACAAGTTTCAAAAGCTGCTGCTGAAAGGGAGATTGGCTTCCTCATGCAACTTTGCAGAAACAACTCTTGTTTCCCAGACCTTGCCCAATCATAATATGTGAAACTCACAACTAAAGAAGCGGGTCAAAGATGCTCACTGTTTAATCAGAGATTTAACATGAAGGGTGTTATGCGTAAACATGTGTAGTGTGAAAACTGTTAAGGTTTTTGCTGTTGGTTTTTGCTTTCTATTAAGTGCCTTCTTTGAGATTAAACTTCTGAATGAGCAGTGAGCACCTTGGATCTCTTTCTTTTCACATGGATACTAGATGCTAATCGCATTGTACCAAGGCGCTCTAAAAGGAAGCAGAGCTCGGGTGCAAGCAGCTGGAGGTGCCTGTTTTTGTGGTAAATGCCAGATTATAATTTTGGTGGGGACATCACATCTCACTAAGATAATCAAAAGAAAAATAAGTATGCCTGCGTTGGGTTTCCTCTGGATACTCAGATTTCCTCCCACAATCCAAAAACATGCGGGTAGGTTAATTGGATCCTTTCTAAATTGGTCCTAGTCTGTGTATGTATGAATGTGAGTTACTGACCTTAGATTGTACACTCCTTGAGTAGGGATGAGCTTCGTGTTCGAGTCGAACCCATGTTCGACTCGAACATCGCCCGTTCGCCCGTTCGCCGAATTGCGAACGATATGGGCCGTTCGCGCCAAATTCGTGTGGCGCGTCACGGCCCATAATTCACTGCGGCATCGCAGTGCATTGCTTGCTGATGATTGGCCAAGCATGCACTATGACCCGCATGCTTGGCCAATCACAGCGCCGCCTGAACAGAGAGCCGTAATTGGCCAAAGCCAAGGAGGCTTTGGCCAATTATGGCTCAGGGGATTTAGTACACGCCCCACACTATATAAGGCCGCCTGCACGGCGGCCCTGTGTAGTGTGTGTTCCGGCGTTCATTGAGAGAGAGAGAGAGAGAGACAGACAGTGTCATTTGATTTGAGTTAGATAGATTAGGCAGAACAGTCAGTCAGTTAGCTGCACTTACAGTGTATTGTGTATATATATGCATCCCAGGTGTTGCATATATATATATACACTGTATTCAGTTTAGCTAGATCCGTTCCTGTTATCTTCTAGACTATTTACATTTAGTGCAGTGCGTCCTGCTCACAGTGTTCAGCTAGATCCGTTCCTGTTATCTTCTAGACTATTTACATTTAGTGCAGTGCGTCCTGCTCACAGTGTTCAGCTAGATCCGTTCCTGTTAAATTCTAGACTATTTACATTTAGTGCAGTGCGTCCTGCTCACAGTGTTCAGCTAGATCCGTTCCTGTTATCTTCCTACTGACAGGCAGGCTTGTCGGGTTACAGTATACAAAGCTACCTGAAGAAAATTACTGGTGTTCTATTTGATCCTATTAGTACCACAGTCAGGCAGCTAGACTATTTACATTTAGTACAGTGCGTCCTGCTCACAGTGTTCAGCTAGATCCGTTCCTGTTATCTTCCTACTGACAGGCAGGCTTGTCTGGTTACAGTATACAAAGCTACCTGAAGAAAATTACTGGTGTTCTATTTGATCCTATTAGTACCACGGTCAGGCAGCTAGACTATTTACATTTAGTACAGTGCGTCCTACTCACAGTGTTCAGCTAGATCCGTTCCTGTTATCTTCCTACTGACAGGCAGGCTTGTCTGGTTACAGTATATAAAGCTACCTGAAGAAAATTACTGGTGTTCTATTTGATCCTATTAGTACCACGGTCAGGCAGCTAGACTATTTACATTTAGTATAGTGCGTCCTGCTCACAGTGTTCAGCTAGATCCGTTCCTGTTATCTTCCTACTGACAGGCAGGCTTGTCTGGTTACAGTATATAAAGCTACCTGAAGCAAATTACTGGTGTTCTATTTGATCCTATTAGTACCACGGTCAGGCAGCTAGACTATTTACATTTAGTACAGTGCGTCCTGCTCACAGTGTTCAGCTAGATCCGTTCCTGTTATCTTCCTACTGACAGGCAGGCTTGTCTGGTTACAGTATATAAAGCTACCTGAAGAAAATTACTGGTGTTCTATTTGATCCTATTAGTACCACGGTCAGGCAGCTAGACTATTTACATTTAGTACAGTGCGTCCTGCTCACAGTGTTCAGCTAGATCCGTTCCTGTTATCTTCCTACTGACAGGCAGGCTTGTCTGGTTACAGTATATAAAGCTACCTGAAGAAAATTACTGGTGTTCTGTTTGATCCTATTAGTACCACGGTCAGGCAGTTAGACTATTTACATTTAGTACAGTGCGTCCTGCTCACAGTGTTCAGCTAGATCCGTTCCTGTTATCTTCCTACTGACAGGCAGGCTTGTCTGGTTGCAGTATATAAAGCTACCTGAAGAAAATTACTGGTGTTCTGTTTGATCCTATTAGTACCACGGTCAGGCAGCTAGACTGTTTACATTTAGTACAGTGCGTCCTGCTCACAGTGTTCAGCTAGATCCGTTCCTGTTATCTTCCTACTGACAGGCAGGCTTGTCTGGTTACAGTATATAAAGCTACCTGAAGAAAATTACTGGTGTTCTATTTGATCCTATTAGTACCACGGTCAGGCAGCTAGACTATTTACATTTAGTACAGTGCGTCCTGCTCACAGTGTTCAGCTAGATCCGTTCCTGTTATCTTCCTACTGACAGGCAGGCTTGTCTGGTTACAGTATATAAAGCTACCTGAAGAAAATTACTGGTGTTCTGTTTGATCCTATTAGTACCACGGTCAGGCAGCTAGACTATTTACATTTAGTACAGTGCGTCCTGCTCACAGTGTTCAGCTAGATCCGTTCCTGTTATCTTCCTACTGACAGGCAGGCTTGTCTGGTTACAGTATATAAAGCTACCTGAAGAAAATTACTGGTGTTCTATTTGATCCTATTAGTACCACGGTCAGGCAGCTAGACTATTTACATTTAGTACAGTGCGTCCTGCTCACAGTGTTCAGCTAGATCCGTTCCTGTTATCTTCCTACTGACAGGCAGGCTTGTCTGGTTACAGTATATAAAGCTACCTGAAGAAAATTACTGGTGTTCTATCCCAGCTTAGTGCAGCTACAGGCCATTAGTATGTCTGGAAGGCCAAGAAGGAGAGGCAGACAGTCACAAGCCAATAAGAGAGGGCAAGCAGGCTCTGTGTCTAGTGCTGGTCGTGGAGACGGTGCATCCTCATCAGCACGTGGCCATGGGACACACTTGGCCTTTTTTTCGGCAGCTGGCCGTGTTGAGCCGCAACATGCGGAAGACTTGGTCGAGTGGATGACCAAGCCGTCCTCATCCTCCTCATCCTCTCTCACCCATGCCCAGGGTGCTTTGTCTGGCAAAGCAGTGGCCTCTTCCCTCAGCTCAATGTCATCAGTGACTCCTTCCCTAGCTCCACCATGTCCTCCTGAGGATTCCCTCGAACTGTTTGACCACAGTGTGGCCCAGCGTTTGGAAGGCTCTGATGATGATACTGAGCTCGATGAAGGCAGTAACATGAGCACGGACAGAGGGGGTGCCCAAGAAGGACAGCAATCTGGCAGTCATGCTCCCCCTGCTGCAGCATACTGCCAGGTTTGCTCCAGTGATGAGGAGGGAGGGGATGATGAGGTCACTGACTCAACGTGGGTGCCTGATAGGAGAGAGGAGGAGGAGGAGGAGGCGGCACATCACCAACGAGGCAGGATGCCCTCCAGGGGCCAGCCTAAGGGCAGCACATTGACTGCATCACACCCCAAAGCTCCACATGTGCAGGGCGCTGCAGTCTCTGCGCGTTATTCAAAAAGTTCTTTGGTGTGGGCCTTTTTTGAGACGAGTGCATCAGATCGCACCGCTGCTATTTGCAACATATGTCTCAAGCGTATCTCACGTGGCCAAAACATCTCCCGCTTGGGTACCACATGCTTGACCAGACATATGTTGACCTGCCATGCAGTTCGTTGGCAAGCGTATCTAAAAGACCCACACCAAAGAACAAAGAGGATCTCTCCTTGCTCCTCATCAGCTGAGATTTCCAACCCCACTAGACCTCCAGTCCTCTCTGAGACCTGCAGTGAGAGGAATGAAGGTGTAGAATTAGGTGTGTCACAGCCAAGTACTTGTGGGCAATCTGCTTTTGGTACACCAACGTCAGATTGTACCAGGCAAATTTCCCTGCCCCAGCTGCTGCACCGCCGAAAAAAGTTTGCTCCCAGCCATCCACATGCCCAGCGGTTGAATGCTAGCTTGACAAAATTGCTAGCACTTCAACTGCTGCCTTTTCAGTTGGTAGACTCTGCCCCCTTCCGTGAGTTTGTGGAATGTGCGGTTCCTCAGTGGCAGGTACCCAAACGCCACTTTTTCTCACGGAAGGCGATTCCGGCTCTCTACCGGCATGTGGAAGGCAATGTCCATGCCTCGCTGGACAGGGCGGTCAGCGGTAAGGTGCATATTACCGCTGACTCATGGTCCAGCAGGCATGGACAGGGACGTTACCTAAGTTTCACGGCGCATTGGGTGACTCTGCTGGCAGCTGGGAAGGATGCAGGACAAGGTGCAGTAGTGTTGGAGGTTGTCCTGCCACCACGCCTCCAAAATGCTGATTGTGACACACCTCTCTCCTCCACCCCCTCCTCTTCTTCTTCCTCCATGGCCTCTTCCTCGGAACCAGCGGTGCTCCGTAGTCGTTCAAGGGGCTACGCAAGTACGCAGGCCAAAAGATGCCATGCGGTGCTTGAGCTGGTGTGCTTGGGGGACAGGAGCCACACTGGGGCAGAGGTTCTGTCAGCTCTGCAGGGGCAGGTTCAGAGGTGGTTGACGCCACGCCAACTTAAGGCAGGAATGGTGGTTTGCGACAATGGCACCAACCTCCTCTCTGCCCTCCGACAGGGACAAATGACCCATGTGCCCTGTTTGGCTCACGTCCTTAACTTGGTGGTGCAGCGGTTCTTGGGCAGGTACCCGGGCTTACAGGATGTCCTGAGGCAGGCCAGGAAAGTCTGTGTGCATTTCCGCCAGTCATATAATGCCAGTGCTCGGCTGACGGACCTCCAAAAGGAGTTTAACCTGCCCAAGAACCGCCTAATCTGTGACATGCCCACCAGGTGGAAATCAACGTTGGCCATGCTGCAGCGGCTGCACACGCAGCAGAGGGCCATCAATGAGTACCTGTGCGACTATGGCACCAGGACAGGGTCAGGGGAGCTTGGTTTTTTTTCCCCACGCCAGTGGGCCATGATCAGGGATGCATGCACTGTCCTGTCACCATTCGAGGAGGCCACGAGGATTGTGAGCAGTGACAGTGCATGCATCAGTGACACTGTCCCCCTTGTCCACCTGTTGGAGCACACGCTGCATGGAATAATGGACAGGGCACTTGAGGCAGAACAGAGGCAGGAAGAGGAGGACTTCCTTAGCTCTCAAGGCCCCCTTTATCCAGACAGTGTTCCTGCGTGCCCGCCAATCACACAGGAAGAGGACGAGGAGGAGGAGGAGGAGGAGGAAGATTGTGTCAGTATGGAGGTGGAGCCTGGCACTTAGCATCAGCAGCAGTCTTTAAGGGATCAGTCCCAAGAAACACATGGACTTGTACGTGGCTGGGAGGAGGTGGCTGCGGACGTTGTCGTCCTTAGTGACCCAGAGGACTCTGGACCGAATGCCTCAGCAAATCTACGCTGCATGGCCTCCCTGATCCTGCAAAGCCTGCGTAAGGATCCTCGTATTCGTGGTATCAAGGAGAAGGACCAATACTGGCTGGCAACCCTCCTTGATCCACGTTACAAGGGTAAGGTTGCGGACCTTATCTTGCCATCGCAGAGGGAGCAGAGGATGAAACATCTTCGGGAGGCCTTGCAGAAAGGTCTGTGCAATGCGTTCCCAGAGACTGGGAGGTTACAAGCTCCTGTTTCTGGACAACGTGTTGCTGAGGCTTCGGTCAGTCAAAGAAGGAGCGGTGGAGAAGGTGGCCGTCTGACCGATGCGTTCAGACAATTTTTTGGTCCGCAGCCCCAAGGTATGATCGGTTCCAGCAACCATCGCCAGCGTCTGTTTTACATGGTGCAGGAATACCTAGGGGCAAGATCAGACTTGGACACCTTTCCCACCGAAAATCCTCTGGGTTACTGGGTCTTGAGGATGGCTCACTGGCCAGAGCTTGCACAGTATGCAATTGAGCTACTGGCCTGTCCTGCATCCAGCGTTATTTCGGAATGCACATTCAGTGCTGCTGGAGGCGTGGTAACCGATCACAGGGTGCGTCTGTCCACCGACTCGGTCGATCGGCTGACCTTCATAAAAATGAATCAGTCTTGGATCACCACCAGCTACCAAGCACCTGATGCTGATGTAACCGAATAATTTTTTTTGAAATCTCAGATCCCTTCAAAGACTGCCTATGCTGATGCTGAGTGACTATCCCTGAGTAATTATCCTCTTCCTCCTCAATCATCACGCTGATAGCTTGTAAGAACATTTTTGGTTCTGGGCACCAGCACCAGTGCCTAAGGCCCAATTTTTCTGCCCCTGTCTAACAGGGGCGTGTAATTACAATTTTTGATGCAATACTTTGCAGCAGGGCTCCTTCCTGCATTCCAACTAGAGTGTCTGTGAGGGGTTGCAGTGTTGTGGCACCAGCACCAGTGCCTAAGGCCCAATTTTTCTGCCCCTGTCTAACAGGGGCGTGTAATTACAATTTTTGATGCAATACTTTGCAGCAGGGCTCGTTCCTGCACTCCAACTAGAGTGTCTGTGAGGGGTTGCAGTGTTGTGGCACCAGCACTAGTGCCTAAGGCCCAATTTTTCTGCCCCTGTCTAACAGGGGTGTGTAATTACAATTTTTGATGCAATAATTTGCAGCAGGGCTCGTTCCTGCGTTCCAACTAGAGTGTCTGTAAGGGGTTGCAGAGTTGTGGCACCAGCACCAGTGCCTAAGGCCTAATTTTTCAGCTCCTGTTCAACAGGGGCATGTAATTACAATTCTTGATCTAATATTTCACAGCAGGGCCCTGTGAGGGCTTACAGTGTTGTGGCCACAGCAACACCTAAGGCCCAAATTTCTGCTGCGTATATAGGGCAGGACCCTACTTTCAAACATCTAACTTACAAACGACTCCTACTTGCAAACGGAAGGAGACAACAGGAAGTGAGATGAAATCTACCCCTAGGAAGAGAAATTCTCTCCTGTAAGAGTTAATATGGGAAAACAATTTCTCCTTTCCACTGATGCTTTCCAATCCTTGTTCCACAAAAAAACCCAAATTTTCAAAAAACATTTTTCATTGGGACAAAAAGTGAGGTGAAATCTTCTGAAGATGAGGAAAGACAGCAAAACAAATGTCACAGGGGTGATAACCCTTCCCTATGTTTTCCAAAAAGCTTAAAAAAGATTTTTTGGCTGGAGCTAAACACGTTAAAAATGTACCCGTTCAAAATTACAAAGAGATTCTACTTAACAACAAACCTACAGTCCCTGTCTTGTTTGCACCGCCTGTATACTGCTGTTCAGAGTATATAGGGCCTTTCCTTATTTTAATTTGGGTGCGGGGTTCCCCTTAATATCCATACAAGACCCAAAGGGCCTGGTAATGGACTGGGGGGTACCCATGCCGTTTGTCTCACTGATTTTCATCCATATTGCCATGACCCGACATGACATTAAACCCGCAAGCAGTTTTAAATGAGATTTTTTCCTTTAACCACCTCAATACTGGGCACTTTCACCCCCTTCCTTCCCAGACCAATTTTCAGCTTTCAGTGCTCTCTCACTTTGAATGACAATTACTCAGTCATGCTACACTGTACCCAAATGAAATTTTTATCATTTTGTTCACACAAATAGAGCTTTCTTTTGGTGGTATTTATTCACCACTTCATTTTTTATTTTTTGTGATATAAGCGAAAAAAGAGCGAATATTTTGAAAAAAAAACTAAATTTTCTACTTTCTCTTTTAAAAGAAACCAAAAAAATTTAATTTTGTCGAAAATTTAGGCAAAAATGTATTCTACCACATGTCTTTGGTAAAAAAAATCCTGATAATTGTATGATCATTGGTTTGTGTGAAAGTTATAGAGTCTACAAGTCATGCTACGCATTATTGAAAATGTATCAATCCTAATGCACTGATGGCCTAATGCACTGATCTCATTTCTTGAGGCCCTAAAATGTCAGGACAGTACAATAACCCCCCAAAAGACCCCTTTTTGGAAAGAAGACAGTCTGAGGTATTTAGTAAGAGGCATAGTGAATTTTTTGAAGTTGAAATTTTTTCCCCACAATGCTTTGGAAAATTAAGAAATATAGATTTTTTTTTTTTCTTCACTAAATTGTCATATTTACAAGTTATTTCTCACACACGGTGCAGGCATAATTGCAATTACACCCCAAAATACATTCTGCTATTCGTCCTGAGTATGGCGATACCCCATGTGTGAGACTTTTCCACAGCCTGGCCACATACAGAGGCCCAACATCCATATAGCACCATCAGGCGTTCTAAAGGCATAAATTACACATTTCATTTTCTGAGTACCTATCACATTTTTGAAGGCCCTGGAGCACCAGGACAATGGAATTACCCACAAAATGACCCCATTTTGGAAAGAAAACAACCCAATGTATATTCTATGAGGCATACTGAGTCTTTTGAACATGTCATTTCTTCCCACAAGTTTTTGGAAAATGTGGAAAGAAAATGAAAACCTATTTTTTTCTCACAAAGTTGTCAATTTAGAAGATCTTTCTAACACATAGCATGTACATAGCCAAAATGACACCCCAAAATACATTCTGCTATTCGTCCTGAGGATGGCGATACCCCATGTGTGAGACTTTTCCACAGCCTGGCCACATACAGAGGCCCAACATCCATATAGCACCATCAGGCGTTCTAAAGGCATAAATTACACATTTCATTTTCTGAGTACCTATCACATTTTTGAAGGCCCTGGAGCATCAGGACAATGGAATTACCCACAAAATGACCCCATTTTGGAAAGAAAACAACCCAATGTATATTCTATGAGGCATACTGAGTCTTTTGAACATGTCATTTCTTTCCACAAGTTTTTGGAAAATGTGGAAAGAAAATGAAAACCTATTTTTTTCTCACAAAGTTGTCAATTTAAAAGATCTTTCTAACACATAGCATGTACATAGCCAAAATGACACCCCAAAATACATTCTGCTATTCGTCCTGAGTATGGTGATACCCCATGTGTGAGACTTTTCCACAGCCTGGCCACATACAGAGGCCCAACATCCATATAGCACCATCAGGCGTTCTAAAGGCATAAATTACACATTTCATTTCCTGAGTACCTATCACATTTTTGAAGGCCCTGGAGCACCAGGACAATGGAATTACCCTCAAAATGACCCCATTTTGGAAAGAAAACAACCCAATGTATATTCTATGAGGCATAATGAGTCTTTTGAACATGTCATTTCTTTCCACAAGTTTTTGGAAAATGTGGAAAGAAAATGAAAACCTATTTTTTTCTCACAAAATTGTCAATTTAGAAGATCTTTCTAACACATAGCATGTACATAGCCAAAATGACACCCCAAAATACATTCTTCTACTCGTCCTGAGTGTAACGATACCCCATGTGTGAGACTTTTCCACAGCCTGGCCACATACAGAGGCCCAACATCCATATAGCACCATCAGGCGTTCTAAAGGCATAAATTACACATTTCATTTCCTGAGTACCTATCACATTTTTGAAGGCCCTGGAGCACCAGGACAATGGAATTACCCACAAAATGACCCCATTTTGGAAAGAAAACAACCCAATGTATATTCTATGAGGCATAATGAGTCTTTTGAACATGTCATTTCTTTCCACAAGTTTTTGGAAAATGTGGAAAGAAAATGAAAACCTATTATTTTCTCACAAAGTTGTCAATTTAGAAGATCTTTCTAACACATAGCATGCACATAGCCAAAATGACACCCCAAAATACATTCTGCTACTCGTCCTGAGTATGGCGATACCCCATGTGTGAGACTTTTCCACAGCCTGGCCACATACAGAGGCCCAACATCCATATAGCATCATCAGGCGTTCTAAAGGCATAAATTACACATTTAATTTCCTGAGTACCTATCACATTTTTGAAGGCCCTGGAGCACCAGGACAATGGAATTACCCACAAAATGACCCCATTTTGGAAAGAAAACAACCCAATGTATATTCTATGAGGCATAATGAGTCTTTTTAACATGTAATTTCTTTCCACAAGTTTTTGGAAAATGTGGAAAGAAAATGAAAACCTATTTTTTTTCTCACAAAGTTGTCAATTTAGAAGATCTTTCTTACACATAGCATGTACATAGCCAAAATGACATCCCAAAATACATTCTGCTACTCGTCCTGAGTATGGCGATACCCCATGTGTGAGACTTTTCCACTACCTGGCCACATACAGAGGCCCAACATGCAAGTAGCACCTCCAGGCTTCTAACACATAGCATGTACACACCAAGAATTACACCCCAAAATACATTCTGCTGAGCAAAAGGTAAAAAAAAAAAGCTCACCTGTGGTTTTAGCAGGCAGGAATACCGTTCCAGAGCAGCCAAAGCATTTGTCCAGACAGCCAAAGGAAATGTCCAGGAATTGTCCAGGCAGCAGACAGATATGGAAAAGTATGAACATGGTTCAGTACAGTCCAAGGTTTAGCAGGCAGTTCAGGTAACAGGCATAGGCATGGCCAGTCCAGGTGGTAGGCAAAGGCATGGCAAGGTCATGTGGCAGGCAAATGCATGGCAAGGTCATGTGGCAGGCAAAAGGCATGGCCAGTTCAGGTGGCAGCAGGCAGCACTTTGTACATTGGGCCTTGGTCAGGTAAGACCTGAGGACAGGGGTAGAGGCTTCTTCCCACCCAAATCTCTACGAAGCCTCCGAGTCTCCAGACCCTAATCCGAGAAAACTAAAAACCCGGAGAAAAATGTTTTCTCCACTCGGAAAACCTTTTCTGGAGCCCCTCACATATGTGAGACCCCTGTGCTGTACAGTGGCAGGGCAAATGATCAGTTCAGGAGGCAGGCAAAAATCATGGTCATTTAACAGTCCGGGTCAATTCACGTTGAAGGCAGAAAGATGTTTGGCAGAGGCATAGTCGTTAACAGTCCGGGTCAATTTACGTTGAAGGCAGAAACATGTTTGGCAGAGGCATAGTCGTTAACAGTCCGGGTCATTCACAGAAATGGCAGATAGTGGAAAAAAATCACCTTCACTGTACTAATAGTGTAGTGAAGTATGATAGCTCCGATAGCATGTTCCAATACAGAGCCCTGGCTCGGAGGGACATTCGGGACAGTAGTATCGGGTGTCTCGGCGAATTCCTCTACTTGCACATACACGACATTTTTTTTGGGGTTTGCGACCTGTTTGGGTAAGAGGGAGGATTTCGGGAAAGTGCCTTTCATGGAGTCTGGCTAACGCATCGGAGCGAATTAGTTGAGGGGCTTGGCCTTGGGGATAGAGAAGGGCTGTGAAAACTTCTTCTTGGAATTTTAGATAGGGTAGGGAACTTTGGGTGCACTTAGAAAAAATGATATAGGAATTAAATAGGGCAAGTTGCATCAAATAAATGGCGACTTTCTTGTACCAAAATAGTGATTTCCTGGTGGCCAAGTAGGGCTGCATCATCTGGTCGTTCATATCCACCCCCCCCATGTATAGGTTGTACTCATGCACACATTTTGGCTTCTGTATGGGGCCTCCTCTTCTCTGAAGTTCCACCAAGGTGTCGTCATGTATTGTTGAAAGGATGTAGACATCTCTTTTTTTATCTCTCCACTTCACCGCTAGTACTTCTTCAGTTCGCATACTGGCCATTTCACCCTTCTTCAATTTCTTGGTGACCAATCTTTGTGGGAAGCCTTTGCGGTTGGTCCGTGCTGTCCCACAGGCCACAGTGTTCTTCAGGTACAAATGGCGGAAAAGTGGGAGACTAGTGTAGAAATTGTCTACGTAAAGGTGGTAACCTTTCCCAAGTAATGGTTGGATCAGCTGCCAGACAATTTTGCCACTTGTTCCCATGTAGGTAGGGCATCCAGGGGGGTTTAGCTGTCTGTCTTTTCCCTCATAAATCATAAAATCATATGTGTAACCCGTGGCCCTGTCACACACCTTATAAAATTTTACCCCACGTCTGGCTCTTTTACTGGGGAGGTATTGTTTTATTCCCAGTCTTCCGGTGAAGTGCACCAGGGATTCATCCACACATATGTTTCTATCAGGGGTAAACATCTCCTTGAAGCTGGCGCAAAAAAAATTGATTAGGGGCCGAATTTTGAATAACTTATCGTAACTGGGATGATTTCGAGGGAGGCATTGGGCATTGTTATTGAAGTGTAAAAATCTCATGATCATCTCATAACGGGTTCTGGGCATAAATGAAGAATAGATCGGCATGTGGTGGATAGGTCGGGTAGACCAGTAGGAATGGAGTTCATTTTTTTTTGTCAGCCCCATGTTGAGGGTTAGGCCAAGGAAAATTTTAAATTCTTCTACGGTGAGGGGTTTCCAAACAAAAGGACGGGCATATGAGGAACTGGGATTGTTGGCTATGTGTTGGCTGGCGTATAGATTACATTGCTCCACAATGTAGGTTAGGAGTTCATTGGTAAAAAATAAATGAAAATAATAAAGTGGGGTTACATTTTCCGTCTGCATCTGAGGGCCTGGCTGGGCTGTGAAAAGGGGTATTACAGGTTCTACTGATGTATCGGGCAGCCATGTTGGATACAGTAGAACATCTGGGAGGCTAGTATGGGCACTGCCTCGTTGATGGGATCCGTTGCTAGCATCTGGCCTATCTTCTAGGAAGGTTGCAGAAGTGCTGGTGGATGCCCGCCTATCCCGAAGTGCTGCGCTGCTGGTGGATGCCTGCTGGTGGATGCCCTGGAGTGCTGCGCTACTGGTGGATGCCTGCATGTCATCCTGGAGTGCTGGGCTGCTGGTGGATGCCTGCATATCATCCTGGAGTGCTGCGCTGCTGGTGGATGCCTGCTGGTGGATGCCCTGGAGTGCTGCGCTGCTGGTGAATGCCTCCTCCTGCTCATTTCTCCTGATTCTCCTTGTTAGGATTGTATCTTCCTCTGTTTCCAACTCGGAGCCACTGCTTTCCACTGGCTCATAGTCACTATCCGAGTCTGACGGAGAGAATTCCCCGCTACTCTCGTCCGACATACTCTGGAGTATTTGGAGAGCCTCCTCTGCGCTGTAAGACCTTTTTGTCATGTTGGCGGGCAGATGTGTCAGATGGCAGGCGGCAGATGTGCCAGATGGTGGGCGGCTGTGCCAGATGGTGGGTGGCAGATGTGCCTGATCGTGGGCAGATGGCGGCTGGCAGATGTGCCTAATGGCGGGCGGGCAGATGTGCCTGATGATGGTGGGCGGCTGATGTGTCAGCTGTTGACGGGCTGATGTGTCAGCTGTTGACGGGCTGATGTGTCAGCTGTTGACGGGCTGATGTGTCAGCTGATGACGGGCTGATGTGTCAGCTGATGACGGTGTCAGATGGCGGGCGACAGATGTGCCTGATGGCGGGCGGCAGATGTGCCTGATGACTGGCGGGCAGATGTGCCTGATGACTGGCGGGCAGATGTGCCTGATGGCAGGCGGCAGATGTGCCTGATGGCAGGCGGGCAGATGTGCCTGATGGCAGGCGGGCAGATGTGCCTGATGGCAGGCGGGCAGATGTGCCTGCTGACTGGCGGGCAGATGTGCCTGATGGCAGGCGGGCAGATGTGCCTGATGATGGTGGGCGGCTGATGTGTCAGCTGTTGACGGGCTGATGTGTCAGCTGATGACGGGCTGATGTGTTAGCTGTTGACGGTGTCAGATGTGCCTGATGGCGGGCGGCAGATGTGCCTGATGACTGGCAGGCAGATATGCCTGATGACTGGCAGGCAGATGTGCCTGATGACTGGCGGGCAGATGTGCCTGATGACTGGCGGGCAGATGTGCCTGATGACTGGCGGGCAGATGTGCCTGATGACTGGCGGGCAGATGTGCCTGATGACTGGCGGGCAGATGTGCCTGATGACTGGCGGGCAGATGTGCCTGATGGCAGGCGGGCAGATGTGCCTGATGGCAGGCGGGCAGATGTGCCTGATGACGACGGGCTGATGTGCCGGCTGTTGGCGGACAGATGTGCCCGCTGTTGGCGGACAGATGTGCCAGTTGTTGACGGGCAGATGTTCACTGACAGGTGTTTTCACTGTTTGGGGACACGGTGTTTTGGGGACACTGTGTTTTGGGGACACTGTGTTTTGGGGACACTGTGTTTTGGGGACACTAGCTGGGTGATCAGTGGGTAAACAGCAGACAAACAGCTTTATTACTCACTGATCTCCTGGCTGCAGCACAGATCTCTCTTCCTCTCCTCACTGACAGGCTCTGTGTGAGGAGAGGAAGAGATGAGAGCAGTTACTACGCTCTCTATTTACATTACATGACGACTGTGATTGGACAGTCGTCATGTGATCAGGAGGGCCAATCACAGGGCCCTCCTGTGTTGTGCTGTCTCTGGGGGACACAGGCAGATCGGGATCGCGCCGCTGCGCGGGCACGTGGCGGCGCGATCTCCTGTCATCTGCCACCCCCTCCCCCTTGTTTACTATATGATGGCTGTGATTACACACAGCCATCGTGCGGATCAGGAGGGCAAATCACATTGCCCTCCTGCCGATCTGAGATGCGGCGTGTCCGAGTGACACGCGCGCATCGGGATTGCGCGGCTGCGCGGGAGCGCGCCCGCGTGATCCCGCTCCTTCTGAAGGACGTTCGGGAACGTCCAGTCAGAAGGAGGGAGCTCCCACCCGGCCGTTTATGTGCAGTGGCCGGGTGGGAAGTGGTTAAAAATGACATTTGGTGCAGGGACTGTTCTAAACACGGGAAACACGCGTCACTTTACAGGCATACTATAGACACCCCCCAGGTACGATATTTAAAGGAATATTTCACTTTTTTTTTTTTTTACTTTAAGCATCATTAAAATCACTGCTCCCGAAAAAACGGCCGTTTTTAAAAGTTTTTTTTGCATTGATACATGTCCCCTGGGGTAGGACCCGGGTCCCCAAACCCTTTTTAGGACAATACCATGCAAATTAGCCTTTAAAATGAGCACTTTTGATTTCGAACGTTCGAGTCCCATAGACGTCAATGGGGTTCTAACGTTCGTGCGAACTTTCGGTCCGTTCGCAGGTTCTGGTGCGAACCGAACCGGGGGGTGTTCGGCTCATCCCTATCCTTGAGGATAGGGACTGGTGGGAATGTACAATATATATGTAAAGTGCTGTGTTCATTGACAGCGTTATATAAGTACCTGTAATAAATAAATACATAAATTTACACTAAAAGTAAAAACGGTTTTGTTAGCATATTGCACTAATATCTGATTTGATTCTAATTCCGATTCTGATTGAATCGGTTTGATTTTATTTAATTACTCTCTACTACACCACATCGTACCACTCCCCTGCCACTACATCCATATCTCTTGTTTCACCCACCAGAAACATCCTGTACTACTTGCCTCTTCCCATTTCTTTTTTTTTCCTATTCCTGGGCCAAAAATTGACAACATTCACAAAAGGATCTTTTGACAGACTCTTTGAAGAACTGCTTTGGTTTTGCTGCTGTACACATTTCTTAGCTTGCTGTTCTAGGCCTAGGAGTGCCTTAACATGATACTTAAAGAGTTTATGGTTTCGGTTCCGAGTATGGGAAAAACACCCTCATTGATAGGCACCACATCCCTGAGCAAAATTATAAATACAAAAGGGACTAAAGGGATTTTGACGGTGCAAATAAACTATTCGTAAAGGAAAGAATTTTTTCTAAACGAGACAATTTATTATTTTAGCCATTAAAAAAAGAACATATACATTGTACATAGTATCAAAGACATTTGCTTTTTTTACAATTCTAAAAACATGGTGGTCAGAAAGTATAGAGGTATGTGTTATAGTTTAACAGATGATATTTGTTGCATACTAGCCCGACATGTTTCGCATTGTCGCTTTCTCAAGGGATATGCAAACTGGTAGTGATATCATCCGACACTTTTAGTAATTCCCCAGATTGACCCAACAAAACCTTGTCAAACACAGCGCGTACAGACCCAAACCGGGGCAGCAGTGAGGCCAAAAATGCAACCACAGGGAACAGAAGGATGGAGTCTGTTGATTGATCAGAGCTATATCCAAAGGTGGAGGTAGTCATCAATTTCAATTGAAATTGTGGTTACAGGGAATACTTCAATTGTTGGTAAATGAAGCAGTCACTCGCACTGCTGGGACATAGGCTCAATCCTCCGGCGCCGGAGGATTGAGCCTATGTCCCAGCAGTGCGAGTGACTGCTTCATTTACCAACAATTGAAGTATTCCCTGTAACCACAATTTCAATTAAAATTGATGACTACCTCCACCTTTGGATATAGCTCTGATCAATCAACAGACTCCATCCTTCTGTTCCCTGTGGTTGCATTTTTGGCCTCACTGCTGCCCCGGTTTGGGTCTGTACGCGCTGTGTTTGACGAGGTTTTGTTGGGTCAATCTGGGGAATTACTAAAAGTGTCGGATGATATCACTACCAGTTTGCATATCCCTTGAGAAAGCGACAATGCGAAACATGTCGGGCTAGTATGCAACAAATATCATCTGTTAAACTATAACACATACCTCTATCCTTTCTGACCACCATGTTTTTAGAATTGTAAAAAAAGCAAATGTCTTTGATACTATGTACAATGTATATGTTCTTTTTTTAATGGCTAAAATAATAAATTGTCTCGTTTAGAAAAAATCCTTTCCTTTACGTATAGTTTATTTGCACCGTCAAAATCCCTTTAGTCCCTTTTGTATTTATAATGATACTTAAAGAGGTTGTAACCCTAAAAAAAAGATCCTGTTTCTTTAAAGCATGTTGAACTGCATAGTGCTTGTGTGGTGTAATTTTTCCTTTTATATGCTGTAAAAAAAAAAAACCTGGTTGATCCTGCTTTTTCCTGTGTCCCCCTGTGTGTGCTGACCACAGTAATCATGTCTGCTGATCCATGATTACCGTGGTCAGGTTACGTGCCTCCATCATACTGCTGCTCTCTTCTCTCCCCTCTCCCCCTCCCTCCCTGCCTGTCAGCTCCTGTGTGTGAGCCACCCTTTCCCTCCCCTCCTACCGCTGTTCCGAGTGGCAGTAAAGTTACTGCTCACAATTATTGTGAGCCCCTTTGCTATGACAAAATATACTATACAATGTCTGTTTTTTTTTAATTCTTCTGCTAAATACCTTACTCCACCTCGCCAATGTGCGGTCATGTGACCTCCTGGCAGACATCAGAGGGGGATTTCAGCCTCTCCCTCTGTAGTCCATAGATCAGAAAAGGAGAGCGGTGGGTGGTCACGTGACTGCACATCAACGAGGTGGAATAAGGTATTTAGCAGGAGAATTTTAAAAAAACAAGGACACTGTGTAGTATATTTTGTCAAAGCAGAGGGGCTGGCAGTAATTGTGAGCACTGCCTTTACAACCACTTAATGACATTCTTATTCTCCAACAAAAATCCATTCACTACTTAATGACCCTGCAATATATTTTTCATTAAATTATTTCTTAATATGTTTCTCTGCCTCCTCGTAACATCATCTGTGAGCTCCTTTTCCCCCTCACTTCCATTTGTTTGGAATGAGCAGTGTACGCTATTTGCGATCATGTGCAGTCTCTATGCACACTAAATACAGTATCCCATAGTCCATAGTCTCTTGACCATCTCAGGAGAGAGAGTGGCTAAATTCCTATACACGGAGGGGGGCGTGGCTAGCTGGTGCTGAAGATGGATGCATAGCTCTGTAGCTCCGCTGTGAGGGAGAACACCGGAATGACACAGGCCCATCTGCCGTAGCACAGCTCCACCATCAACACCCCACAACATCCCCTGGAGCCAGCCAGCAATGTCCCGCAAAAGGATGGGGGAGTTTAAGTACAGAAAACTGACATCCCTCACGTTTTCTCCTGAGGACAAGGTCAGAACTCCCCAAGATGGCGGCGACGGCCTAGCTGCGCCACGAGAGGCCTACTTGGACCTTCCCAATGACACACATGGAGAAATGGGCTTTTCAGCTCAAGCTCCTTCCCCCACTCTTGACCCCAGAGCGGATCCCCTCGTGGGCAGCCCCGTCAAAGCTCGGATGCGGATGGATGCACTGCACTTGCAGCTGCCATTACCGCTACTCGAGGCCCGGGTCTTCAATCGTCTAAGCTCCAACCAGGCCTTACACAACTCCATGGCATCCTTTCCCACCACAGGGCAACCAGTCATGGACACTACTCTTAAAGACATGCTCATGTCAGTACAGTCATCACTGATGATGGACCTGTCTTTCCTTTTCCATAAAATCTCCACCGACATGCACCATATGGAAAACAGGGTCACTAACATTGAATCTGGCATATATCAATGCACAACTACTGTGAATGACCTAATTGACACATATGAGGAGGTAAAGGAAGAGCAGGAGTGGGTACGGGCCAAGCTAGCCGATTTGGAAGACCACTCAAGACGCAACAACGTCAAATTGCAGGGGGTCCCTGAAACAGTCACCTCAACAGACCTGCCTAAATATGCAAGGGACCTTATGCGCACTATTCTACCTGACGCATCTCCTAGAGACCTTATCATTGACAGGATTCAGAGAATCGCAAAAGCATCCCATCTGGCGGCGTCTGTACCAAGAGACGTGCTCATGCGTGAGTACATTTCTTCCACATCAAGGAGAAAATTATGTCATAAATGATGTCCAAGGCACCATTACCCCGACCATATGAGGGAGTTCAGATCTTCCCAGATCTTTCAACATATACGCTGCAACTCAGGAGAAACCTGAACCCTATAACGAAAGGTCTACACAACCACAAGATTCAGTATAAGTGGAGATACCCAGCAACCCTCCTCATTACCAGGAATGGCACCATGCACACTGTGAGCGTACTACAAAAGGGCATGCACCTACTACATGAGTGGGGCATCATCATAGAACCCCCCAAGGGAGCAGACCCACCTTTACAGCAACACAGACCCTCGCAATCTCGCTGCTCTCAAGGACCAAAGAGTTCCTGATTGTAGTCTACATATGCCCGGCCGGGCCTTACACCACAACAAACCCTTCTCCCTCACTGTTCAATGTTGACTGCACAGTCCTTTTCAGTTATTAATTGTTTTCCCCCACAGTGGCATAGTTGATCTCAGCTTCTTGTTTTACATACGCGGCCCCGGAACCTTTTTCTGTTCCTTAGGTCCCTCTCCTTTTATGTGAAGATCAACGACAAACAGAAAAGTTTATATAAGTTTTACCTGTTTAAATCTAACCTGACTTATTGTTCACACAGCTGCTCTAGCAACACAGCATAAGTACCACAAACTTCGACTCCACCAGACCTCAGCTTCTGGCACCATCCACTCAGCCCACCACAGAGCTCTCGACACCTAACAGTGAGTAATTATCTTTTTCTCCACAACCTTCTGCACACCTGGAAACCAGTCATACCCATTACTGTCCTATCTCTAAACGCTAAGGGATTGAACCATCCAGCTAAACGCCACTCCTTGTGGCACATGGCTGAGAAGCTCAAAATTGACATTCTATGTGTCCAAGAGACCCACTTACTATCCCCATCAATAGCCCTTTGCTCCAATACCCCACATTTACCATGCTACCTTCCACTCCAAAAAGAGGGGTGTTCTAAACGCCATAAAGAAGGCTGTAGACTTCCACCTGCTCCAGGTTACATTAGACTCAAATGGTCGCTACATAATTCTGATCTGCACCATTAACAAAATTACTTACATGATCCTAAATTTGTATTCCCACAACAATCAGCAGATGAGCTTCCTCAGGAAAGTACTACACAAAACTCAAGAACTTCGCAAAGGACATCTACTATTCTGCGGGGATTTTAACTTAGTTGCGGACATACACATGGATACCACATTGGCAGAAAAGCGAAGAGAATCCCCCTTGAAACATTTCATCACAGCACAGGACCTCTATGATGTGTGGAGATGTCACCATTGTTCTGAAAAGGACTTTACTTACTTCTCGCCACATCATAAATCATATTCAAGAATAGACATGTTCCTCACTGACAAGTGGTTGTTGCAAAAAAATTAGTGCATCTAAACTCCACACCATGACATGGTCTGACCACACCCCCATTACATTTTCTATTAACGTCACTGGGCATCAGCGAAATAGGATCCTATGGAGGTCCTACAATGACATACTACAACACCCAAAGTACTCCCAAGAAATCAGGGATCACCTAACTCAGTACTTTAACCTCAATACGGGTTCAGTGGTTGACCCCAGCATAGTATGGAACGCACATAAAGCCGTTATTAGAGGTACCATAATGAATGTGGGGATGATTGAGTGGCAACATTTTTATAGAATTCCCCCATTAATCCATCAGGACCCGGTGCTTTCCCCAAGGGTAAGGAGTTTATTGTGGCGTGAATTTCTAGGTCTGTGAAGGGTTCATTTAACTGTTGTAGTTGTGTTTCCATCAGAGTAGGGAGCTCTATATGCAAGAAGAAGAGGACGCAGTGTATTGATGATATTACCTCACAAATAGCTAGCGTTGAAGCCCAACATAAAACTGACCCAACCCCGAAACAGACGACACAATTGTTGACATTGAGACTGGAATTGAGATCACTTCTCTTACATTCCTTTGAAAGTGTACAGCGCAGGATTAAGGCCACCTCTTACAACACATCAAACAAGGCGGGGAAAAAATTAGCACAATGTCTTAAAGGGCAATGGACCAAAGCCAAAATATGCCACTTAATCCATCCTCACACCAAAGCACACCTGTCCAACCCGCAAGACATAGCAAACGCGTTTAGTGACTACTACAGTGACTTATATAACATTCACAAAGACCCTTCCATATTCCACCCCTCAGGTGATGATATTCACACTTTTCTACAACAGATTACACTCCCTACTCTGACGGAAACACAACTACAACAGTTAAATGAACCCTTCACGGACCTAGAAATTCATGCCACAATAAACTCCTTACCCTCAGGGAAAGCACTGGGTCCTGATGGATTAACGGGGAAATACTATAAAAATTTTGCCACTCAATTATCCCCACACTTATCCCACCTTTTCAACACAGTTGCCTCCTCTTCTAGCTTTGCTAAGGAATCCTTAAATGCACTAATTATAACTCTCCTGAAACAAGGCAAGGAATCAACCTCTCCCCAAAACTTTTGCCCCATATCCCTGCTAAACTTGGATGTAAAAATTTATGCCAAGACCATTGCCAGACGTCAATTAGACATTATGCCAGACCTCATCCACACAGACCAATCAGGGTTTACTAAAGGGAGACAAGCACCTGATGCTACCAGACATATGATCAACTTAATCCACCATGCAGAATCCAAAGGAACGCCTTCTCTGCTGCTCTCTTTAGATGCAGAGAAGGCGTTTGACAGGGTGCATTGGAACTATCTACAAATGGTCCTTCAAGAATTTTGTTTTAGGGACCACATTTACAGGGCCACACCGTCAGCACAAGTATACTCCGCGGACATGTTATCCCAACCATTCAACATCAAGAATGGCACCCGCCAAGGGTGCCCTCTCTCACCAAACATTTTCAACCTACTGATGGAACCGTTGGCGGAACATGTACTCTTAAACCCTTTAATTTCGTGCCTAATGAATGCAAACCCCCCCACAAAATTAGCCTCTTTGTGGATGACATGAACCTGATCCTCACTAACCCAACCTCCTCTTTAGCAGAAGTCAAAAAACACTGGACTGGTTTAATAAAGTATTATACTATCGACTGAATACTTCCAAATCACACATACTAGACCTTAAACTTGACGTCACTACTAGAAACCTACTACAGATCCAGTATCCCTTTTGCCTGGTCTGACTACAGTGTATCCTATCTTGAGGTTCAACTCACAAGATCGGTAAACAACTTTTTTCAGCCAACTTCTCACCAAACTATACACTGACATCCAAATGATAACAAAACATGAACTATCCTGGTCTGGCAGACTTGCAGCATTCAAAATGCTTTACCTCCCACAAATTCTGTACTTATTCAAAACACTTCCCATCCCCATACCATTTCTTCAAATCCCTACAAACCTTATTCAACAGATGTATTTGGAAGGGAGCTAAACCTCGATGCACACATGCGACTCTCATGAAACACAAATTAGTGAGGGGGATCAGGGACCATTGAGTTCGAGAATTACTACTTGGCCTCTGTACTGGACCAATTGCCCGACAAGTTCCTCGCAGGGGTAAGCTATGGAGTGAAAATTGAAAGATCATCATTACGCCCAAATTTGATGTAGTGGCTGATGAGCACCCCCCTAAGATGGCAAATACCGGCGACATTACACCCCCATGAAATCAGCAGCGCATGCATGGAAAACACTAGCCCAATCCAACCCACCACCCCCTCGATCCCTATTCCGATTGAAACACTACACCACCTATCACCAGATTTATCTCTGTCCCATTGGTCACCTCAGGGTATCAAATCCATTCAACACCTACTTCAGGGTTCCCGTCCGAAATCCTTCCCCCTTCTACAACGCGAATTTACGCTACCACTATTCACTTATATCAGGGTCAAACATTGTCTGGAATCACTACGCCTTCCTCTATACACAATACCCCCAAAAGCATGGGATTTCTTCTCCGGATCATCCCACGCGACTAAAGGGATATCACTATTCTACAAGTTACTACACCAAAAACTCAGATTTACAAAAACACCCCCCCACATACACTGGGAAAGAGATCTAGGCCAAACTTACACTGAACGTCAATGACAACGTGCACTACAATCCGTATACAAAGCAACTAAATGCTCAGCTTTGTGGGAACTCACTCAAAAATTGTCACTTAGATGGTTTCTAACTCCTTCAAAACTCGCACTGTTTAGCACAAATACACCTGACAAATGCTGGAGATGCAACTTAACCAAAGGCAACATGTTCCACATTTTTTGGCAGTGTAGGAATCTTTGCAACTATTGGGAAACTATTTTCCAAGTATTTTCCAAGTACTATCAGACATTGCCACTACACATGTTCCCCCCTCGCACGACCTTGCCATCTTGAACCTCAATATAGACTCTATACCGCAACCCATCCGACATCTTACTACTCATATCCTACTAGCTGCAAGACTAAAGCCCCATACACACTATCAGATTTTCTGCTGATTTTTTCTTCAGATTTACCAAAACCATGTAGTGCAAGGGCCTGCCTGATTGCATACAAATTGAAACTCCTAAGGTTTGACCTCATATTATATGGTTTTGGTAAATCTGAAGGAAAAAATCAGCAGAAAATCTGATAGTGTGTATGGGGCTTAAGTATAACAAGATTGTGGAAAACTGAAAAAGTCCCTTCTATCGAACACACACTTGAACTGGTAAACCTACACTACAGTTATGAATTAGCGATGGCCTCAAGCGGAGGCACTCTAGGTAAAGAGAAGAATGCGTGGTTACCATGGGAAAAGTGGTCTGGAGCTGTGAATTTTATATAATGTTGAAAAAGTTAGTTAAGTTTTGTCATTATACAGCAATGAGTTCGGTTTGAAAAACCTTACTAAATATTTGATACATATGGCCCACCAGAAACACCTGATTTAGCTCTCCCCCAAGTAACAAAAGAGGTCCCATTAGGGGTTCTTGGGGGAGCAGGAACCACGATCTCATAGGGTCCATATCTCTCTCTCTCTCTCTTTAAGAACTACAGGTCTTACATTAAAGAAGTTTCTGTTTGTTTCCACTCAAGTTAACGTATTATGTTTCTATATGTATTTACCAATGTGTAGCTCGACGTACAATGTATACATTGTTTGCCTCTGTTTTACCGCAAAACAATAAAAATTATTGAATAAAAAAAAAAAAAAATCCTATACACAGTGGGACTGTGGAGAATGAATGTAGTCACCTTCTAACAGTAATTACACCAGCGAAACAAAATTATTTGGAAGACGCTGAGGGCTCTAGAGCTCTGCAAGGTTCTTTGGTGAGTTAACCATACATACTTGAATAGATTTTTTTTGTCACCAGAGATTAGTGTTACTTTAAAGTTATTCTATCCATTCTCTTTATGTATGTGGATGATGGCACTGTATTTATTTTAATTTTAAAAATCTAAGTATGCTTTTTCAATATTGATGTACAGCTGTCATGTAACCCAGCTCTTTCCCAGCCCATCTGCAGTAAAACATCTTTGGGAAGAGCTTCTAATCCTCTGCTGCTGGTCACGTGTTCAAAAAAAATAAATAAAACAGCTTTCAAAATACAAAGGAAAAATACATGAGTAATATAAAATGTTTTAAATCATCATAGAAATATGTATTTGAACTCAAATCTTCATTATTTTTGTGCAAAACCATGGTGCAGGCTATCTAGAGGGAGATATTGCCAATCACAGCTTGTTTCACACCCATCTAGACTCTGTCTGTTGTTTGTATGTGCTTGGAATTACAGGGAGGTGACGCCCCCATCAATCAACATGTAATATCTTACCCCAATAGTGTTTAGCTGTTTAGTGGGCACGGAGGAAAAGGGAGAGAGTGGGCTCGCTGTCATTTACCACTTTGTATACTCCCACATATGTGACTCTATAGTCACATGGGCTGCACAGATAAGAAAAAGGACGAAGCTTTCGTACTCCAATTTTGGCCCTTTATACACTTCCCACAGCCAAAATTTTAATTAACAGTGTGCTCTCTGAACCTAAACAGACTTCAAATGAGACGTGCCAGGGTTGCCCCCCTCTCGCCACTTCTATATATAGTAGCGATGGAGAACCTAGATAATGCCTTACGCTCTAACGACTCCATCCATGGCTTTATCTTACCCTCTAGACATTACAAACTGAGTCTATTTGCAGACAATCTGCTCCTGCACGTCTCCAACTCCAGGATTGCCTTTCCCTCCTTGTTTTGGAGCAGTTTGGCCCAGTGATCTTAAAGGTAAAACCCCTTAAACACAGTGTATGGACATTTCAGTTCCACCAGGGGAATGGGACATCTTACAGGGCAGGTTTCCCTTCAAATGGGCTCAGGGAGCTATCAAGTATTTAGGGGTACAAACTCCTGCACATTAAGACAAACTATATACACGCAATTACAGTATCTCACACAAGTGAGTACACCCCTCACATTTTTGTAAATATTTTATTATATCTTTTCATGTGACAACTCTGAAGAAATGACACTTTGCTACAATGTAAAGTAGTGAGTGTACAGCTTGTATAACAGTGTAAAATCTCCTCAAAAAAACTCAACACACTGCCATTAATGTCTAAACCGCTGGCAACAAAAGTGAGTACACCCCTAAGTGAAAATGTCCAATTTGGGCCCAAAGTGTCAATATTTTGTGTGGCCGCCATTATTTTCCAGCACTGCCTTAACCCTCTTGGGCATGGAATTCACCAGAGCTTCACAAGTTGCCACTGGAGTCCTCTTCCACTCCTCCATGAGGACATCACGGAGCTGGTGGATCTTAGAGACCTTGCGCTCCTCCACCTTCCGTTTGAGGATGCCCCACCGATGCTCAATAGGGTTTAGGTCTGGAGACATGCTCGGCCAGTCCATCACCTTTACCCCCAGCTTCTTTAGCAATGCAGTGGTCGTCTTAGAGGTGTGTTTGGGGTCCTTCTCATGTTGGAATTCTGCCCTGCAGCCCAGTCTCCGAAGAAGAGGGGATCGTGCTCTGCTTCAGTCTGTCACAGTACATGTTGGCATTCATGGTTCCCTCAATGAACTGTAGCTCCCCAGTGGTAGTACTCATGCAGCCCCAGACCATGGCACTCCCACCACCATGCTTGATCGTAGGCAAGACTCAATTGTCTTTGTACTCCTCACCTGGTTGCCGCCACACACGATTGACACCATCTGAATCAAATAAGTTTATCTTGATTTAATCAGACCACAGGACATGGTTTTAGTAATCCATGTCCTTAGTATGCTTGTCTTCAGCAAACTGTTTGCGGGCTTTCTTGTGCATCATCTTTAGAAGAGACTTCCTTCTGGGACGACAGCCATGCAGACCAATTTGATGCAGTGTGCGGCGTATGGTCTGAGCATTGACAGGCTGACACCCCACCCCTTCAACCTCTGCAGCAATGCTGGCAGCACTTATACATCTATTTCCCAAAGACAACCTCTGGATATGACATTGAGCATGTGCACTCAACTTCTTTGATCGATCATGGCAAGGCCTGTTCTGAGTGGAACCTGTCCTGTTAAATCGCTGTATGGTCATAGCCATCGTTCTGCAGCTTAGTTTCAGGGTCTTGGCAATCTTCTTATAGCCTAGGCCATCTTTATGTAGAGCAACAATTCTTTTTTCAGATCCTCAGAGAGTTCTTTGCCATGAGGTGCCATGTTGAACTTCCAGTGACCACTATGAGAGAGTGAGAGCGATAACACCAAATTTAACACACCTACTCCCCATTCACACCTGAGACCTTGTAACACTAATGAGCCACATGATATCTGGGAGGGAAAATGGCTAATTGGGCCCAATTTGGACATATTCACTTAGGGGTGTACACACTTTTGTTGCCAGCGGTTTAGACATTAATAGCTGTGTGTTGAGTTATTTTGAGGGGACAGCAAATTTACACTGTTATACAAGCTGTACACTCACTACTTTACATTGTAGCAAAGTGTCATTTCTTCAGTGTTGTCACATGAAAAGATATAATAAAATATTTACAAAAATGTGAGGGGTGTACTCACTTGTGTGAGATACTGTATCTCTCTCTTCTGGTCATGGCTAATGAAAGCTGAGCTGATGGACGTCCCTCCGGCACTCATGGCAGGGGAGGATGTCCATGTATAAAGTGAACGTCCTACTGTGCTTTTCTGTTTTTTATATGTCTTTCAGACAATTTCGATACATGCTCCACGGTCGTACTTCCAGTCTGCAAGGTCAGCGCTACTTACGGCCTAGGGAGCATAAAATCCTAGTTAAAGATAGAAAATATTCATGATAAGAAAGTTTCTTTAGTTATATAATGCTGCTATGATGTGATCACTAAAAAAAAAGAAAATCCAAGCAAATTTCACCTAAGCAGCTCACTGAGAAAAATTAACAGTTTCCGAATGTGCACAATTTTCCAAAAGGCAAAATCAGACATTTTTTTACCATAATCATTTCATTAACATCACTCCACTCATCCCTGCTAAGATTAGCTACTTTCAATTAAGTGAAGGTGTACTTAGGAGTCTATTTATAAATGTAATCATACAACCTAAATCCAGTATTCCCACATTTTTCTAAATGAACCCAGAATATTTGGTGAAAGTTGTGTAAAACATTTAGAAATGGACCCCTAAGCTTGAGAAAGTGCTTAGAAATGGTACTTTGTCATTTACAAAACATGACCACTTGGAGTCGCTCTTCATCATTCTAAAACAGTTTTATTGTAAATGTGTCCATTATGGCTTTTTTTTTTGCATACAATTATGATTTCAGGCTTATTCAGTTAGTCAGAACAGAAGGTATAGAAACCCACAACAGCCAATAAGAAGCCAGTACTGAAAATGATGATTACTGCTATTAGTAAGTGTGCTTGGATTACATTTGTATGTGCACAGTATGTCAAAATAATATAAATATATATATACATATATATATATATATATATATATATATATATATATATATATATATATATATATATATATATATATGACAGTATAGTTCCCTGTCCTAGTAATTGTCGCCCAGGGTTCTCAAATAGGCAGGTTGAGGGGCTCCAGGGGTATTTAATGTGGAGGAATCTGTTTTATCAGTTTCCTCCAAAGTTTGTAAAATCCAGTTGGGGACCTGGAGCCCGGAGATTCCATAGCGTTATGGGTTGGACGGAATCTCCAATCCTGGGACCGGGTTTTGGGAACAGCCAGGAGCCTGGCTGGTTCATTGACCAGGTGGGTCCTGGGCTTATAGCAGAGTCAGGATTAGGGTTCTGGGCTCCACCCAGAGAGACAGGAGGTCTCCAGGAGTCAAGAGAGTGCAGGTGTGCACTAGTGAAAGCCAGAGACCCAAGTCTGAGGATCAGAGCTGTGAGGGGCTGCTTTCTAGATAGACGCTGTGTGCGTTGAAGCTGTGTGCATCTAAGGAGACAGAGAGCCTGAAGTGGAAGGCCTAGGCAGCAAGGAAGCTGAAAAGAGGTACAGTAGTTGTATGGGAACCCTGTTATATGGCCAAGAGGGCTGAAGCGTAAAGCCTAAGTGGCAGTACTACTGAAGAGAGCCAGGTGGCTTGGCATTTTTTCATTTGTTATTGTTTTTGGGAGAAGAACCCCTGTGTGGGCATCAAAGTGCATGTATGTAAGTAGGGGGGGTTATTCCCGCGCTATCAGATATGGAAGCGGCTAGGAGTGGAAAAGCCGCATGCACTGATAAGGTAAACACCTGACCTTTTAAATGGATATATATAAGTGAGTGGTGCTGCGCTAATCCTTAGTATGAAACCAATTTAAATATGGATAAAAATTGTATGGGTGTATCACAAATAAAGTAAAATTCCGTGAAAGGTGAGAGATAGTGCATATAACCCAAGGTAGATATTCTATACTTAGATGACTAATGAGAAAGTGGCATATATGGATAAATAATCACTTCAAATATCCTAAAATCAAATGTGTATAATTTTAAATTCATAAACGTGATGCTGGGACTATCTAAACACCAATAGCTAACAATGGGTTAAGCATAAATAAAGTGCATGGTGAATAAAAACGTGCATCTACAATTAGACCAGCAAAGTGTTCGGTGCAGACAAAAAAGTGCAATGTGCAACCATAATACTACAGGAGTAATATCTTACTCATATTCATATAGTGCATACATCGGAAATAAATGCATAATTGAATGAAATTTATGAGAATAAAAAATTGACAAAGGGAAGAGAAACATACAAATAATGCATATAAAAGTCAGTGTATTACAATGTGACAGCAACGTCCTAACATGCACACGTTGCAATTAGATTGCTGAAGTGAATCACATCCAGTGTTTTCTTCGTGTGCAAAACCACTCGGATAGGTAATGGCCCCTTACCTTAAGGTATTAGGGCAAAAGCATATGTCAGGATAACAGTTGTGGCGTCCACCTATAGGCTCCAACACGTCCCTCACTGTCCTGGATCCTAAGATGGGGTTCCCTCAAGTAAGGTGCGGGGGGGTTGTATATATAGGGGGTAATCGGCAGAAGAAAAGCCAATAGTGTAATCCCGTTTTGGTAAGTAATATTCTCTTTATTAAAAATTAAAAGTACTCACATAAAAGTTTGAGAACAGCGGTGTCAATCCGACGAGCGGCGAGCTCGTATGCCTCTGTTTGTGTGTGCAGCCTGTCTCCTCCCTACGCGTGACGTCACACCACGTGATGTCTCGTCCCTACGCGTGACGTCCCCTGATGAAGTAAATTGCAACGTGTGCATGTTAGGACGTTGCTGTCACATTGTAATACACGGACTTTTATATGCATTATTTGTATGTTTCTCTTCCCTTTGTCAATTTTTTATTCTCATAAATTTCATTTAATTATGCATTTATTTCCGATGTATGCACTATATGAATATGAGTAAGATATTACTCCTGTAGTATTATGGTTGCACATTGCACTTTTTTGTCTGCACCGAACACTTTGCTGGTCTAATTGTAGATGCAAAGTGCATGTATGAACGTTCCTTTATTTTGTTCCTTTTAATAAAAGTGGGTTACCATGCCCTTAAACTAAAGTTCCTGTTCACTGTGAAAATCACTGAAAAGGCATCTACCACTGAGTTAGACATCCCCCAAGGTCACTATATATATATATATATATATATATATATATATATATATATATATATATATATATATATATATATATATATATATATATATATATAAATGTGGATAGGAAGTAGTTCTGGACAGCCGCACTCTGAAAAAATTGCCTTTTATTCAAAATACAGGATCAAAAAATACATGCCACAGCAGAACGGACAAAAGAGCTGACGCGTTTCACACTAACAAACAGTGCTTAATCATAGCTATCCCAACCAATCCCAACCCTGCGCTGCTCTCTTACTTCTGGATAGACCCTCAGACAGCCCTGCCCAATCCCGGGCAGTACAACACACGTCCACCCAGACAGCCGTCCAGGTGTCACAGAGCACAGATCACCTGACCTCACCTGAATATATAGGCTCTCCCAGCAGGCCAAGGGATTCAATAAAACCCCTGCCCATTGACTGACACACCTACATACCCATAATCTAACCTTGCATGCCCGTCTTGTATCTAGTACCACCAGGTACCCGGCCACCTAGTGGTAGAAGAGAAAAGTGCAACAAGGTCAGACTTAGGGAGAAATCAATTGATCTCTAACAATTAACAAAGATGACTATTTTTGGCAAGTACATTTTGGGGAGCAACCCTGCCTAAACTCCAGGGTGCTACATATATAATAAATTAATAATTTTATCCTGGCACAAGTTCATCTGTCAAGAATTAAGACATATCTAAAAGCTACTAAACTGTAACAATGAACTCTTATTTAGTCCATTTCGTTTATCAATATGATGCAACTTTTGTGTTATTATGATGATGCTTTAATAGTATTATGCTTTAAAGGGTCTGTATAGTGGTGTATCCTTGATTTTTTTTTTTTCAGATATGACCAGGACCAAAATGAATTAAAAAATACAAAATGTCTTTTTTTTTCTTTGCAAATTAAATATAAAATGTTGCATGTGTATATGGTGTAGTCCATTGCTCTCAACTGTCCTTAATTTGCAGGGGCTGTCCCTCTTTTGGAACAAAGTCCCTTTGACCCTCTTTCTGCCTTATTTGTCTCTCTTTGATGTGATGTATAAAAGCGTAAAAAAAATATTATACTTACCTGCTCTGTGCAATAGTTTGGGGGTTTTCTTTTTGGGTCCCATGCCAGTGGTCCTGACTTCTCCCCCTTTTGAGTTCTCCCAATAGCAAGCCTCTTGCTATGGGGTCACTCTAGCAGGCTCCCTCCCCAGCTACGCTCCTGTATATGGGCATTGTCAATTTACACAAACAGAGCATGGCTCGGCCCCGCCCCCCACCCTCTCCTCATTGGCTCATTGGATGATCGACAGCAGCAGGAGCCAATGGCTCCAGTTGCAGTGTAAATCAATGAGGAGAGAGAGACCTGGGAAAGCTGATGCTCTTACGCACATCTCTGGATCGAGATTGGGCTCAGGTAAATATAAGTGGGATGGAGGGGAGCTGCACCCATAGAATGCATGAAGGTAAAAAACCTTTTGCCTGAACAACTACTTTAAAGTGGTTGTAAAGCCTTAAGGTTTTTCACCATAATGCATTATATGCATTAAGATGAAAACCTTCTGTTCTGCAGCCCCCCCCCCCCCCCAGACTCCCCCTTTTTTTTACCTGAGGCTGATCTGATCCAGCTATGTGCATGAGCACAGCAGCTCCAGCTTTCCAGCAAAAGCTGTGACAAGGGAGTGGGGGGCGGGATTGAGTTTTGCTGTCTGTGTCTGTGAGAGAAACCACAGGGGTGCAGAGGAGGGGCCTGGAGTGCCGGCAGGGGAACCCAGAAGAAGAGGATTGGGGCTACTCTGTGCAAAACCACTGCACAGAGCAGGTAAGTATAGGCATGTTTGTTATTTTTTTTAAAAAATAAAACGCTTACAACCACTTTAAAGTGGAACTTCAGTCCTTTTTTTTCATCTATTAAATCTTCTGCCCTTGTTGTTTTAACTTTAGATAGTAAAACTATTTATTTTTTCTGCCAGTAAATACCTTATACAGCCCACTTCCTGTTTCTTGTCTGGTCATTAGCCTAGGCTTATGACATCATGCACTGCTCTCTCTCTCTCTCGTGAGAGTTTGCCAGGATGGGAGGGGGATGAGTCATAAGAGGGCCAATGAGAGCTGCAGAGGTGAAGGTGTGCCTCTGTGTGTCTGTGTAAATCCAGGAAGTGAACAGGCAGCAGCTTTAGCTGCCCGCAGTTAAAGCGGGTGTGCACCTATTTAATATTTTTTTTTTTTAGGAGTTCATTCAGAAACTTTTCAAATCATGAAAATGTACTCACATGTTCTGTGAAGTAAGTCCGATTGTGGCCGATTTCGTTGAAAAGAATAACTTTTAAAAATCAAAGACGGCGGTTCCCATCTTCATTGTGGGCATTTGAAACCCACAAGGATGTATTTCCGGGATGCGGTGAATGCTGTCCTCCCAGCATTCACCGCTCGTTCCCGCGCATGCCCAGTGTCATCGCCGTCTGTTTCTTTGTGGAGGTTATCCGCAATGTCCCCTGGGATGAAAGACAATGAGATCCCAGGAGACATTGCGGGGAACGAAGGATATGACGTCAATACCCGCAAAGTCCACGCCCACAGCCGCAGGGACAGAAAAAAAGAAAGACAGATAACGTAAGGTAGGTAAAAAAAAAAAAAAAAAAAAGCTCCATATGGCACTCGGTGTTGCTTTTAGAAGCCACCGAGATGCTGATTAAAAAACGGGTGAAGATCCGCTTTAAAATGATTGCAGCCAGACTCAGTGGAAGGAGATTTCTGCAGCACATTTGGCAAGTACAGAATCGCAGTCTATATAAAATAATATGCAAAGTGGTTGGAGGGAAGCTTCAGAATGGCAAAGATGTTTTTATTACAAATTATGTGAGCAGACTGCAGTTCCTCTTTAGGGATATGGTCATCGAAAACATGTAAGCATTTTTTTTCTGCATCTGTTCAAATAAGGTGTACTGGTGATTTTGGTTTATGATAGGGACATTAGTCTGCAAGCTTCTTTAGGATCAGTGGCTGATAGGTGATGAACCCTGTGAGGCATAGGTGTGCACAGGGGTTGTTCCAGGTGTGTCTGGGCACACCCTGATCACTCTGTGTGGTGCTGATTCTTCTTACTGCCCAGGCTTCCCCCCATGTTGTCCACTCCGCAGTGTTGCTGGTTTCCTCCTCTCCTCTCAGCTGCTGCAGGGGATCTTTCAGGATGGAGAGCAGGGCAAAGGGCTAGTCAATATTTAATTTACCGGCCCCTTCCTTTTCTAAACGAACACACTCACTCACTGTGTTCATTCATAAATGAAGCATAGTAAACTGTGTTTACTATGCTTAAGTTTGGGGATGAACAGGAAGCCGCTCAGCACAGAGCACTTCCCATTCATTTACTGTCCAATGCAGCTGAGGCTGCAGAGAAAGACATGTGTGTTTGAGTTTTGGGGTGTACACCTATGCTGTGGGGTGTTTATAAACCAGGCTGTCCAAGGATTGCTTATTTTAAAGTATTACTGGGTGCACAGCGCTGCAGAAATAAGCGTCCACCACTTTAATGTTTAACCACTTGCCGACCGACGCACACAGATGTACGTCGCCAGAATGGCACAGGTAGGCAAATGGGTGTACAGGTACGTCCCTTTAAATGTGCCACCTTTCGGGTCCCGAGAACTCGATGTTCTCCGGCGGCCCGCGATTGCAGTGTGGAGAGGTAGAACGGGGAGATGCCTATGGAAACAAGGTATTTCCCCGTTCTGCCTTGTGTCATGACAGAGATCACTGCTCCTTGTCATCGGGAGCAGTCGTCGCTGTCATGTCAGTGGTTGCCCCTCCCCCCACCGTTAGAATCACTCCCTAGGACACACTTAACTCCTTCATCGCCCCCTAGTGTTTAACCCCTTCCCTGTCAGTGTCATTTACACAGTAATCAGTGCATTTTTATAGCACTGATCGCAGTATAAATTATATTGGTCCCAAAATAGTGTCAAAAGTGTCCGATGTGTCAGTCATAATGTCGCAGTCGCAATAAAAATCTCAGATCGCCACCATTACTAATAAAAAAAATTATATTATATTTATTATTTAATTATATTAAAATTATAATAAAAATGCCATTAAATTATCCCCTATTTTGTAGACGTTCTAACTTTTGCGCAAACCAATCAATATATGCTTATTGAGATTTTTTTTACCAAAAATATGGAGAAGAATACGTATCGGCCTAAACTGAGGAAAAAAATAGTTTTTTTAATATATTTTTGGGGGATATTTATTGTAGCAAAAAGGTAAAAAATATTGCGTTTTTTTTTTTTTTTTAATTGTCGCTCTTTTTTTGTTTATAGCACAAAATATAAAAACCGCAGAGGTGATCAAATACAACCAACAGAGAGCTCTATTTGTGGGAAAGAAAGGAGGCAATTTTCATTTGGGTACAGCATTGCATGACAGCGAAATTGTCAGTTAAAGCGATGCAGTGCCAAATTGGAAAGAGTGCTCTGGTCACGAAGTGGGTAACATTTTCCCGGGGCTGAAGTGGTTAAAGCAAACTTTCAAAAATTAAATTACCGCATGAAAGTACTTAACCTCCTTTCCACCCCAACACATTTGAAACTTTTTTTTCTGTTGTTGTTACGGGGAGCAGGTACCCTTTGACAGATGAGAATGACATTGCTTGGCTAATCTCCATCCCAGCCCGCAGCCTCCAGGGACACTTCACACAGTTCCCCCTTTTCCCCACGGGCTGCCCAGACCCCACATTTGGGAAAACAGCACTGCCTCCTGCTTTTCTGTGGGTGCTATCTGATACATCGGGGGAGAGATCTGGACAGATATTATCATGTTGCCTAAACATTCAACAACACGCATCTATCTGACATTATTTCTTCTTATTATTTTTTGAATTAGTGTTCTCTATTTCTTTTTTTTTCAGAGCAATGTATGTATTCTCCTGTATTCTATTCCCCTGAGGAAGCCAATGCTTTGGCGAAACTAGTAGGGAAGAAGTGACCTATTATTTCCACTCTGGTCACCACCATATTGGCTTGTAGATTGCCTACCTGCTCCTCTATATTATATATTTTTTGTTTTTGTATATGTGTGCTTATATATTGCATTATTGGCGTTTTTAATGCATTATAATAAAATTTGATATTTTTATATATAATTTATATTATTTTGTTCTTGGTACCGCTATAATCCCTCCACTGTTGCTCTTTTTTGTAATTTATCTTCGGGATGATGTGCCTTATCTACTAAGGACATTATGCCCTGTACACACGATCGGACATTGATCGGACATTCCGACAACAAAATCCTAGGATTTTTTCCAACAGATAGTGGCTCAAACTTGTTTTGCATACACACGGTCGCACAAAGTTGTCAGAAAATCTGATCGTTCTGAACGAGGTGACGTAAAACACGTACGTCGGGACTATAAACGGGGCAGTAGCCAATAGCTTTTGTCTCTTAATGAATTCCGATCGGATTTTGTTGTCGGAAAATTTTATAGCCTGCCCTCAAACTTTGTGTGTCGGAAATTCCGATGGAAAAAGTCCGATGGAGCCCACACACGGTCGGAATTTCCGACAACACAATCCGGTCACACTTTTTCCGTCGGAAAATCTGACCGTGTGCACAGGGCATTACAGTCAGCACCACTTTCTTTATCTGATACATCTGTTTTTAAGGTAATGCTATGTATATTTTATCTTATAGTCAAAAGGCAAAAAATTAAAACCGATTTCTTTTTTTTTTAACAAAAATATGTAGAAGAATACGTATCGGCCTAAACTGAGGGAAAAATATTTTTTTATATATATATTTTTGGGGGATATTTATTCTAGCAAAAAGTAAAAAAAATGCGTTTTTTTCAAAATTGTCGCTATTTTTTTGTTTATAGCGCAAAAAATAAAAACCTCAGAGCGGGGAGATGCCAAAGATGTAAACAATTCATTTCTCGGTTCTGCCTTGTGACATGACAGAGATCACTTCTCCCTGTAAACAAGAGCAGTGATCGCTGTCATGTCAGTGGTAGCCCATCCCCCCCAAAGTTAGAATCACTCCCTAGAACACACTTAACCCCTTGATCGCCACCTAGTGTTTAACCCCTTCCCTGCCAGTGTCATTTACACAGTAATCAGTGCATTTTTTTAACACTGATCGCTGTATAATTGTCAATGGTTTAAAAAATGTGTCAAAAGTGTCCGATGTGTCCGCCATAATGTCGCAGCCCTGATAAAAATCGCAGATCGCCGCCATTACTAGTAAAAAAAAAATAATAATAAAAATGCCATAAAACTATCCCCTATTTTGTAGACGCTATAACTTTTGCGCGAACCAATCAATATATGCTTAATGCGATTTTTTTTTTTTTTACCAAAAATATGTAGAATACATATCGGCCTAAACTCAGGAAAAAAAATATTTTTTTTATATATTTTTGGGGGAGATTTATTCTAGCAAAAAGTAAAAAAAATGCGTTTTTTTCAAAATTGTCGCTATTTTTATGTTTATAGCGCAAAAAATAAAAACCTCAGAGCGGGGAGATGCCAAAGATGTAAACAATTCATTTCCCGGTTCTGCCTTGTGACATGACAGAGATCACTTCTCCCTGTAAACAAGAGCAGTGATCGCTGTCATGTCAGTGGTAGCCCATCCCCCCCAAAGTTAGAATCACTCCCTAGAACACACTTAACCCCTTGATCGCCACCTAGTGTTTAACCCCTTCCCTGCCAGTGTCATTTACACAGTAATCAGTGCATTTTTTTAACACTGATCGCTGTATAATTGTCAATGGTTTAAAAAATGTGTCAAAAGTGTCCGATGTGTCCGCCATAATGTCGCAGCCCTGATAAAAATCGCAGATCGCCGCCATTACTAGTAAAAAAAAAAAAATAATAATAAAAATGCCATAAAACTATCCCCTATTTTGTAGACGCTATAACTTTTGCGCGAACCAATCAATATATGCTTAATGCGATTTTTTTTTTTTTTTACCAAAAATATGTAGAAGAATACATATCGGCCTAAACTCAGGAAAAAAAATATTTTTTTTATATATTTTTGGGGGAGATTTATTCTAGCAAAAAGTAAAAAATATTGTTTTTTTTTCAAAATTGTCTTTTTTTTCGTTTATAGCACAAAAAATAAAAACTGCAGAAGTGATCAAATACCACCAAAAGAAAGGTCTATTTGTGGGAAAAAAAGGACGTCAATTTTGTTTGGGTACAACGTCGCACGACCGCGCAATTGTCAGTTAAAGCAGCGCAGTGCCAAAAAAGTGCTCTGGTCAGGAAGGGGGTAAAATCTTCCAGGGTTGAAGTGGTTAAAGAAGATGAACAGCAGTAGGGAAGTGGTTAAAATGACTTTTAATGGAACCAGAAACAAGGCCTGCAGATGACAAAATGACAAGTGAGTCTTTGTTTTAGTTTGGAATTTCTATTGTCTTTTAGATGGGGTTGTGCTGGAGCATTGTTTAGACATATTATAAGTTCATGTTTCCCTTTAACACAACCTTCGTGGCAGTTCTATTTAGAGGAGAAAAACGTAAGTTTAGTAGCGTAGTGCAGAATGCGGGAACTGTAGAATCCTGTGTTAGGCTGAAGCATCAAAGTTTCAGAGTGGCAACACTGCGCCCCACCCAGCTGGTACATAAACTTGTCAGAGATACAAACCCAGAACATGTTCCTAGATCTGAGGCCAAGGCAGAGAGCCCCGCACTCCCTGTGACAGTATCCAGCACTTTCAAAGACAACGACTCCTTCAAGTCTGGCAGAGGAATAAATAATTGAAGCATTGAGGTGTCTCCTCTTTTAGAAAATGTTTTAACACTTCCTTGTGGAACCACAAAGCAAGCTGATTGAAGTGCAGAGAAAAAGTGCTTAGGAGGTAACTTAGAAATTAATAGTAAAACTTTTGCAATTTTTTTTTTTGCCTCCGCAAGGTGAATTTTTTTTAATTTATAATATAGAGATGTTCTAGAATTTTAACAATGTCCGCTGTGAGAGTTGAACTGGATAATCTTTCTTCCGAAGAAATTGTGTGTGACAATGACATCGAATTCAATTTTATTGTGGCAAACACCAGCGAAGCAGATGTTGATTACTGTGAACCGGAAAATACATCTTCGAGTCTTGCTCTACCCGGTAAGTCTCACTTTCCATTCTTGAGGTCTGTTCTTGTCACAACCTTGATCAAATGGCTTTGTAATAGCTGAAAGAAAATGTCTTTTAAATGCCAACTGTTCTATAATAAAATAGCACCTTTACATCGGGCACATTGCTTAATGTGTAGGTTGTGTGCTGGTAAAAGCTGAACTACCCATATAATTTACATTATTCTGGTAATATAGACACCAGTGGTTTGTATTGTTGTTTACATGCTGTATATATCATAATATGTCATTAACATTTCTGCGTCGTTCACTATTTTC
This sequence comes from Lithobates septentrionalis, assembly GCA_037952835.1. Classification (NCBI taxonomy): domain Eukaryota; kingdom Metazoa; phylum Chordata; class Amphibia; order Anura; family Ranidae; genus Lithobates; species Lithobates septentrionalis. The sequence goes on along the minus strand of JBBDGP010000850.1, from coordinate 1,412,855 downwards.
CATGTTTGAAACAACTCCAACTTTTCTATAGCTTGTCATGACAGAGCTGTTTAGATCTCTGTATGTAACCTATTGTGCCTCATTCACATGAGCATACTTAAAGTGGTTTATAAAGCTTATTTTTTTTAAATAAAAATAACAAACGTGCCTATACTTACCTGCTCTGTGCAATGGTTTTGCGCAGAGCAGCTCCGATCCTATTCCCCTAGGGCCCCCCTTGGGCGCTCCAGGTCCCTCTTCTTCATCAGGTGCCTCCATGGAAAGCCGCTCTCCATGGGGGCACTGCTGCGTCCATTGACACGGACAGCAGTACTCGGATCAGCCCCCCCACTCCCATGTCACTGGATTTGATTGACAGCAGTGGGAGCCAATCTCTATGAAAAACTTTCTCTGCTGTAGCTGCCGTCCAGACCCCTCCATTCCCTTACCTGAGCCCATCCGATCCAGCAATGTGCATGAGCACAACGGCTCCCACTGCTGTCTCTCTTCTCTTTGGACAGATTGATAGAAGCGGGAGCCGTTGTGCTCATGCACATTGCTGGATCGGATGGGCTCAGGTAAGGAAAAAGCAGGGGTCTGGACGGCAGCTGCAGCAGAGAAAGTTTTTCATCTTAATGGATAGAATCCATTTAGGTGAAAAATGTTAAAGCTTTAGAAAAAAGAAAAAAAAAAAGGTCTGGTGTCACCCGCAAACCACCTCCATCCCAATATATGCAACAAAATACAGGAAATCACCTTTAAATGGACTTTAAATGAGGTGAATGCGGTTAGCCAACAATTGGCAGAGTAAATGCAGTCTCAAAATATATTAAAATTGTCATGCAAACCTAAACAACATGAATCATAGCCAAGCCACTGAAATGATACATGGAGTAAAAAAAATGTCATTACATGTATCGTGGTATAAAATGTAAATTGCACAGTACACAGGCATGAAAAGTATCCCACCGCTTTTTGCAAGACCATGTTCGCTTCATCAGGGATATATATGCGTGTGTAGTACATCTGTAGGGGGTATAATGAACCAAATAAGCATCAACACAGAGATGGTATCTTGGCAATTAGTCAAGAGGGTCAAAAACGCATGGCCCTATTCTCACCAGAGGCTGGATCAGACTGACAAATGCTGAATGCCCAGAGGCGGCAGTAATGAGCGTCCGGCTCAGGAGCTGAGGAGGCAGAGGAAAAAGCAACCCAACAGAGAACGGGGGGCAGACATGGCCGGGGTGGGGGTGTGTGTCATCAAAGATCTCCCAGTATCCATTAATAATGTCAAATGAAATATAAATGCATATGTATCAATAGATGTGGTCATAAAAGCATAGAAGTAAAGTAGTATATGATATAAGTATGTATATGCATGAACCAATCTGGTTCAATAATAGTATGGTCTTAGAATCTAGGGAATAATAAAAAAAACAAAATGATAATAAATAAATAAGCTTAAAAAAATGACAAAAAAAGTGTGATAAAGTGTGTGTCCCGCATAGTCCATTGTATATGTCAGCTGAAATAGGAATATATGTATATCAGTTGGTACTATACCAACAGAGTAACCATGAAGTATACAATGTAATGAAAAAAAAAAAAAATATATATATATATATAAATATATATACATACATATGAACCAATGTTGTTCAAAGCTAGATGGACTTGGAGACTCGGAGACAGTAAAATAAATGAGATGAATGTGTAGTGTGCATTAATGAACCATGTGCGTGAACATAATAATGTGTGAGACAATATATATGGCAGACCATGCTAAAGGTAAGTGCTCAAATGTGAAGGGAGTGAATGGATGATTAGCATCCATCAAAGAGAGTGGACTCACCTTGAATAAAGTGAAACTGCTGTGTGTGAGTGAAACAGGAAATAGGAAGTGACAAACAGATCCCAGCCATGACTAGCCCCCAATTTATATCCCCAGAGGGCCCAGGGAGCTCCGTTAAGGCTTTAGAACCACGTTAAGCATGCATCCTTGCACAGGGTCACATTTGGCCGCACAGATTGCAGCAGCTACATGGACACAGCCCCTGGTCCCAATTTGACAGCCATGCAGGTGCGTATCCCCGATTACAGACAGTGTATGTACGTATTGTGCCTCGGAAGATGTAATTTATGACAAAACATGTAGGGTGGTGCTGCATGCTGACATCATCGTGTCAAAAGACTATAAAGTCTGGCGTTTTATTCATTTACTTATGTAAGTGCAATTTTAATTATTTTAATAAAACAATTGGATGATTTATTATAGCATTTTTTACCTCTATACCTCTGTCCATGGTATCTGGCGTGGCCGGTCTAGAGGAAACCAGTGGTTGTCAGTTCCCGCAGGAGTGCATCTCTATCTACAACACCTTATAGATCTCATGATTAGGGATGAGCCGAACACCCCCCTGTTCGGTTCGCACCAGAACATGTGAACAGGAAAAAAGTTTGTTCGAACACGCGAACACCGTTAAAGTCTATGGGACACGAACATGAATAATCAAAAGTGCTAATTTTAAAGGCTTATATGCAAGTTATTGTCATAAAAAATGTTTGGGGACATGGGTCCTGCCCCAGGGGACATGGATCAATGCAAAAAAAAGTTTTAAAAACGGCCGTTTTTTCAGGAGCAGTGATTTTAATAATGCTTAAAGTCAAACAATAAAAGTGTAATCTCCCTTTAAATTTCGTAGCTGGGGGGTGTCTATAGTATGCCTGTAAAGGGGCGCATGTTTCCTGTGTTTCCTAGAACAGTCTGACAGCAAAATGACATTTCGAAGGAAAAAACCCATTTAAAACTACTCGCGGCTATTGCATTGCCTGTCCGACAATACACATAGAAGTTCATTGATAAAAACGGCATGGGAATTCCCCACAGCGGAACCCCGAACCAAAATTAAAAAAAAAAAATGACGTTGGGGTCCCCCTAAATTCCATACCAGGCCCTTCAGGTCTGGTATGGATATTAAGGGGAACCCCGGCCAAAATTTAAAAAAAAAATGACGTGGGGGTCCCCCTAAATTCCATACCAGACCCTTCAGGTCTGGTACGGATTTTAAGGGGAACCCCGCGCCAAAAAAAAAAAGGTGTGGGGTCCCCCCAAAAATCCATACCAGACCCTTATCCGAGCACGCAACCTGGCAGGCCGCAGGAAAAGAGGGGGGGACGAGAGTGCGCCCCCCCTCCTGAACCGTACCAGGCCACATGCCCTCAACATTGGGAGGGTGCTTTGGGGTAGCCCCCCAAAACACCTTGTCCCCATGTTGATGAGGACAAGGGCCTCATCCCCACAACCCTGGCCGGTGGTTGTGGGGGTCTGCGGGGGGGGCTTATCGGAATCTGGAAGCCCCCTTTAACAAGGGGACCCCCAGATCCCGCCCCCCCACTGTGTGAAATGGTAAGGGGGTACTTACCCCTACCATTTCACTAAAAAAACTGTCAAAAATGTTAAAAATGACAAGAGACAGTTTTTGACAATTGCTTTATTTAAATGCTTCTTCTTTCTTCTATCTTCCTTCATCTTCTTCTTCTTCTGGTTCTTCCTCCGGCGTTCTCATCCAGCATCTCCTCCGCGGCGTCTTCTATCTTCTTCTCCTCGGGCCGCTCTGCACCCATGGCATGGGGGGAGGCTCCCGCTCTTCTCTTCATCTTCTTCATCTTCTTCTTTTCTTCTTTTCTTCTCTTCTTCTCTTCTTCATTTTCTTCTCCGGGCCGCTCCGCATCCATGCTGGCATGGAGGGAGGCTCCCGCTGTGTGACGGCATCTCCTCGTCTGACGGTTCTTAAATAACGGGGGGCGGGGCCACCCGGTGACCCCGCCCCCTCTGACGCACGTTGACTTGACGGGACTTCCCTGTGACGTCACGGGGAATGCCACAGGGAAGTCCCGTCATGTCCTGTGCGTCAGAGGGGGGCAGGGTCACCGGGTGAAAAATGAAGAAGAGAAGAAGAGAAGAAAAGAAGAAGAGAAGAAGATGAAGAAGATGAAGAGAAGAGCGGGAGCCTCCCCCCATGCCATGGGTGCGGAGCGACCCGAGGAGAGAAGACGCCGCGGAGGAGATGCTGGACGAGAACGCCGGAGGAAGAACCAGAAGAAGAAGAAGATGAAGGAAGATAGAAGAAAGAAGAAGCATTTAAATAAAGGAATTGTCAAAAACTGTCTCTTGTCATTTTTAACATTTTTGGCAGTTTTTTAGTGAAATGGTAGGGGTAAGTACCCCCTTACCATTTCACACAGGGGGGGCGGGATCTGGGGGTCCCCTTGTTAAAGAGTGCTTCCAGATTCCGATAAGCCCCCCGCCCGCAGACCCCCACAACCACCAGCCAGGGTTGTGGGGATGAGGCCCTTGTCCTCATCAACATGGGGACAAGGTGTTTTGGGGGCTACCCCAAAGCACCCTCCCAATGTTGAGGGCATGTGGCCTGGTACGGTTCAGGAGGGGGGGCGCACTCTCATCCCCCCTCTTTTCCTGCGGCCTGCCATGTTGCGTGCTCAGATAAGGGTCTGGTATGGATTTTTGGGGGACCCCACGCCATTTTTTTTTTAAATTTTGGTTCGGGGTTCCCCTGTGGCGAATTCCCATGCCGTTTTTATCAATGAACTTCTATGTGTATTGTCGGACAGGCAATGCAATAGCCGCGAGTAGTTTTAAATGGGTTTTTTCCTTCGAAATGTCATTTTGCTGTCAGACTGTTCTAAACACAGGAAACATGCGCCCCTTTACAGGCATACTATAGAGACCCCCCAGCTACGAAATTTAAAGGGATATTACACTTTTATTGTTTGACTTTAAGCATTATTAAAATCACTGCTCCTGAAAAAACGGCTGTTTTTAAAACTTTTGATCCATGTCCCCTGGGGCAGGACCCGGGTCCCCAAACACTTTTTATGACAATAACTTGCATATAAGCCTTTAAAATGAGCACTGTTGATTTCTCCCATAGACTTTTAAGGGGTGTTCCGCGGCATTCGAATTTGCCGCGAACACCCCAAATTGTTCGCTGTTCGGCGAACTTGCGAACAGCCAATGTTCGAGTCGAACATGAGTTCGACTCGAACTCGAAGCTCATCCCTACTCATGATTATTGCGCAATTGACCTTTCTATAGATAGAGGGTCAATATGATCTGGTAAGCGCTCCTATCATCGGAGGTATAGGTTTCACATATAGAGTTTTATATCACTGCTGGTGTTGGAATCCTTTCAAAGAATTTTTAAAGATTTCTTCACTAATTTCTAACATATTCACATGGGCTTTAATCTATATTCTACAATATTATTATGTTTTACTGAACTCAATTTTCTCTGCATTGCATAAGCGCGGCTCTGTTTTCTATATATTTGTATGCACTATGGTTATATCACATGGTTGAGGTGCTGCTTTGCAAAAATTATTTTGGATATGGTATTATAGCATTAACTCGGTTACTGCACACATTTTTACACTTAGATATGCATGTAAATGAGGTCTTAAAGTATATCTAAAGTTCAAACTTTGTTCTGTTTTGGATAGAGTGGAGAAGGATTAGACCCTCTGCCAGGTTTTTACTGCTGTGTGTGTCCCAACTTGCAAGATTAAGCCTTTTTTTTAGTCCTGGTGGCTAGTGAAGAGCCTGGGTTTGGTTGCGTTCAACTAAACATGGAAGGTAGCTATCATTAGACATGTGCACACTGAAATATTTCGTTTCGGAATTTCGTTTTCGTCTGAAAAATAAATTTATTTAGTTACTCCCGAAATTCGTTTTTATTTATTTTGTTTTTCGTTAAAAATTGCATTCCTCCGAAAATCTAAATTAAGGTCGAATCTTTCATTGAAGGCTTATGGTGTCTGTCGAATGTTCAAAGAAGATTCGACGGAGCAGCTAAACTGTACAATGCCGTATAGTTTACCTGCTCTGTCGAATCTTCTTAGAACTTTCAACAGACACCATAAGCCAAAGTACGTGTGTACTTAGTTCTAGTTATTTTACTGCTCCACCTCTTTGGTTACAATCAGCCAATAACATTCATCATCATCATTATTTTTATTTATCTTTTCTCCCCTACGTCGAATCTTTCCTCCCCTACGTCGAATCTTTCCTCCCCTACGTCGAATCTTTTCTCTCTATGTAAAATAATCTTGGACTAATAGAGTTAAGGTTAGGCACATTCGACCGCAGGTTTGATGGACACAGATTGTTATTGTCATCATCATGTCGAATCTCCTATCTATATCGAACTGTTGTAGCAACGAAAACGAAAATAAAGCATTTGTTTATGTCGGATCTTTCGTTTTTCGGACTCTGCACTTTCGTTATCGTTTGTTAAAACGATAACGAAAATACCTAAAATTCGGAACGAAAATGCATTCGGACGAAAACGAATGCACATGTCTAGCTATCATTCACGGGCCAATCAGGGGCATGCCAGGACATCCCCAGCCTTGCAGCTACACATACACAAGATATTGATTAAATTATTGATTAGGTTATTATGGTTTCATGGCCATAATTGGTCAATGATATGAGAATCCTTCCCTTCATGTAAGTGGGGAATCCCTTGCTTGCATCCTGTTGTTGGCTCAGCACTAACAGCAGACTTCTGGGTTAAGCCCAACATGGGTTCTGACCGAACTCAAAGCCAAACCCCAGCCTATCCCTAATGGTAAAAAGATATCACAGCTCTATAGAACATAAATGACACCAATATTAAAGTTATAACTAAAGGCAAAACTTTTCTTCAGTTTTGGACAGAGTGTAGATGGATTAGAACACATGTCAGTTTTTATCTGTCTGTGCCCTATTAGAGAGATTCACCCACTTTATTTGTCCTGTTTACTGTTATCATTGAAAAAAAAAATCCCAAAGTTTGTATTGTCCCCAAAAAAGTAATAGAGGGGAAATCTTCCCATGGGGACACTAGTTCTGGTTGCCTGGGGGTCCCCAGGGAATTACCTTAATTTGGAGGTATTTCCTCTCACTTGTTTGGCTATGGGACAGGAAGTGAAAGGAAATCTCCGAAAGGGGACACAGATGGTGAAAAAAAATCCGACAGGGGTTATGACCCTTCCTTACTCTATTCAAAATGAAAAAAAGTTTTTCCTATAGTTCTACTTTAAACAAAATAATATATAGTCCACATGTGCTTACATTTTCTCCAAAACAATTAACATAAAAATTATTTAAAAAAATTAAAAACAGTGTCTAAAAATAGTAATACACAAAATAAGTCCCAAAGACCCTGAAAAAAAGAAAAAAATGTCCAAAGTACAGTGTAAAAGAAAGAATTCCAGCAGAAATGTTCTAGCGATCACACAATGCCGCAAACCTATTGCTCAAATGGATTCCAATACACCCGTGAAAGGAAGCAAGAAAAATCAGCTGCTTACCAGATAACCATGACCATCGCTATCTCAGAAAATGGTCAAACATCACTTGCAGGGTTAATGAGACCAACCCTCAGCCAATAGATCACCACTGCTCCAGATAGCCAACCGCGGTGACAAAAGGCAGAAAGTGCTTCCATTGTGTAAAACTGCATATAAAATTGTATTTGTACATAAAATCTACACACTTACAACCTCCAGGGGCCAAAAATGGCTTTGCAGCACATATAAATCAATTGCATAGCTTTCCTATGGGCTGCTTTGGATCGGTCCCACTTATCCAATCATATGCGGGCGGTGATGATATCACTCTCGATATACCTAAGCACAGAGATTTTTTTGTTTCTTTTCTATCCCAGGTGGTGGCCATTGACTTTGGGATAGATAGTAAAAGGAAACACAACATAGAGGGAACATCTGGCCATGCCGTGTACACATGGGCGGACTGTTCAACCAAACTGGTCTGACGGACCAAATCTGGCAGACAATCCGACTGTATGTGGGCTCCATCGGACCTGCAGCTGACTTTTTCAGTCGAAAAATCTGACTTTAGATTTGGAACATGTTTCAAATTTGTCAGACAGACTCGAGTCCAGTCGAAAAATCTGCTCGTCTGTATGCTAGTCCGACGGACGAAAACCCACGCTAGGGCAGCTATTGGCTACTGGCTATCAACTTCCTTATTTTAGTCCGGTGTACGTCATCACGTACGAATCCGTCGGACTTTGGTGTGATCGTGTGTAGGCAAGTCCGTTCATTCAAAAGTCCGTCGGATGTCCGTCAAAAGTCCGTCAAAAGTCTGTCGGACCAGTCTGGTCCAAAAGCCTGCCCGTGTGTATGCGGTATTAGGCAGAGGCCCCCAAACTTTCTAAACAAAGGGCCAGTTTACTGTCCTTCAGACTGTTGGGGGGTCTGAGTGGCCATTGGGAGTAGAAATTGTTCTGGCATTAGTGGGAGTAAACAATGCAAACAATTCCTCCTACTATTACATGTAAACCTGTACTAAGGGGAGGAATAGTGCCCCATCATTGGTGTCATTGGGAGAAATAGTGCATCATTGTTGGTATCAGTAGCTGGAATTATGCCGCATTGTTGGTATCAGTAGCTGGAATTATGCCCCATAGTTGGGATCAGTAGCTGGAATTATGCCCCATTGTAGGTATCAGTAGCTGGAAATATGCCCCATTGTTGGTATCAGTAGCTGGAATTATGCCCCATTGTTGGTGTCAGTTGGAGCAATCGTTTCCCAAGGGCCAGATAAAGGCAAACAAAGGGCCACAGTTTGGAGACCACTGGTCTAAGAGGCGATTTTTTGATTTTTAAGAGATTTATTCTTACTTCCTTTTGTTTCTCTAGGACAGTGAGTCAAGAGAAATCTATCCTACAGGATACAGACAAAAATATATTCGTAACCATTGCCTTATCTATCCAAAACTAAAAAAAGTTTTGGATCTAGATAGTTTTGTCTCCGTTTCTGGCTGCTAACATGTAAATTAGCATATGTCCTCAATTGAAATCCTAGAATAAGTTTTTATCTGTACCAAGGGAATCGCTTGAAGATATTCATTGCCTGGTTTACTAAAGGATATACAGTATAGCTCAAACAAATTGTATGATCTTCAAAATTGACTATACATCCATGATATGTGCATGACTGTTGAATAACAGATGTGTTTAACTCCCCCCATAAACTATATTACCCCACTCCACGTCCTCATTAACCGAGACCACACCGTGCTCATGGGGTAACAAAGGCCGTAGCAGCCTACTTTATTTAACCAAAATAATGAGTCAAATATCAAACATATAAACGTATAAGTATAAAAACATATCTGTTATAAACCTATGAAAATCTAACGTTGGTCTGAGCAGGAAATTAGTAAACCTCTGTGTTAATAAACCTTCTTGCACTGCAGTCCCTCTCAAATGTATTATCCCTGCCTCAAGCCGACAAGCTGGCTCAAAGACTACCCCTGACCGCAGTGCCCCATTCTCACTTCCCGGCTAACCTCCGTTAACCGGGAACCACCATCAGGACCCCTCCAACGATAGTCCCGATCTCATCCTTCTGATATCTTCTTTCCCTGCACAGACCAACGTCCGCCACCGCTACGACATCCTAGCGCCAGTACCTATGAAGAAAGAAAAAGAGAGAACCCTTCCCGATCGACACAACCTCTATCCCTAGGGAGGGTGGGTGGGAACTTTCCCCCACGCTTTGGTGACTCATCCCAGGCGGGGTCCCCTTTATCAATGTTCCTGCAGCCCCTCCCCCTCGGCTCTATACTAACCACCCCTAATAAGAGTAGTTAATCCCTGTTAACCCTGTCATGCCCACCCTGCGCTTATTTGCTTGGTTGCTGTTGCTCCGGGCTTTCTTGACTGTTGAATAACAGATGTGTTTAACTCCCCCCATAAACTATATTACCCCACTCCACGTCCTCATTAACCGAGACCACACCGTGCTCATGGGGTAACAAAGGCCATAGCAGCCTACTTTATTTAACCAAAATAATGAGTCAAATATCAAACATATAAACGTATAAGTATAAAAACATATCTGTTATAAACCTATGAAAATCTAACGTTGGTCTGAGCAGGAAATTAGTAAACCTCTGTGTTAATAAACCTTCTTGCACTGCAGTCCCTCTCAAATGTATTATCCCTGCCTCAAGCCGACAAGCTGGCTCAAAGACTACCCCTGACCGCAGTGCCCCATTCTCACTTCCCGGCTAACCTCCGTTAACCGGGAACCACCATCAGGACCCCTCCAACGATAGTCCCGATCTCATCCTTCTGATATCTTCTTTCCCTGCACAGACCAACGTCCGCCACAGCAGGCAAGGGTAATTCCCTTACCCTTGGATGCCCCTCCACACCCGAAGCGCTCGTTGTATACCATCTTGAAGGCCCAAAGCCCACATATCTATGCCTACTTCGTTTAAATGGACCCCATCTTTTTTCAAATATCTCCAGGTCTCGAATTCCAGCTCTAGGTGACGTATGGCCAACCCTCCTTTCTGAACCATGAATTTGCTAACTTCCCTATTAATCTTTCTCCTGGCTCTATTAATACCTTCCACCGATCTGGCCATTCTCCATGTCATACGCGCCACTATATCTGACCATACAACGACCATATCAGGAAATTACTCCATCAAGCGGTCAATATCTGATTTGATGTCCCGTGTGATGTCTAACATGGACCTAATCCCCAAATCATTGCCGCCCACATGTAATACTAACACATCAGGCGGTCTGTCCCTAGCTGCATAACGCTGCACCTCAGGAACCAACCGTCCCCATAACATTCCCGGGACTCCAAACCATTTTATGTAGGCTTCCTTTTTATCAAAACCCAACTGCCTTCCCTCGTACCTCACGTCCCCTCTCCGTGCCCCCCAGCAGACATAGGAATGGCCCATGATCCAGACCATCCCGGTCGCTGAACCTGAAATTAAAGAGGAAAAAACAACATACACTATAGTACAACCAGCATTTTCACAACCATACCCGGGCAGACTGAAGAGTCCTACCCACTTGCTTACCTCACAAACCTACCACCATGTGGGGCCTAACGTAAGACCTGAACCTGTTCGACTCCCACCGCCCAATCCTTTTTACCGCCTCCATATCCATCCCTTGCCTTGCAGCTTCTGTTGCTGCTCCTATCCTGAATGAGTGGGATGAAAAAGCTTTGCCATCCAAACCCAAACGCTCCAAGCATTTTCTAAATATAGCCCCAAACTGAAAACGTGACAATGGCGTCCCGTCCTCGTGTACCAAGAACGCGCCCAGCCCCGCCGGGCGAACCCGCATAAAAACCATTACTGCTTCTATTGGACATAAAGGCGAGCCCGGAATTGGAAACACCTGAACCAGTTTCCCCTTGCCTTCTTGATCCGTTTTTGATTTTGTAAACCACAAGGACAGCCTACCCCTGCTGCACTCCACCTCCTGGCTCCCAATTCCCCCATGTACTTTCTTTGACGGGCTAACCAGTTCCCCAATTCTAAATGCCCCAAAAAACGCCAACAAAAACGCGACCGTAAATAATTTTATCTCAAATTCCGATGAACACACCACCCGCAACTTGGCTACTATACCCTTGAGAATCTCAAATGTCACGGGCTTCCTGTTATCCTTCCGCATCACCGATCGCCTATAACCTTTTACGGCCTGCCTCACCCAGAAATCTTTTGTAAAATCAGGCTGCCCCTGTAATTTGAACAGGAAGGCTAAACCTGACAGTTGCGCATTCACTACAGATGCAGACACCCCCTCCTCCATTTTTCTGGCTACGTAGTACAAAACGAGTGAACGTCCTGCTTGCCCATTTGGATCCTCACCCACCTCTTGTATGAACGCCAACCACTCCTTCCAGACCCTCGTGTAGGCTGACCACGTAGACCCACTTACCGACCGCTTTATCCATCCCGCGATGATTCCAACGCTATCCCCCACAACCATTCGGGACAAGGCACTCCTTGTTGCTCCGCGTCCGGCGCCAACTCTCGGAACCTGTCCCACTGGAAGCGAGATAAAGCGTCAGCTATCACATTTTCTACTCCTGGCAGGTGGACAGCGTGAATGAAAACATTCAGTTGTAAGCATCTCAGCACCAAATGTTGCAGTAATCTAATAACCGGCGGAGAAGACGCCGTGTTCTTATTGATCACCTGCACCACCCCCAAATTGTCCCCATGGAAACGCACTTTCAGATCCCTGAAAGATGCTCCCCATAACTCCACTGCAAGCACTACTGGGAATAATTCCAACAGCACCAAATTCTTTGTGAAACCCGCCGCTATCCAGGACTGCGGCCAGGGGCCTGCACTCCATTGACCCTGGAAGAAAGCTCCAAACCCTGAGGACCCCACTGCGTCCGTAAAGAGCTCCAGGTCGAAATTACTGACCGGTCCCGCCATCCACAACGCCCTTCCATTGAATGACTCCAAAAAGGTATGCCATACCTTCAGGTCGTCCCTATGTGCCTTGACCAGGCGTACAAAATGTCTCGGGGACTTAATGCCACTCGTGCTAGCTGCCAGCCGACGACTGAACACCCTCCCCATAGGCAAAATGCGACCGGCAAAATTGAGCTTGCCTAACACCGATTGCAATACGCGCAATTGCACTTTTTGCAATCCAATCAGCTGCGCAATCTCTGTTTTCAGGTCTGCCAACTTTGCCGCCGGCAACCTACATTCCATGGCCTCTGAATCCAGGACGATGCCCAGAAACGTAATCATCGTACAAGGTCCCACAGTTTTGTCAGGCGCCAAGGGAATGCCAAACCTGTCTGCTATGTGTTCCAGCGTTGCCAAGAGCACCGCGCAGATCCTCGACTCTGCCGGTCCTATACCTCCCTTACCACCCACTCAACGAAAGAGCTGAATTGCTCAAATATCGCACATGATATAGAGCAACCCATCGGAAGGCATTGGTCGACGTAGAACTCATCGTCCCATTGACATCCGAGCAACCTAAAACTTTCGGGATGCACTGGTAACAGCCGAAAAGCCGATTCAATATCAACCTTAGCCAACAGAGCCCTTTTTCCGTACCGGCGCACCCACCCTACGGCTGCATCAAAGGACGTATATGTCACTGAGCATGCTTCCTGATCTATGGCGTCATAAACCGACCCCCCTTTTGGAAAAGACAGGTGGTGGATGAGCCTGAATTTATTGGGTTCCTTTTTTGGCACTACCCCCAGTGGCGACACCACCAGATCTGCCAAAGGCGCCGACGAGAAAGGCCCCGCCATCCTCCCCATTGCAACCTCCTTACGTAGTTTTTCGCTAACCACGTCCGGGTGTTGCAAGGCGGACCGGAGATTGGGTGGAACGGGAGGAACTACCGCCAGTGAACAGGGGATCCGAAAGCCTACGGAGAAACCTTCTTCCAATAATTTTGCCGCTTTCTTACCTGGATACCTACCGAGAAACGGCCGCATCCTTCCCACTCTCACCGGAGTCCTCCCTCTTGTGTCCAGTTTCCCCTGAGCGACCCTTAGCTTGTTTGAAACATTTTGCTGCTGAGTGTGCTCCGTTGCACCCCGAACACTCATGCTTGAACCTACAAGAACTTCCGAACCTGCATGTTCCTGAATTATACTGCCAGCACACCCCTTTCTTGTTTCCGGCCGACTGTCCCTGTGCTGCAGGTCCGCCGGCCCCTCCCTGAAAAAACTGGTTCGGTGCCCGCGCCGAGGTCATCAATCGCATCCATAGGCTTATATCCTTGTGGTCCCAGCGTAGCTCTTTCCGCACCGCCCTCCTTTGCCGAAACTGCTCATCATACCTCAGCCACGCAGTACCACCATAAACTCTATACGCTTCCCCAATAGAATCCTGATAACAAAACAGCGCAGAACAATGTTCGGGTTGTTTTTCCCCAATGACACTTGCCATTATGGCGAACGCCTGCAGCCAATTGGTAAATGTACGCGGGATTAACCGGTATCTCCTTTTCTCTTCGTCCTCTTTTTTAGAATCGTCAGGTTTTACTCTATCCAAATTGAATTTTTCCAAAGGGAGTAAAGAAAAAATCTCCACATACTCACCTTTCCATAACTTTTCTCTAACCTCCTGCTTCAGATGCGCTCCTAACGGCCCTTCATAACACACATATACTTCACATTTCGCTGCATCTGCAATTCTAATTATGTCCTGCCTCGCCACCGTCTCACTGGCCACCGCCGTCTTGCCTACCTCCTGAACCACTACCTCACTTCCACCTTCCTTGGCGGGCGCTGAGCCGGCCCCTGCGACCACTGGCATTTCCGTATGCCCCCCTGCCTCTGCGTGTTCCCCCGATCCTGCTCCAGGTGGGACCCAGGCTGCCGCTGGCCCCACTGCTGTTTTGCCCGCCTGCTCAAACTTCCGGACTAGCTCTTTGATTCCTTCCAAGAAACCTAGTAAACCTGCAGCACCCAGGGGGTTTTCCCCCGTCCCCCCCCCCCTAGATGTCCCAGACCCAGAACCCCTGCTAGGCCCACTACCCTCATGTAAAAGTGTCTCAGGTGTAATAGGTGCTGACTTACCGGGCTGCATAGGTGACGCCCCATCAGCCGATCGTCTGCTGTCCACCTCTGCTGTTCTCCCCGAGCGGGGGGCTGCCTCTTCTTCTGACTCTGATCGCTCTTCCGAAAGGTTCAGCACCATGTCTTCCTCCTCTTCCGATGAAAGTCTGTCAGGCCTGCTGGCTGTAGCTGCCGCCGACATCCTCCCCCTCCTCTGCGCAGCGCGTCCGTGTGGAGACTTCTGGACAGCCTTACCAGGACCGGTGTGCGGAACCTCAGTCCTGGCGGCCTCCGCTCTGCCCCTTCTCTGCTCCCTCTGCTCTGTATCAGGCCGCTGTGGATCTCCTGCCGCTGAAGGCCCGGAGGTCCCGTCTGTATTCCTCCTCTGCGTGTGACCCCGTTCCGACTCTGGAAGCCTGGGGGAGGGGCCAGCGCGCACGCGTTCGCCGAGTCTGCTAGGCCGCACTGAAGCCCTGTCTTTTCCTTGCTTCTCGCCGCCCGTTCTAAGCTCCCGGTCGGTAGTTCTTACCGGGCTGCCGCTGTTCGTGCGCGCCGTCCGTTTTGGGGGTGGGCCCGCTGCCGAAACTCCTCGACTCCCCCTTGCTTGCCTCTGAGACTCCCCTCGCTGCTCCGGCAAATACCGCTCCAGAGGTCTTGCCCTGCGGGCTCTAGTAACGCTCCTGCCCGCCAGTTCGGACGCCGCCTCTGTCCCCGTGAGTGCCGTACCTAGCGCCGCCTGGAGCCACTCGGGACCCCGCACTGCTGCCTCCTCTCTAAGCTGGGCCAGAATTTTCTCCACCTCCGACATGTTGCTTCTCTCCCTGAACTTTCCCCCACGCTTTGGTGACTCATCCCAGGCGGGGTCCCCTTTATCAATGTTCCTGCAGCCCCTCCCCCTCGGCTCTATACTAACCACCCCTAATAAGAGTAGTTAATCCCTGTTAACCCTGTCATGCCCGCCCTGCGCTTATTTGCTTGGTTGCTGTTGCTCCGGGCTTTCTATACTGCAATTATACACACAAGCTACAGCGTTTGCATCAAAATGTACTACCATTGTGTTGTTTGCTGTGGAATATTTGCTCCAGTGTCCAAATGCATGTTAATTAAGCCCTGGTGTGCCTGAAGTTAAGATGTTTTTCTCTAATGTTATCTAACCCCTGTTGGCATTTTTCAGTGCATATACCATGTAGCAATAAAACTGCATCAAGGACACAGAGTGATAATTAAAGTGATTATAAAGATATTTTTTTAATTTATTTTTTAAATAACAAACATATCATACTTACCTCCACTGTGCAGCTGGTTTTGCACAGAGTGGCCCCAAACCTGCTCTTCTGGGGTCCCTCGGCGGCTCTCATGGCTCCTCCCCACATCTGATAAACCCCCTCGGAGAATCTCTTCTCTGAGGGGGTTACCTTGCGGGTGCGCTCCCGAATCCAGCAAACGGCGTCCATAGAGGCCGAATGCAGGACTTGGCCCCGTCATTGCGTCATTGGATTTGATTGACAGCAGCAGGAGCCAATGTACTCTCGATCACAGTGATCACGTGATTAGGAAGCTGCCTCCTGGTGTTAACACATACTTAAAAAGTCTCAGGGAGATGAAGGCCTTAAATTGGTTGTAAACCTTTACATATACCCAGTGAAGTTAATAGCTTCAGGTTTACACAGAGATCAAACAAATTCTACTACGTAAATTGTACCAGTTTATCTTCAACCCTGTCTTCCCTACATCCGTTAAAAGCACATCCTTATTTCTTTTCTTGGCTTTCACAAACCAGGGGGCAAGAAGCTGAAGTTACACTCTGCAGAGCTCAGTGAGAGCTGAATGAAGGGAAGGGACACCCCCCCCCCCTCCCACCCTTCACATAGCACACAAGAACAGAGCTGAGGCTTGCAATCACAGGCTGTGTGCTGCGGCTTCCTCCCCATCACCTTTTTTTTTTTTTTTTTTTTAGGTGTCATAAGTGACAGATAGCAGATGAATGAAGCAGCAGAAAAAAAATACATTTACTGCTCTGGACTTAGACTAGTACACACTTTGGAGGGATAGGCTTTGTTCATTTCTCATGTTTACAACCACTTTAAAGAAGTCTTCAAGATACCTAATTTGTAGAAAGCCTCAGTATGTGGCAGGCATGGTACTGCAGGCATACATCTTTTGTGTATGCGCATGTCAGGGCTGGGATGAGCCCTTCCTTCTCAAAGCTGGCCGCTCAGCTGTTAGCTAATTGCCAGTTCCCATCTCTCCACAGTGACTCGCCTGTTGATGATATCCTGCTCATCAGTCCTGCTTACTTAAGCCATCCAGCTCAGATGATCTCTGCCTTCGCCTAGGTCACATCTCTAGAGACGCTCTCCTGTGTTCCTGTTAAAGATTTGCTTGGCTGACATTCCTTCTGGCTCCAGATCCTGCTTGCTGTTCTACTACGCTCATCTCTGACTCCCTGACGTTTTGGCTTGTCTGACTATCCGTTCCGGTCTCCTGAACTCTATGTTTTGACTACGTTTACTCTGTTTACCTTTTTTTATTATTATTAAACAAGTGTGATTTAACTGTACTTCTGTCTCAGTCTGATGCATGGTTTCTGACAGCGCAGAAGTTCAAACACTAGCCAGCATGAAAGATTTCTTTCCCTGGTGCTTGGAATGGAGATTTCAGTCATAAATACATGTACATATTCTTTTTCCTACAGCATCATAATGTACGGGGGGGGGGGGGGGGGGGGGCTGACATGCTTGTTGGCTTTGTGCATTTTATTGCTTATTTAACTGGTTACATTCTTTGTTTCTATTTTATTTTTTTTATGTGTATTTCCCACGTTGACATGCACATTTTTTGGTGCGCTTTTTAAGAAGGCAAAAAAAGTTACATTATTAGGACAATCCATGGACATGGAAAATTAGGATTGCACCATAAGCACTCAACATCTGTGTATGCTGTGTGTACAGCCATCTGGGTATGAATGTGGGCCCACGGATAAATTGCAGTATAAGTCAGTGTAATATATATATATATTTATGGTCGGAGCCCTATGTCCGATATGGACATAGATAACACTTATAGTAAAGATAAGACTTACCATCGGAAATAGACCTGGAAGTGTGGACTTACCATATGAAATGGACCTGAAAGTGTGCCTTGGTCTAATGGCCGGTATGCCAAAATAAGGGGGCATACCCTGGTTTAAGAAATGATTATTCTGTAAGAGAAATGAATGAAATGAATAGTTGAGAAATGCTGTGAAATGGGGATGGGAGGGTGGGTATCGCGCACAAGAAACCGACAAGCACCACAGGTGAGCGGGCTGCTTAAATACCCCCCGGGCTCCTCCCATAAATTCAGGCCACCATACTGGCCTTCCTACTTATGGTCGGAGCCCTATGTCCGATATGGACATAGATAACACTTATAGTAAAGATAAGACTTACCATCGGAAATAGACCTGGAAGTGTGGACTTACCATATGAAATGGACCTGAAAGTGTGCCTTGGTCTAATGGCCGGTATGCCAAAATAAGGGGGCAAAAACATTCAGGTAGGGGTATAATATATTATTGGTTTTCAGGTATTCATTGAGCCAATTTGGAGAATGCCTGTGCCATCTCTACTTGAGGATTGGGTATATACCGGGCGAAGCAGGCTGATTTCCATCTGCCTAGTCTTTTGATGATGTGGTCTGGAACCCCCTGGCGGGTTGCTGCGGAGGCTGCTCCGATGCGGAAGGAGTGTCCGGAGTACTGACTGGGGTTAAGGTGAAGATTGCGGAGAAGTATCCTTATGTGTTTTACAAACTGACATGCGTTTAAGGGTTTAACTGGGAATGGTAGAAGAGGACTGGTGTCCGATTGTTCAGGCAGGAGTGAGAGGAGACGGTTAAGTACGGTGACTGGACACCAGCTGTTATTGGTTCTGTAGAGGTGAATGTCCACTCCAGAGCCTGTTTGCTGGGTTTTAGAAACCTCGAGGTGAAGGATGAAATGGTCTTGGTGGCGAAGCAAGTGCCGTCTGCATAATACTTGGTCTGTGGGGTGGTTATAGGTGAATTCGCCAGGTCGCAAGAACCCGTAGTAAGCCAACTATATGGCTGCTTGTAGGACCGTGCTGGGCAGCAGACCGAATGGCGAAGTAGCCAGAATAGTCGACATATCCCTGAAGATGGGCCCCGTAATGGGTAAGCGCTTAGTACTGATCACTGGTTGTTGTTTCTGGATGCCCCTTAGGATGGCTCGTATAGCGTGTGATGAGAACAGTGAAGATTTTGTGGGGTCTTCCAGGGTCACGAAATGTTCTATGCCGGCTAGGTATAGCCGAATGGTATTGTAAGATAAAGCCAGCTGAGTGTGGCAGTATGAAATGAAGGCCAGTACCTGTTTGACATCTATTGGTCCTTTACGGCAGGATGTGAGAAATTTATTGAACGCCTTCCAAGCTGTCTGGTAGGCTTTGAGTGTGTTATGAGAGAGTGAGTGATTGATGAGCTGCGTTGATCCTTGTAAATGTTGAACTAGTCCAGGGTCAGTTGTGACCAGGCAGGGATAGGGGCCGACACTGGATCGGCTCCGGGAACCTGTTTGAAAAAGGAGGTGTAGTTAAAACGTGACAGTGCGTCAGCAGCTAAATTGTATCTGCCTGGAATAAATGCACAGTGTATGTTAAACTGATGCTGTAAGGACAGTTGTACCAATCTGCGCAGGAAGGACATGACTGCTAGGGAATTGGACCTGCCTTTGTTGATGATGTCTGCCGTGGCATGATTGTCGGTGGTGAAGATTACTGTTTGCCCTGTCCAATGGTGACCCCAGAGTTGTGCAGCTGCCACTATGGGATAGAGTTCGAAGAGGGAAGATGTTTGAATAAAGCCGGGTATCAACAGTATCTGTTGAGGCCAGGGTCCTGAAAACCAATGATGGCCAAAAATTGCCGCGAAACCTGTGGTGGCTGCAGCGTCTGTCACCACCTGGGGTGACAGGGCTGAAACCATGGGTATAATTAGGGATATACCATTCCGGGAGGACAGGAATTCGTCCCACATAGATAGGTCCGCTATTGCTGCGGAGTCTAGATTTAAGATCTGATCGGGGTCTTGTGTTTCTGGCAGGAATCTCAGCAGGCGTGACACGAAGGTGCGGCCTTGTGGAATAATTCGCATGGCGAAATTCAGCATTCCCAGGAGAGATTGCAACTGCTTCTTGGTACACCCCTTGGTGTGGGTGAATTTGTGAAGGACCGCCTTAATGCGGGTTAGTTTGTCGAGGGGGAGACTGGCTTGCATAGCGCAGGTGTCTAAGTTGACCCCGAGAAAGGTGATGTTATGTGCTGGGCCTTCTACTTTGTGCTCGGCGATGGGAAGATTGAGTTTTCCGAATATCGCTCTGAGTTTGTCGAGGTCTCCTGGGGGCTTGCTGGGAGGTTCTATTAGTAGGAAGTCTTCCAGGTAATGGATGACTTTTTGTCACTGAGCCTTGTGTAACAGTATCCAAGCAAGAGACTGAGCGAATGTGTCGAAGAGCCAAGGGCTGCTCTTCGAACCGAATGTCAGTTTTGTGGCCAAATAATATGCCTCCTTCCACTTGATGCCATGCCAGCACCAAAGGGATGGGTGGATAGGCAGGAGCTTAAAGGCATCCGAGATGTCGGCTTTGGAAAGCCAGGCACCTGTACCTGCTTTGATGACTGCTTGTATCGGCATGTCTACGGAGGAATATTTTAGGGAGAATTCTTCGGAGGGAATCAGGGAATTGAGACTGGGGATGTGGGAAGAATGAGGCGCAGACAGGTCGTACACCAAACGTAATTTATTTGTGAATTTGCCCTTGACAAGCCCCAATAGGGCTGACTCTCCAAGTGCTGAAAGGGGGCTGAGTGAAAGGCCTATAACGTACTCTCGGTCTAGTTCTGTTTGTAAGAGCCGATCTATGGTTTGTTCGTCGATGGCTGCTGAACGAAGATTCCCACATTCGTACGTACTGTGGGGTAGTGAAATGAGGCCTGTGTGAAAGCCTACTGTGAAGCCCTGAATAAGGTAGGTGGCCAGAGAGGGGGTGGGATGTGAGGTGAGGTAGAGTCTTAGCCATAAGACGTTGATCCGGCTTAGTCATGCCCTCTTCTGTTGTTTGACTTCGCACAAGTTCCTTGGGTGCGCTCTTTGGCATAAGGTGCAGATGTGGAGTAGGCGGCACTGACTGATGTTGCAGGACCCGTAATTGTAATTATTGCAGATGGCTGCCCCTCCCACGGTTCGGACTGGGCGTCCGAATTTGTCCACCTGAGGCGTTTGTTCAGGGGCCGACTGACCCTGAAGTGCACCGGAGGTAGAGGGAAATTCGAAAGGACGTTTTGATAGTCGCATTGGCGCACCAGGTGGCAGTGTGGGTGGAGGTCTGGCAAATCGCACCTAGGGGTGAGCGTAAGCCGGAAAAAATGGCGGCAGAAGAGCTCTGTGTCCATGAGACTCCAATTTGTTGTTGTTTGGAACTGTGTGAGTCTGGCTGCAGCCTTTGCGGAAAAGGAACGGTGGTGATCGTAAAAGGAAAATCCTCCATACTTGTAGCACCAAGTCTACTACCGTATGGAGGTACAATCCAGCTCTTCCCTTCTGCTGGGGGCGGCTGAGCATGGGACGTCTCTCAGCATGCCGAAGGCCAAGGTGAATTCTGGGACAGATAACTTGCGGTTCAGTCTGGGGTCTTTGGTTTTAAGGACCACCGATAGCCGCGGTCGGTCGAGCCTCCGGGAGTGCCACCCTGGTTTGTGCGTCTGAGACCGAGGTAGACAGGGACGACACCATCGTGTGAAGTTGTGCGATGGCCGAAGATATTGACTGAAGGGATGCCTGTTGGGTACTGGGTCCTGCTGCTGGTGGGGGAAAAAGGAGCTTGAACAGCTCGCCTTTCCTCGCTGCGGCGGGGAAGGGCACACCTCTGCGTCTTAGCTCCGCCGTCAGTTTGGGGATAGTCCATCCCCTGAGGGACTTCACGCTGCCGCTCTCTGAGACCGGGAAGGTGACAGAGGGGCCGTGAAGTCTTCGCTGCCGGCCTGTGACATGATTGATCTGATGAGAATATCCTGTCTTTGAGCTCGTATTTTTTGGTTGACTGTAACCTATTGGGGGTGACATGAATTTCAAGTTTTTCCTTTGATTCTCTAAGTCATACTTACCCAACTTATTTCTTGCCATTTTTTTTTTTTATTTTTTTTTTTTTTAGGTGATAATTCGTGAAGGGTTTGCTGACTTCCTTGAAGCAATGACTTGTATGGTACTTGCAATCTTGTGACAATGAAATGATTTTGAAATGTTTGCCTTGATAATGAAATGAGTGAACTCCATGACAGAGGTCCGGCTCGGTCGTGTCGTGATTGAGCCGACCGTAAACCGGGCTCTGGAGCATGTACTGAAATGAGGCAATTGAAAAACAGTGGTGCACACCGGGACGAATCGGTGCATGATTGATGCATCTGGATTCGAATCGGAGCGCAGTGTGAACGAAATGAGAGAAATGTATTTACCTTAACCGAGGCTCGCATTGGTTGTGCCGCATTTTGCGACTAGCAACTAACCGAGCTCTGGTGTAGGTATGGATACGGCCGAATCAACTGCGGCATTCCGTGACGAATCTGTGCATGTCGGATGCGACTGTTTTCGAAACGGTGATGCGCTGTGGGAGTGAAATGGTAGCAATTCCCATGACAGAGATGCGGATCAGTCGCCCGATATCTGCGACTAGCTGTGATCCGGATTCTGGAGCATGTTTCTGAAATGAGGCCGAGCCCTGGGGCACGCCGTAACGAATCGGTGCATGGAGGATGCGACTGGATTCGAAGCGGAGCGCGGTAAGTGCAGGTGTAACATATTGTTTTGCCATGACAGAGGCACGAATCGGTCGTGCTGCTGTAGCGACTGACTACGAATCGGACTCTGGAGCATGTACTGAAATGTGGCAAATACCTGGGGCACGCCGAGACGAATCGGTGCATTTCCATGCGACTAAATTCGTATCGGAGTGTGCTACGTGGCAATGAAATGATAGCCATGACAGAGGAACGAATCGGTGAGTCGATATATATATATATATATATATATATATATATATATATATATATATATTTTTTTTTTTTTTTTTTTTTTTTTATCGACTGCTTATGACGTGACTCTGGAGCATGTACTGAAATGAGGCCGTAACTACTGGGGCACACCGGAGCGAATCGGTGCATCTTTTAGGTGCGACTGGATTCGGATCGGAGCGCGGTATGTGACTGAAATGAGAAATGATTTGAAATGGTTTGAAATTATAGAAATGTATCTAGAAATGTTCAGAAATGAGAAATGATTGGTATCAAACTGACGTGGTTCGATAAGATTGTGAACTGCGAATCGCTATGGCTGTCTGCTGACTCATGTAAACACTGACACACTCGAGCACGAAATAGCAATGCGGGAACTTCGCGAGACAACAACTTGCGGACGTTGGTATTCGAATAGTCGGCCTAGTGACGTAACGTATCGCGCACAGGAAACCGACAAGCACCACAGGTGAGCGGGCTGCTTAAATACCCCCCGGGCTCCTCCCATAAATTCAGGCCACCATACTGGCCTTCCTACATATATATATATATATATATATATATATATATATATATATATATATATATATATATATATATATATATATATATATATATGTAGGAAGGCCAGTATGGTGGCCTGAATTTATGGGAGGAGCCCGGGGGGTATTTAAGCAGCCCGCTCACCTGTGGTGCTTGTCGGTTTCCTGTGCGCGATATACTTCACTAGGTCGACGATTCGAATGCCAGCGTCCGCTAGTTCTTGTCTCGCAAGTTCCCGTTTTCGCAAATTTCCGTGCTCGAGAGTTTCGAAGTCCGTGTTACCGATTCGTAGTTCGTACCGCGCGTCTGGCTTGGCTGTCGCAGGTAGGGTCCCGTCGGACTTTGTTTTTTACGCATTGTTAGATATCATGTCACTAAACTGTGATATCAAACTTACGAGTCACTCGCAGTTTCTCAAACGTAACCGCAATGCATACCACTCGCACTTTCGTTATGTTACCATTTCTCGTTATCTGAAAAAACCACCGCGACATAGACGTCGCTTCATTTCATTCATGTCTAATTATTACCAGGCGTCAGCAAACAGCCGTAGCTGTTCGCAATTCCTTATCGAACCACGTCAGTTTGATACCAATCATTTCTCATTTTTGAACATTTCTAAATACATTTCTAAACATTTCAAACCATTTCGAATCATTTCTTTCATTTCAGTCACGTACCGCGCTCCGATTCGAATCCAGTCGCATCTAAAGATGCACCGATTCGCTCCGGTGTGCCCCAGTAGTTACGGCCTCATTTCAGTACATGCTTCAGAGTCACGTCATTATCAGTCGCTTTCGACTCACCGATTCGTACCTCTGTCATGGTTATCATGCCACGTATCACGCTCTGTTACGAATTCAGTCGCATGGAAATGCACCGATTCGTCTCGGCGTGCCCCAGGTATTGGCCACATTTCAGTACATGCTCCAGAGTCCGATTCGCAGTCAGTCGCTATAGCGGCATGATCGATTCGCGCCTCTGTCATGGCAACAAATGTTACACCTGCACTTACCGCGCTCCGGTTCGAATCCAGTCGCATCTTCGATGCACTGATTCGTTACGGTGTGCCCCAGGGCCCGGCCTCATTTTTGGACATGCTCCAGAGTCTGGTTCATTGTCAGTCGCAGTTTGCGGCTCACCGATTCGTGCCTCTGTCATGGGAATCATTTCAACTGTCACGAATCACGCTTCGATTCGAATCCAGTCGCATCCATGATGCAACGATTCGTCCCAGCGTGCCCCAGGTATTTTCGGCCACATTTCAGTACATGCTCCGGAGTCGTTGTCAGTTGCAATCACGACATGATCGACTCGTGCCTCTGTCATGGCACGTGCCTCTACCATGACAAATCATTTCATTCATTTCATCATTTCAATCATCTCACTGTCACGTACCGTGCCCCGATTCGAATCCAGTAGCATCTGAGATGCACCGATTCGTCCCGGCGCGCCCCAGTTGTCTTGGCCTCATTTCATTCGTACTCCATAGTCCGACTCGTCATTTGTCGCAGTCGAAAAAAAAAATAATAATAATAAAAAAAAAAAAAAGTGTATATATATATATAAATAAATTAGTATAAATAAAACGTTTGGGCCTTAGCCAACACCTGCATCAGAACTTGGTTAGCTATCAGTTGCGGCATAACCAATTCGTGCCTTTACTAGGGCAAACATTTCACGGTTACATACCGCACTCCAATTCAAATCCAGTCGCTTCCGTGATGCACCAATGTATTCCGGCATGCACCAGCGTTTCTTTTGCCTCATTTCAGTACATGCTCCAGAGTCCGGGTCGCTGTCAGTTGCAGCTGCGGCACGACCGATTCGTGCCTCTGTCATGGCGAAACGTTTTTCATTCATTTCACTCTAAGGCAAACATTTCATTTATTTCGTTGTCGCATGCCGCGCCCCGATTCAAGTTCAGGGCATCCGTCAGACATTGATTCATCCTCGCAAGCCCCAGTTGGCGCGGCCTCATTGGCGCAGTCATGGCACACCGATTCGTGCCTCTGTCATGGCACAAACAGTTCACTCATTTATTTAATGCCATGCACCTGTCGCTTAAACATGTTACAATTTACCTTTCAAACCAGGTAGTCAAACCCTCCACCGGTTCTCATCTGTCATTTCCTCCAGGTCAGTCAAAAAAAAAAAGGGGGGGGGCCACACCCCGTCTTCCTTCGAAGCTCAGTCATGGTCCTGATTCATTCATTGAAACCTTCGCCTTGCTACTATACCCCCTCATAGTCACAGCACATCCAAGTATAAACTTTTTTGCAATCGTCGCAAATACGCATCCAAACACAACTTCTTGCATTTCATTGCAAGCACACATCGAAACATAACTTCTTGCAATCGTTGCAAGCACACATCCCATCATGACTTCTTGCAATCGTTGCAAGTACGCATCCAAACAGAACGTCTTGCAATCGTTGCAAGCACACATCCAAGCACAATTTCTTGCAATCATTTCAAACACGCATCCAATCATAAAACTTCTTGCAAACGTTGCAGGGATGCATTCAAGCATAACTTCTTGCAGTCGTTGCGAGTACGCATCCAAGCTTAAACTCTTGCAGTCTTGCAAGCACATGCAGCAATACGAACTTTTCACAGTCACTACAAACACATCTCCACCGACAGGAACTCCCTTGCTATCGTTGCAAGCACACATTCAAGCACAAATCTTACAATCATTACAAGACACGCATCTTAGCATAACTTCTTGCAAACGTTGCAAGCATGCATCCAAGCATAACTTCTTGCAATCATTGCAAACACGCATCCAGTCACAACTTCTTGCAAAATGTTGCAGGGACACACCCAAGCATAACTTGTTGCAATCATGGCAAGCACGCATCCAAACACAACTTTATAATCGTTGCAAACACGCATCCAAGTATAACTCCTTGCAGCCCGTGCAAGCACATGCAGTAATACGGACTTCCCGCAGTCACGTCAAACACAGCACTATTGACACAAACTCCCTGGCAATTGTTGCAAACACGTATTTAAGCACAACTCTTGCAATCATTGCAGGGCTCGCATCTTAGCATGACTTCTTGCAATCAGTACACATTTCCAGTGGCACACAATCAGTCACACATCATTCTTCAGTGGCACTTAATCGGCCACTTGTCTCCAGTGGCATTTCATACGAGCCACTCATCAATTCCTGTGTCATTTCTCGCTTAGGTCAGTTGAGTTCAGGTTCCACCCCGCACCAGGTATCGTATTGCCACACACAGCTGGCTCCTCATAACATCATCAGGCTATACCTAGCCAACATCCTGCATTTCTTGCCCTCACAGGACCCCAGAGAGTCATCCGTGTTTATGGCCCATACAGTAGGATCCTTTCTACGTGGCGTCCAGAAGCATCAGCCTATAGCTAAACAGCAAACGCTTGCCCATCACAACTGCCATCTTCAGGGACATGTCAAAACCTCAGACAGTCATACAAGCAGCCATCTACCTGGCCCTCTGTGGTTTTCTACGGCCTAGCAAAGTCACTTTTACTGGAGAAGGCAGCCAGGTACTACGTAGACACAACTTGACTCGCTGGTAATACCATTATGTCCTTTAGCTTGTAGTCTCAAAAAACTCAATAATCCGGAACCGAGGTCTACAATAACCTCCTCCGAATTAACGAACACCACGCAGGCCAGCCTCCCCCTTGACAAACTGACCCGTATCAGGTTAGTTCCCCAAGACTTCACCCATACACGGGTGTGTACTAACAAGTAGCTGCAGTCTTTCCTAAGAATGTGGACCTATCAATGTCGGAAGGTCCCGTACTACGTGGATCGGTGTATCAATGATTATACCTTAACTCTAGGGTCTTATCACCTACGTCGCCCTTGTCACCCCAGGTAGCGACAGATGCCACAGCCACCACAGGCATCGCGGCAATTTTTGGCCATCATCGGTTTACAAGTACATGGCCCCCAGAGACACTCCTAAACCCCAGGTTTACCCGGACTTCCTCCCTCTTCAAGTTACACCCGGTCATGGCAACCACTTAACTCTAGGGTCTTATCTGGACAGGACAGGCCGTGGCTTTGCCACCAACATCCGGTCCGAGGCGAGCCTCTTAATGAAGCCAGGCCAGCATCGCTCTGTGATGTCCTTCCTGCGCACGCTGGTGTAACTATCTTGGCAACACCAGTTTAATGTCCACTGCATGTTCGTTCCAGGCTGCCATCTTCTGGGACATGTCTACTATATTAACCAGTACGCTATTGGGCCTTCTCCCCAGTTTGGTCATACAAGCAGCCATTTACTTGGCCTATCACGGGTTCTGGCGGCCCAGCGAGTTCACCCGCAGCAATCCCGCAGGCCAAGTTCTGTGTAGTTGGCTCGCTGCCAACACCATTTTTCATCCTCCATCCTGCAGTGTCCAAAACCCAGCAATCAAGCTCCAGGATAGACATCCATCTCCATAAAGTAAACAACGTCCGGTGGCCAGTAACCATACTCGACCGCCTACTGTCACTCCTACCGGAACACTCAAACTCTAGTCCCCTATTATCTTTCGGGCAACCCTCGAGTGCCTGCCAAACACCTGGGGGTTCTTCTACGCTGCCTACACCTCAACCCCAGTCAGTACTCCAGTCATTCTTTAGTATTGGGGCAGCCTTGGCAGCATGTCGGCATGAGTCCCAGACCACGTCATCAAGAGACTTAGCAGGTGAAACTCTGCCTACCTCGCCCGGCACGTCCCCACTCCTTAGGTGGAAACGGCACAAGCATTCACCAAACTTGCTCAAATAAATAAAGCCAAAACTAATAAAACCACACCCCTACCTGAATGTTTTTGCCCCCTTATTCTGGCATACCGACCAGCAGACCAAGGCACACTTTCAGGTCCATTTCATATGGTAAGTCCACACCTCCAGGTCTATTTCCGATAGTTAGATAACATTTGTAGTTAACATAAAACTAACTATCGGAAATAGACCTGGAGGTGTGGACTTACCATATGAAATGGACCTGAAAGTGTGCCTTGGTCTGCTGGTCGGTATGCCAGAATAAGGGGGCATACCCTAGTTTAAGAAATGATTATTCTGTAGAGAGAAATGAATGAAATGAATGAATGAAATGAATGCCTTGAAATGGGGATGGGAGGGTGGGTATCGCGCACAGGAAACCGACAAGCACCACAGGTGAGCGGGCTGCTTAAATACCCCCGGGCTCCTCCCATAAATTCAGGCCACCATACTGGCCTTCCTACTTATGGGTGGAGCCCTATGTCCGATATGGACATAGATAACATTTGTAGTTAACATAAAACTATGTCCATATCGGACATAGGGCTCCACCCATAAGTAGGAAGGCCAGTATTAGCCGGCCGGCCGGCTTTCTATGCTGTTTTATATCCAACACACTGTAAGTGTATTTTTAAGTCTTTTAAATAAATACCCTATCAGGATTACGCTATGTTGCTCTTCCTTCTCTTTTTGGGGCATTGTATATGAGATTAACTCCAGGTTATGGGCATATCCTTCCCGGCATCCTGGTTTCCTTTACGGAGGATAGTGAGCCATCCACGGTCTGAGGAGGTGTCCAAACGCTATCCCCTTCTCAAGAAAGGCCCTGACCGGGTTAAGGTCACAAGCTTTTTAAGCTTGCCATCTGGTAAGCGCCCATTTATATCTAAACACTGTGGTGTGGTGAAGGTCCATCCGGTTTCACTCTATTTGCCGAATAAGGGGCTCAGTTGCCCGGTACCCATTACACTTTGAAGATTTCTTTTCATCTTTTCATCCTTTGGACTTTATTTGGCACTTGATTGCTTTGGACTTTTTATCATTATACACTATTTGTGATTCATTTTACATTTAAACTATAGCGCTGCTTTCTTCTTGTTTACTTATTGTTTATGTGTGTATCTCACCTATAAGCGGCTGCTCTTCTTTTTCAATTGTTTTAACATTGGTTCACTTACTTGATTGTCTACTGATATATCATATAGCGCAGTGATTCCTCCCTTTTTTTCACCATATCAAATATGCCATAAATAACATGAGCTAAACTTTGCATTTTAAAATGATTACATTAGGCACAATTTTCATCTGCTGTAAACTGGTTTCTGAACACATCCATTAAAATAACAACCTAGAAACTAACACTTGTAATAGACCAGCTTTTCCCCACCTCAGGGGGTTCCCAGATAAGTAGTCATTGATACTAATGATTTTTTTTTAGCTATCTATAAGAAGGCATTCTTCCCAAAGAAACTAAAAAGAGAAAGATAAAAACCACCTGCGCTTAGTGTCTGTTAGACACTATGTTCCCCTAATGACGCGAGGTGTGCATACATGAAACGCGTTGGGCGCAGCTACTTGTGACATCATTGCACATCCTCGATACTGATCAATCTGCTAAGGATGGTATATATTGGTGGTGGGACTCTTCACAAGAAGTCTTTTGTTTGATTTTGCCATCACATCAGCTTTGGAGGATTCTATATCTGGGACTTTTGTTTGTTTAATCTTTGGCATTTGCACTTTGATGGCCTTTTTTTGCACATCGCACTTTACTCAAGTATTGCACTTTATTCATTTATAGCACTTAATTGATATGAAAGTTTGATGTATGAATTTTTTTTTTAATTGCTATTTATTTGATGAATTTGTATGTATAAACTTTTGATCACATGGTAATAATATTTAAAGTGGCAATGCACTCATGGTAAAAATAATTATTCCTAATGACCCATTGTATTGGGCCCCTTCCTTCCACTGACCACAAATAAAAGGAAAATTATTTCCACCGACCTTCAATGTAGGGAGCATTTTCCCTCTGGCTTTTCTCCCACTGACCACCAACATAACAGGGCCCTCCTCCATTGACCACCAATTTAAAAGGGCACTTCACAGACCAACAATTTAGGGAATGCTTCTCTACTGACTTTCTAACTGACTAATTTGAAATTCTAAAACAGTCCTCGGTTTTTAATATGCTAAGTACGCCACACTACTTAATCCTTTTTTTATTATATTTCAACTCACTATTCACTGAGTGGTGGATATAGTAATCAGGGCTTTTTTACAGTGGGAACGCGGGGGAATGCAGTTCCGGCACCTCCAGCACTGAATGTATGTAATAGCATGGGGTGTGGGGTGTGCTGGAGGGTCTATTGATGTTGGCTGCTGGGGGATCTATTGTCACTGGTGGGGATTTGATTTTGTGTGAGGGTCTATTGTTGCTGATGGGGAGTCTATTGTTGCTGGGGGGTCTTATGTTGCTGGAAGGGATCTACTGTTGAGGGAGAGGTCTATTTTTACTGGCTGCTGGGGGATCCATTGATGCTGGCTGCTGGGAGATCTGTTGTTGCTGCTGGTGGGGGGTCTAATGTTGCTTGGGTGGATATTTTGTTACTGGGTGTGATATTTTGTTGTGGGTGGTTCACTGTTGCTGCAGGGAATCTATTGTTGTTGGGGTGGAGTCCATTGTTGCTGGGGGAGTCTATTGTGTGGGGATCTATTGCTGGGATTCTATTGTTGCTGACTGCAGGGGATCTATTTTACTGCTTTTCTTTTTATCCCTAACATGTTCCATACAAATGATTTAGCACCACAAAATTATACTTGGTACTGTATTCTCTAAAAGGGGCAGTACTGGTAGGTGGGTAGGGAGTGGAATCAAGGGACAGTGGTCAGAGGTGGGTAGGGGGCAGAGACAAGGGGTGACTCAGACGGGGGGATTTCCTGCACCTATTCTCCGAGAAAAAAAGCCCTGATAGTAATTATTAGCAGGGGTTCCCCAAAACCTGAAAGTTACTTACCGTGCCTTGAAAAAGTATTCATACTCCTTGAAATCTTCCACATTTTGTCATGTTTGTTACAACCAAAAATGTAAATTTATTTTATTGTGATTTTATGTGATAGACCAACACAAAGTGGCACATAATTGTGAAGTGGAAGGGAAATGATAAATGTTTTTCAAAATTTTTTACAAATAAATATGTGAAAAGTGTGGCTTGCATTTTTATTCAGCCTCCCTGAATCAATACTTTGTAGAACCCCCTTTTGCTGCAATTACAGCTGCAAGTCTTTTTGGGGATGTCTCTACCAGCTTTGCACATCTAGAGAGTGACATTTTTGCCCATTGTTTTTTGCAAAATAGCTCAAGCTCTGTCAGATTTGATGGAGAGCATCTGTGAACAGCAATTTTCAAGTCTTGCCACAGATTCTCAATTGGATTTAGGTCTGGACTTTGACTGGGCCATTCTAACACATGAATAATGTTTGATCTAAACCATTTCATTGTAGCTCTGGCTGTATGTTTAGGATTGTTGTCCTGCTGGAAGGTGAACCTCTCAAGTCTTTTAGAGACTCTAACAGGTTTTCTTATAAGCTTGCCCTGTATTTGGCTCCATCCATCTTTCCATCAACTCTGACCAGCTTCCCTGTCCCTGCTGAAGAAAAGCATCCCCACCACATGATGCTGCCACCACCATGTTTCACGGTGGGGGTGGTGTGTTCAGGGTAATGTGCAGTGTTAGTTTTCCACCACACATTTTGCTTTTAAGACAAAATTTTAATTTTAGTCTCATCTGACCAGAGCACCTTCTTCCACATGTTTGTTGTGTCCCCCACATGGCTTCTTGCAAACTGCAAACTGAACTTCTTATGGCTTTCTTTCAACAATGACTTTCTTCTTGCCACTCTTCCATAACGGCCAGATTTGTGAAGTGCACGACTAATAGTTGTCCTGTGGACAGATTCTTCCACCTGAGCTGTGAATCTCTGCAGCTCCTCCAGAGTTACCATGGGCCCCTTGGCTGCTTCTCTGATTAATGCTGTCCCTGCCTAGCCTGTCAGTTTAGGTGAATGGCCAAGTCTTGGTAGGTTTGCAGTTGTGCCATACTCTTTCCATTTTCAGATGATGGACTGAACAGTGCTTCGTGAGAAGTCCAAAGCTTGGTATATATTTTTTACAACCTAACCCTGCTTTAAACTCCTCCACAACTTTATCCCTGACCTGTCTGGTGTGTTCCTTGGCCTTCATGATGCTGTTTGTTCACTGAGGTTCTCTAACAAACCTCTGAGGGATTCACAGAACAGCCACATTTATACTGAGATTAAGTTACACACAGGTGGACTCTATTTACTAATTAGGTGACTTCTGAAGGCAATTGGTTCCACTAGATTTTAGTTAGGGGTATCAGAGTAAAGGGGGCTGAATACAAATGTACGCCACACTTTTTAGATATTTATTTGTAAAAAATTTTGAAAAACATTTCTCATTTTGCTTTCAGCTTCACAATTATGTGCCACTTTGTGTTGGTCTATCGCATAAACTCCCAATAAAATACATTTACGTTTTTGGTTGTAACATGACAAAATGTCAAAAATTTCAAGGGGTGTGAATACTTTTTCAAGGCGCTGTACATGTCCATCATGTACACGTCCTTGTGATGTGACTGTAATAGACATGTGCACACTGAAATATTTAGTTTTGACATTTAGTTTTCGTCTGAAAAATAAATTTATTTAGTTACCCCCGAAATTCGTTTTTTATTTATTTCGTTTCGTTAAATGCATTCGTCCAAAAATCCGAAATAATTAAGGTTGAATCTGTCATTGAAGGGTTATGGTGTCTGTCGAATGTTCTAAGAAGATTCGATGGAGCAGCTAAACTGTACGACGCCGCAACCGTACATTTCCGGTCGAATGTTCCACCTACAAGCTATAGTAGAATTCTAATGTTGTATGACACTAGTAATAATTATATTTAATAATTATTATTACTAGTCAACCAACATTAGAACTCTTCTATAGCCTATGGGCGGAGCATTTGACCATAAATGTCCACTCGCGGCGACTGCTTCGTCGAATCTTCATGTCAAATCTTTTCTCTCTATGTCGAATAATCTTGGACTAATAGAGTTAGGTTAGGCACATTCAACCTTTTTTGCTATTGTCTCTATAATATCGAATCTTTTCTCTCTATGTCAAATCTTTTCTCTCTATGTAGAATAATCTTGGACTAATAGAGCTAAGGTTAGGCACATTCGACCACAAGTTCGATAGACACAGATCGCTATTGTCAGCATCATGTCGAATCTCCTATCTATATCGAACTGCTGTCGCAACGAAAACGTAAATAAAGCATTATGTTGGATCATTATGCATTATGTTTCGGTTTTTGGATTCTGCCGTTCGTTATCGTTTGTTAAAACGATGACGAAAATACCCGAAATTCAGACGAAAATGCATTCGGACGAAAACAAATGCACATGTCTAGACTGTAATGCTGTTTCCTGAACACCACCATTAAAGTGCAGCAAAACTACTTCTTGTGTGGACATTCCTGCCTTGGGGATACAAAGGTAGGGACTTTTGGTGCCAATTCTGGCAAATCCCAAAGCCCCTCTTACATGTGCTTGACAAGTATTAGTAATGATGATAATAATGAGTAATATTTTACTTTTTGGATTTTATTTGCATATCTGCTAACAGTTCTGCACCATTTTGCAGCCTCTACTTACATATATTAGTAATAATAATACATTTCTATTTCACTTTGTATTCTTAGTGTATTCTTTTCATTGTTTCGAAAGTGTAACTGTGACAAATCCAGTTTTCTCTCGGTGTAAGCAGAATCACGGTCGGAGTAAATTGGAGTGAAAGCCTTTCCAAAAGATTCATTGGTGATAGTCGTCGAGGCTAGGGAACATTACACCATATATAATGTTCCAGGGCAGTGTTTTATTTCTCCAATGAGAGATCGATCCATCGTATTGAGGTGGAGAGATATGTTTAAGTGGATTAGGTGTGTTTCACACACCAGTAAGTTATTGGCTTGCTGTAAATATTAAATTCCATTTGTGTTATGAATAGAAAATTTATTGAGTTATTGATTTACTGAGAGAACCATTATTTTTCTACAACATTACTGGCTAATATTTCTTTTAGGAGAGCACTTCACATGGCTATATGGAACATGATGGAAATTTAATAATTTGAACATATTTAGTTTATTAAAGCTAGTCATTTGTAGCCTGAAATTTGCAAGATATATAGCTAGAGATGAATGATGGAGCCTAACCAGCCTAGCTTGGGTTGATGCACAGCTGGCAGATATTTATGGATTTCCATGGATTTAAAGCGGAGTTAAACCAATCAATTGAACTGTCTCCCAAACAGTTATATTCAAGGCATGCATTAATGATAACTGTAAAAGTTGCCCGTGCTCTCGATTAAACTGTAAAGCCATCAAATGGCTGGTGTTATAACTGATCATGCATACAGCACCATGGCAGCTGCAGAACAAACTGACCCAAGATGGCAACTTCTTGTAAAGTTGAGGAAAAAGTTTAGTTCCTCTTTAAGCCTGATCTTTGTAAGTGGATCATAGGATTCCTGATTTTCCACATGGTCATTGTTCTTCTTTACACCAAAGATAGTTCTTAATGACATTGGCTGTATGTTTGGGGTCATTGTCCTGCTGCAGAATACATTTGGGGCCAATCACACGCCTCCCTAATGGTATGGCATGATGTATAAGTATCTGCCTGTATTTCTCAGCACTGAGGACACCATTGATCCTGACCAAAACTCCAACTCCATTTGCAGAAATTCAGCCACAAACTTGCAAGGAACCTCCACCGTGCTTCACTGTTGCCTGCAGACATTCATTATTGGACCACTCTCCAGCCATTCGGCTAACAAACTGCCTCCTGCTACAGCCAAATGTTTTTAAAATTTAAATCATCAGTCCATATCACCTGCTGCCATTTTTCTGCACCCCAGTTCCTATGTTTTCATGCATAGTTGAGTTAATTAGCCTTGTTTCCATGTCCTATGCACAAAAACAATGGCAGCAGGTGCTCTGGACTCATGAGTCAAAATTTAAAATACCTTTTGTTTTTCATTATTTTTAAATTATTACATAGCCTCTCTTTTCATCTGCATCAGGGTTTTTAGAGATGTGGGGGTGGAAGAACAGCAGTATGCTGATCTTCCCAGTGAACGGCTGTGAATGGCGCATCAACACAAGTCTGTCTGATCTTCGGAGGACAAGGAGGCTGTGCCCCACAGCCAGAAAACTGTCCACGCTGGGAAGAGTGTGCTTCCATGCCCTGTTGTGGTCAGTTTGAAATAGAGAAGCAGGGCAATATAAAGAGAACAGGATACTTTTTAAGACAAGTACATCATTTAACAGATACATATCAGGAATATAAAATGTTGGAGTAACATAGTATTTAACTACTTCCCTACTGGGCCAATTCTGACATTCCTCTCCTACATGTAAAAAAACATATTTTTTTTTTGCTAGAAAATTACTTAGAACCCACAAACATTATATATATATATATATATTTTTTTTAAGCACAGGCCCTAGAGAATAAAATGATGGGTGTTGCAATTTTTTATGTCACGTGTTATTTGCAAAGCGTTTTTTTTAAATGCTAATTTTTGGGAAAATACACTAATGAATTTTAGCGCACACAAACACAATATAATACCCATTTTTGATAAAATATAAAAGATAATGCTATGCTGAATAAATAGAGTGCGTACGCCTGCAGAATATCTCCCACTACTGTCACACACAGCCAGGGACAAGGGAGTGGGGGTGTGGCCGAGACTCGCTCTGTGTATCTATAGACACACAGAGGTGGCTCTGGAGTTAGCCCACCATAGCAAGCGGCTTGCTATGGTGGGCTCTCAGCATGGGGGGGGGGAGCCAGGAGCTCCACTAGGGGACCTGAGAAGAGGAGGATTGGGGCTGCTTTGTGCAAAAAACACTGCACAGAGTATGTGTCCCACCAGAGTCGCCAAAAAAAACACTCATGTGTTAGTTTTTAAAAAAAAATAAAACTTGATCCTTTACAATCACTTTAAAGTAGAACTATAGGCAAAACTTTTTTTCATTTTGGATAGAGCAAGGAAGGGTTATAACCCCCTGTCAATTTTTTTTTCACCATCTGTGTCCCATTGTGGCGATTTGCCTTCATTTCCTGTCCCATAGCCAAAAAGGAAGAGAGAGGAAATCCCTGCAAATCAAGGGAATTTCCTAGGGATACCTAGGTCACAAGAACTAGTGTCTCCACTGGACGATTCCCCCTCTATTACTTTTCTGGGGACAACCCAAAATGCTGGATTTTATTTTGATTTCACTTTCAATGATAACACTTAACAGGATGAATAGAGAGAGTGAATCTCCTTAACTGAGACACGGAAAACTGACAGGGGTTCTAATACCTCTCCAATCTATCCAAAACAACAAAAAAAGTTTTGCCTGTAGGTATACTTAAAGTATTTGTAGTAGAGCAGCTGCTAGAGTCCAAGTGATTTCTGTAGATTTGGTCCTTTCGTTGAAGCGGATAGAATCTGAGAGTGACACCTGAGACTGCTATATCAGTAACATCAGTTCACTTTAATTTTTTAAGTGTGTGTGTTATTTCATATTTATATTGCATTTATTCATACATATTTAACCACTTGAGCCCCGGACCATTATGCTGCCTAAGGACCAGAGGTCTTTTTCCAATTTGGCACTGCGTCGCTTTAACTGCTAATTGCGCGGTCATGCAATGCTGTACCCAAACGAAATTTGCGTCCTTTTCTTCCCACAAATAGAGCTTTCTTTTGATGGTATTTGATCACCTCTGCGGTTTTTATTTTTTGCGCTATAAATGGAAAAAGACCGAAAATTTTGAAAAAAAATGATATTTTCTACTTTTTGTTATAAAAAAAATCCAATAAACTCAATTTTAGTCATACATTTAGGCCAAAATGTATTCGGCCACATGTTTTTGGTAAAAAAAATGTCAATAAGCGTATATTTATTGGTTTGCGCAAAAGTTATAGCGTCTACAAACTAGGGTACATTTTCTGTAATTTACACAGCTTTTAGTTTATGACTGCCTATGTCATTTCTTGAGGTGCTAAAATGGCAGGGCAGTACAAAACCCCCCCAAATGACCCCATTTTGGAAAGTAGACACCCCAAGGAAATTGCTGAGAGGCATGTTGAACCCATTGAATATTTATTTTTTTTGTCCCAAGTGATTGAATAATGACAAAAAAAAAAAAAAAATATTTACAAAAAGTTGTCACTAAATGATATATTGCTCACACAGGCCATGGGCCTATGTGGAATTGCACCCCAAAATACATTCTGCTGCTTCTCCTAAATATGGGGATACCACATGTGTGGGACTTTTTGGGAGCCTAGCCGCGTACGGGGCCCCGAAATCCAATCACCGCCTTCAGGATTTCTAAGGGCGTAAATTTATTATTTCACTCTTTACTGCCTATCACAGTTTCGGAGGCCATGGAATGCCCAGGTGGCACAAAACCCCCCCAAATGACCCCATTTTGGAAAGTAGACACCCCAAGCTATTTCCAGAGAGGCATATTGAGTCCATGGAATATTTTATATTTTGACACAAGTTGCGGGAAAGTGACACATTTTTTTTTTTTTTTTTGCACAAAGTTGTCACTAAATGATATATTGCTCACACAGGCCATGGGCATATGTGGAATTGCACCCCAAAATACATTTAGCTACTTCTCCTGAGTACGGGGATACCACATGTGTGGGACTTTTTGGGAGCCTAGCCGTGTACGGGACCCCGAAAACCAATCACCGCCTTCAGGATTTCTAAGGGTGAAAATTTTTGATTTCACTCTTCACTGCCTATCACAGTTTCGGAGGCAATGGAATGCCCAGGTGGCACAAAACCCCCCAAAATGACCCCATTTTGGAAAGTAGACACCCCAAGCTATTTGCTGAGAGGCATGGTGAGTATTTTGCAGCTCTCATTTGTTTTTGAAAATGAAGAAAGACAAGAAAAAACTTTTTTTTTTTTCTTTTTTCAATTTTCAAAACTTTGTGACAAAAAGTGAGGTCTGCAAAATACTCACTATACCTCTCATCAAATAGCTTGGGGTGTCTACTTTCCAAAATGGGGTCATTTGGGGGGGGGGTTTGTGCCACCTGGGCATTCCATGGTCTCCGAAACTGTGATAAGCAGTCAAGAGAGAAATCAAAAATTCACGCCCTTAGAAAGCCTGAAGGCGGTGCTTGGTTTTCGGGGTTCCGTACGCGGCTAGGCTCCCAAAAAGTCTCACACATGTGGTATCCCCGTACTCAGGAGAAGCAGCAGAATGTATTTTGGGGTGTAATTTCACATATTTCCATGGCATGTTTGAGCAATATATCATTTAGTGACAATTTTGTGCAAAAAAAAAAAAAAATTGTCTCTTTCCCGCAACTTGTGTCGCAATATAAAATATTCCATGGACTCGACATGCCTCTCAGCAAATAGCTTGGGGTGTCTACTTTCCAAAATGGG
Source organism: Lithobates septentrionalis (assembly GCA_037952835.1). NCBI lineage: Eukaryota > Metazoa > Chordata > Amphibia > Anura > Ranidae > Lithobates > Lithobates septentrionalis. The sequence goes on along the minus strand of JBBDGP010000850.1, from coordinate 1,374,552 downwards.
GTCATTTGGGGGGGTTTTGAACTGTCCTGGCATTTTATGCACAACATTTAGAAGCTTATGTCACACATCACCCACTCTTCTAACCACTTGAAGACAAAGCCCTTTCTGACACTTATTGTTTACATGAAAAAGTTGTTTTTTTTTGCAAGAAAATTACTTTGAACCCCCAAACATTATATATTTTTTTAAAGCAAATGCCCTACAGATTAAAATGGTGGGTGTTTCATTTTTTTTTTTCACACAGTATTTGCGCAGCGATTTTTCAAACGCATTTTTTGGGGAAAAAACACACTTTTTTAAATTTTAATGCACTAAAACACACTATATTGCCCAAATGTTTGATGAAATAAAAAAGATGATCTTAGGCCGAGTACATGGATACCAAACATGACATGCTTTACAATTGCGCACAAACGTGCAGTGGCAACAAAATAAATACATTTTTAAAAGCCTTTAAAAGCCTTTACAGGTTACCACTTTAGATTTACAGAGGAGGTCTACTGCAAAAATTACTGCCCTCGATCTAACCTTCGCGGTGATACCTCACATGCATGGTGCAATTGCTGTTTACGTTTGACGACAGACCGCCGCTTGCGTTCGCCTTAGTGCGAGAGCAGGGGGCGACAGGGGTGCTTTTTTTTTTTTTTTTCTTTATTATTTTTTTGCTTTTTTATCTTATTTTTAAACTGTTCCTTTCATTTTTATTTTTTTTTAATCATTTTTATTGTTATCTCGGGGAATGTAAATATCCCCTATGATAGCAATAGGTAGTGGCAGGTACTCTTTTTTGAAAAAATTGGGGTCTATTAGACCCTAGATCTCTCCTCTGCCCTCAAAGCATCTGACCACACCAAGATCGGTGTGATAAAATGCTTCCCCAATTTCCCAATGGCGCTATTTACATCCAGCGAAATCTAAGTCATAAAATGCTCGTAGCTTCCGGTTTCTTAGGCCATAGAGATGTTTGGAGCCACTCTGGTCTCTGATCAGCTCTATGGTCAGCTGGCTGAATCACCGGCTGCATTTTCAGGTTCCCTGTTGAGACAGGAGAGCCAGAGAAAAACACGGAAGACAGTGGGGGGGGGCATTCCCTCCCACGGCTTGTAAAAGCAGTCTAGAGGCTAATTAGCCGCTAGGATTGCTTTTACATGAAAGCCGACCGCTGGCTGAAAAGAATGATACCAAGATGATACCTAAACCTGCAGGCATCATTCTGGTATAACCACTCAAAGTTGTGAATGGCGTACCTGAAGACAAAAAAATGGTTAACAATAAAGCACAGTAAACGGTAAAGTATAAAAAATTGCATACCTGAAAAGCAAACATGATAAAACATAATAACAATAAAACATTGCAGAATAGAATACAGTAAAAAAGAGCAGAACAATAGAGAGAATAGAGAGAGAGAGAACAATAAAACGACAACTATTTTTTTTTATTTTATATATATATATATATTTTTTTTTTTTTTTTACACTTTTTTTGTAACTAACTTTTATAACTGTAACCGGTTCCAGGTTCGGGTCTCTCAAAATGCGATGGCATCTTGGGAGACCCTGTGAAAGTGTGCCTAGTCTGTGCAATGCTGTACCCTACGCTAATACTCAACTAGTGCATGGTAGCGTTCAAAACATTCACCAATGCAAAGACCAGGATTGTCAGGACAGGAGGGACAATAATAGCGGGTGTCACGCCTATATCCGCGCTTGCTGCAGACACAATATCTTTTTTGGGGGCGTTCGCTGGGTAGGGGTACTCGGGAGGACATAAAGAAAATGCCTCTCATGCAGCCGACTGCATTTGGTTGGGGATGTGAATGGGGGAAGTACGAGCGCTGCAGAAGCGGTGGGTTCCCAATTAGGATTGGCGAATGCAGTAGGAAGGGCACTATGGGCACGACGGGCCTGTGTTTGTCTTTTTGGTGGCAGCGGGACACTATTTGTGCTTGCCACCTCACCAGCTTGAACTGCACTTATGGGACTCGCCACGTCACCAAGTGTTACTGCAGTGCTGGTTTGACTACGACCGGGGTGTACTAGGCCGCTGGCGCTTGCCAGTTCACCAAAACGCTACCAAAAAATCTGTTGGCGATCGCAGGGATCAGGCCTGACTCTGCGAATGCTGCAGTTATGCGTTTTAGTCTTTTGTAAGTGACAGTGATCGATCGATACTGCACTTGGGTGGGCTGGGCTGGGCCGGGCGGAGGGGCAAAACGCAGGTGCTAGCAGGTATCTGGGCTGATCCCACTAACACTGCGTTTGTGAGAACCCTAAACTGCTGGGGATGCTAGTATAGATCTGATCGGATCAGATATTGATCCGTTCAGATACTATACCACTAAGGGTGGTGTACAGTGCGTGCGTGGGTGTTAGCGGTACTGGCGCTAACCTGACGCTGCCTGGGGCTGGTGCTTGCCAGTTCACCAAAATACTACCAAAAAAACTGTTAGCGATCGCAGGGATCAGGCCTGACTCTGCGAACGCTGCAGTTATGCATTTAGTGTTTTGTAAGTGACAGTGATCGATCGATACTGCACTTGGGTGGGCTGGGCTGGGCCGGGCGGAGGGGCAAAACGCAGGTGCTAGCAGGTATCTGGGCTGATTCCGCTAACACTGCGTTTTTGGGAACCCTAAACTGCTGGGGACACTAGTATAGATCTGATCGGATCAGATATTGATCCGTTCAGATACTATACCACTAAGGGAGGTGTACAGTGCGTGCGTGGGTGTTAGCGGTACTGGCGCTAACCTGACGCTGCCTGGGGCTGGTGCTTGCCAGTTCACCAAAATACTACCAAAAAAACTGTTAGCGATCGCAGGGATCAGGTCTGACTCTGCGAACGCTGCAGTTATGCGTTTAGTGTTTTGTAAGTGACAGTGATCGATCGATACTGCACTTGGGTGGGCTGGGCGGAGGGGCAAAACGCAGGTGCTAGCAGGTATCTGGGCTGATTCCGCTAACACTGCGTTTTTGGGAACCCTAAACTGCTGGGGACGCTAGTATAGATCTGATCGGATCAGATATTGATGCGTTCAGATACTATACCACTAAGGGAGGCACATGCTGCGTGCGTGGGTGTTAGCGGTACTGGCGCTAATCTGACGCTGCCTGGGGCGACGCATATCACCGCCGGGCGATCAGGGGGCTAAACCTTTATTCGGTAATAAACGGCGGGTGCCCTGACACTATAAAAAATAAACAAACTAACCAGCGTCAACCGTAACGGTTATACGGTGATCAGTGGTGAAAGGGTTAACTAGGGGGCAATCAAGGGGTTAAAACATTTATTAGGTAGTATATGGGGGTCCCTGACGCTATAAAACGCTGACGGCGAACCTAAATATTTATGTCCCTAACTAGCGTCACCAGCGACACTAATACAGCGATCAGAAAAATGATCGCTTAGTGACACTGGTGACAGGGGGTGATCAAGGGGTTAAAACTTTATTAGGGGGGGTTAGGGGGGTACCCTAGACCTAAAGGGGGGTAACAGTAACTGTCCCAACACTGTAACTGTCACAAACTGACACTATGCAGTAATCAGAAAAAAAAAAAAAAACTGCTGGTGTCAGTTTGTGACAGGGGGGGGGGGGGTGATTGGGGGGGATCGGGGGGCGATCGGGGGGGGGGGATCGGGGTGTTTTGTATGCCTGGCATGTTCTACTGTGTGTGTGTGTTGGTGCACTCACATTGATGTCTTCTCTCCTCGGGCCGGAACGGAAATTACCGAGCCGAGGAGAGATGACATCATTTCCTTTGCTGCTGTTTAGCATACAGCAGCAAAGGAATGATTCGATTGGCCGGCGGCGATCGCGAGGGGGGGGCCACGAACGGATGGTCTCCCCCTCACCACCGATCGCCGCTGGACAAATGACGACCGCCTCGGGCACCGGGGGGGGGGGTCCGATCGGACCCCCCACCCGCGGAAGGCAAATCACGTACCATGTACGTGATTTTGCCTGTCCGTGCCACTTTGCCGACGTACATCGGCGTGAGGCGGTCGTCAAGTGGTTAATCAGTTTTCTTTAAGCCATTGCAAAGTAATTTAGGATGAACAGTCAAGACAATTGGATCTCTCTTTAAGAACCAATCATTTAGGTGGTTGTAAAGGCTGAAGGTTTTTTTACCTTCATGCATTCTATGCATGACGGTTAAAAAACCTTCTGTGTGCTCCTCCTCACAATACTCACCTGAGCCCCTCTCGATCCAGCGATGTGTATGGGAGCCCCTGCTGTCCTGGGTCTCTCTCTCTTCATTAGCTGAGACACAACAGCGGGAGCCATTGGCTCCCACTGCTGTCAATCACAGCCAGTGAGCCAATGAGGAGAGAGTAGGGGTGGGCATGTCTTATGGACGCATAGAGAGGGGCTCGGGAGCGAGAATACACAAGTGTCTCCATAGCAAGCGGCTTGCTATTGAGGGGGGCACTGGTCAAGGGGGAGCAGCCAGGAGTGCCGGTGGGGAACCCAAGAAGTAGAGGATCTGGGCTGCTCAATGCAAAACCACAGAGCAGGTAAATATGACATATTTGTGTATCGGTCTCCCCGACTTCCAAGGACCTGATGGTGACTCCCAGAGCCAGGGAGAACTTTCTTCCTCAGGTTGCAGGTTACTAGGCAAAGTGGGTGTGGTGCAAGGTGAAAAGATTGGGTGCCAGTCACTTTTTGTAAAAATTAACAGAGAGATTTTTTTTTTCTCTTAACAGGAACGTTGGGGAGAGAGGGTTAAGGGCACAGGACACCCTTAGGCAAATGCAATAGCAATTAAGGCAATCTCCACAGACAAAAATAGAACTAGGCAGACAGCAAAACAGAACAAGGGCCTTTAAAGCTGAATGCAGCTATCTGTATTTTGTAGCAACCACTGTCTCCTATAGCAACCACTTCTCTCACAGTATCCTACTCTAGATCTTCCAGTTTAACTCAAAGTAACCCACTGCAGATCCTTAAGCTCAACTCGCCGTTTTTCACTAGACTTCCTGGACTCTCAGCGACCCGCTGGATTCCCCGAGCTTCACTCACAGCTAACCACTGTACTTTATCTTCAAGCTTTACTTATAGCTACCCGCCGTACTCCTTCAAGCTTTAATCACAGCTACCCACTGCCCTCCTGGATGAGTCTCCACGGAAGCTTTCCCACCACTTCACTGTCCCTGGCTGGTGTAGCGTCTGCTCTGGTACTCCTTCAGAACTTCATCCTTTCCACTGCAGTGGATTTGGACCGAAATCTTTACATCAGATATGAGTGTAAGTACCGTGTATCCTAGCTGGGTTTTCTTTGTAACACCAGCTGAGTACTAATTTTAATTGGTTAGTTCACCTGTAACCTAATGTAACCTAATGATGACACATTAGAGCAGTATATACAGTAGGTGATTGTGGTGACTAGTTCCAATAGGTAATGACTAAGCGCTAACATTTACGTAAAACGCATCTTCCTTTTTGTCCCCTGCTCCATTTGTCAACCACTTGTCATATAAAGCTTCAAAAAAAGGATTTTTGGAAGTGCAGCCATCCAAAATCATTTCCTTATGCTTCTGCTTTACCTCTGACAAGGATCAGGCTCCCCTCAGGCCGAGCCTTTAACACATGAGGTTCTACCCCAAACTTCAGGCTTAACCTTGGATGCTTCTCCTTTGTGGAACCCCAAACTGCTGGATAGGCCTTAAGTGGATCTAGCAGAAAGCATGCCTCCTGGATAGGCCTCAGGCTTCAGGCCTAGCAACCAGGAGCTTCTTAACACACACCCACCCAGGCCGCAGTCTCAGGTGGGAAGAACCCCGGTCACCTGACTCCTCCCAAATAAATAGTTTATCCCAGTATACAAAGCGGTCAAAGAAACCTCTGCTGATTGGCTGAGACAACCTAGTTACCCATTAGCTAAATTTATGGTAATCCATTATGGTAATGCCAAAAGCAACAGTGCCACCTATTGACAGAAGAGAGAGACCACCCCAAACTCAGACTTAGGACAGGAATCAGTGGATCAACCTACCAATTAGCCAAGCTAGTTACCACCTAGCACAACTAGATTTATTAGCAGCCCTGTTTAGGACCAGGGTGCTACATTTGTTATTTAAAAAAGCAAACAAAACCAAACCTTTAATATCACTTTAATCTGAGAAATCAAGTGCCATAGCCTTATACCTCATGAAACATTTTCTTCCTCCCACCGTTGTGCAAGCAGGCACAACCTGTATAAAAGTGGCAACACTGCTCTGATCTCGGGAGCAGTGCAGCATCATTGCCACCCCATAACAGGAAGCTGTATAGTTGGACTTCACTTTTTGTATGATAAGCTTTTACCACTTTTGCTTTGTCATTAATAAAATTATTTTCAATATGATTGTAAAGTTCTTTTTCTGGGTTTATATACATTTTATGAATCTTTTTTTTTGTCTTTTAGTCACATAAGGAGGGCTCTTGTGCAATTTTTTTTAACAAGTACTTTAATTCAATAAATATATTAAAAACATGGCATTGTCTCTGAAACTAAAGTGTTCAAAAATAAAATCCAAAATGAATAAACATGTTAAAAAAAATACGATAATTGATATGTTGCAATGTGGGAAACAATTAAGTGTCCTTAATTACATAAAAGCTATTACCTGGAACGACACTAGGAATCTGGGTTGCAGCTAAACACCATAGATTGAGGCATTATTGCACTATGCTCTCTCCCTCTTTTCCTATCAATATACACTTACCAGCAAATTAGGGTATTACTAATTCCAGCATAGTAGCTTAGTGGTTAGCCCTTCTGTTTTGCAGTATTGGGGTTCTTGGCTCAGATCCTGCCTAGGACACTCTTTGCATTGTGCAGATTCTTCCTTAGCTTGCATGGGTTATCTCTGGGTATTGTGGTTTCTTTCCGCACTCAAAAGACATGGTTGTAAGTTAACTGGCTTCTAATCTATCTAGCCCTGTAAAGCAGAAATCACTATACTTACCTATTCTGCAGCTGATTCGGTCCGGTCCCAGCATCAGCTGTCAGCGGCAGCTTCGGTGTGGAGGTGGGTGCAGGAGAGGCAGCCAACAACAGAAGCCCCATAGTAAGTCTATGGGTGACATCACTTCCCATTCATTTCACAGCTGTCGGTCCTCTCCTGAACACAGCTTCCTCCGCTGGAAACCGGACCGGATCGGCTGCAGAATAGGCAAGTACAAAGATTTTTGCTTTACAGGGTTAGATAGATTAGGTTTAGATTGTGGCAGAGAGCAGGTTTAGAGTTAGTTCATTTTTGGCTGGACTTACACTATCAAGTGATTGTAAAGGCAGAAGGTTCTTTATTTTAATGCATTCTATGCATTATGATAAAAAACCTTCTGTGTGCAGCAGCACCCCCTCAGCCCGCCTAAGGAGTGTCTCGGCTGCCTGGGACTCCCCTCATAGGCTGAGACAGCAGTGCGGTGCCATTGGCTCTTGCTGCTCTCAATCAATCAGTCAGCCAATGAGGAGGGAAAGGGGTGGGGCCTGTGTCTAAATGGACACAGGGAGCTGTGGCTCGGCTCCAGTTCCCCCCTAGCAAGCTGCTTGCTGTGAGGAAACTCAACAGGAGGGAGGGGCCAGGAGCACCGAATAGGGACCAGGGAGGGGGAGGATCTGGGCTGCTCTGTGCAAAACCATTACACAGGGCAGGTAAGTATAACATGTTTGTTATTTTTAACCACTTCCCGCCCGTCGTATGAAGAGTGACATCCGGTAAGTGGTTGTGTTATCCTGACTGGGTGTCATATGACGTCCAGCAGGATAACATGCCTGCACGCGCCCGCGGGGGTGCACAGCGCGGTGATCGTGAGTGCGGCGTGTCAGTCTGACACGCCGCATCTCAGATCGTGATAGAAGCCTCTGTCAGAGGCTACTTACCAGGTGATCAGCTGTGACCAATCACAGCTGATCATCGCGAGAACCAGGAAGTGCCGGTAAATGGCATTTCTCGGTTCGCGCTGACAGGGAGAGCCGATCATTATCAGCACAGCCCCCTCAGATGTGCCACAACACCTCAGATGTGCCCCCTCAGCTGTCAGTCAGTGCCCCAATTAAAACACAGCTCAAAGTGCCAATCAGTGCCCATATCAGTGCTATTCAGTGCCCATCACAGTGCCAGTCAGTGCCCATCTCAGTGCCCAGCAGTAAAACCTGTCAGTACCTCAACATCAGTGCTGCCCATCAGTGCCACCTGTCAGTGCCACCTGTCAGTGCCACCTGTCAGTGCCAATCAGTGCCGCCTGTCAGTGCCCATCACAGCCACCTGTCAGTGCCCATCACAGCTGCCAGTTAGTGCCCATCAGTGCCGCCAGTCAGTGCCCATCAGTTCCGCCAGTCAGTGCCCATCAGTGCTGCATATCACTGCCGCATGTCAGTGCCCATCGATTCTACATATCAGTGCATCCTCATCAGTGCCCATCAGTGCCACCTTATCAGTGCCCATCAGTGAAGGAGAAAACTAAATTTTATAACCGAAACGAAGAAAAACTTTTTTTTTTCAAATTTTTTTTTTTTGTATCGCAAAAAATAAAAAACGCAGAGTTGACCAAATATCACCAAAAGAAAGCTCTATTTGTGGGAACAAAATGAAAAAAAATTATTTGGGTACAGTGTAGCATGACCGCGCAAATGTCATTCAAACTGCGACAGCACTGAAAGCTGAAAATTGTCCTGGGCGGGCAGGGGCAAAAGTGTCTGGTATTGAAGTGGTTAAACTAAAAAAAAATTGACTTTAGTATTAGTTTAATGAATAGAGTCAGTGATCCATACCGATCACTGACTGTTTTCTTTTTTTTTTATTCATTTGTGAGGCATAGTAAACTGTGTTTACTATGCCTCCGTTTATGAATGAACAGGAAGCTTTGTACAGAGCTATTCCTGTTCAATCATTCTTTGCAGCTGAGTCTGCAGATAGAGAGACACATGAATCTGTCCTCAGTCATTTTCTCTATCTCAAAAGTGAGACATCAGATATTTCACCAAAGGCCCCCAACAGGGGTCCTACAAAATATGTAAAGAGTAATAAAATATAAAATTGCAAAAAAATAAAAAAAAAAAAATAAAATCGTAAACAAATAATAAAAACGAAAACAACAAAAATAAAAAACTACTGACACCAGTGGCGGGGAACTACCAGGGTCGCAAAGGTCGCACTTGTGACTGGGCTCAGGCGTTCTGCCACCGTGGGGGGACCTCAAAATGGCAGGAAGGTGGCCCTCTGTGGGACCATAATAAAGGGTCCTACAATGGGAGTAAAGGGCTCCGGGATCAGTGGGAAGGGCCCTGGTCGGGGGCCAGGGGGGCCTTTATGGTTTCTTGCACCGGGGCCCTAAAGGTTCTTTTTACACCTCTGGTTGGGCCCCATCTCTATTCTCAAAGGGGAAGCTATCTCTACGGTGTACATGACCAGTGTACGTTGTGTCAGAAATTGGGGAGCTTGTCTATATATGTACTTATTTTATAACATCGTTAATTAACTGATTTAATGTAAAATGTTAAAAAACATTTCAAAGTAAAAAAGAGACAATATTTACTTTGGAAAATAAGGGAATTCCAGCCAGCCAGCCAGTATAAATTCTAGCCCATGTCTATGCCTCTGTGAAGATTTAATTTGCACTTTTGTATTGTTTTAAGTATCCCTATGGGCTTGGCGATGACACATTGTCCAGCGCAGCAGCTCACTCTACTCGTGCCTTGCGCTAGGGTTGTAGCATATAATGGAAGTTAGCCATGTGGGACTTACACCTGCTTCTAGGATGGAAAAAACTATATCCAGGCACATCCAGACATGCAAATATTACCGTATATGCTCTGTGAACAACAAGATTTCCCAGAGGAGCTGTGCAATTTACACTGAGCTGAAACTTGTGAGGACAGCAGGAATAAAATAAACTGTGCCAAGGAGTTTTGTTTTGTAAACCGGCAATTTCAATATAAAGATTTCTGGATGTTAAGAAAGCCTTTATTTCACAGAAAGAGGGGAACAGAAGAAAGGGAAAACAAAGAATAAAACGCAATAGGGCAGATTTTACAAAGCACAACAAAGAATCATGTTTGCAAAATATGCATACTTTGTTAACATATGCACATAATTTAAAAAAAAAAATGGTTTTCAGTATAAATGATTTATTCAAATCATCTACAACACAGGTGATACATATAATCCTTGAGGTTGATTGTTTAAAGGAGCAGAGCCTAGTAACTAAGCAAAGGTAATGTTCTCTGAACGTAGAAGCTGTAACATACACTACCGTTCAAAAGTTTGGGGTCACCCAAACAATTTTGTGTTTTCCATGAAAAGTCACACTTATTCACCACCATACATTGTGAAATGAATACAAAATAGAGTCAAGACATTGACAAGGTTAGAAATAATGATTTGTATTTGAAATAACATTGTTTTTACATCAAACTTTGCTTTCATCAAAGAATCCTCCTTTTGCAGCAATTACAGCATTGCACACCTTTGGCATTCTAGCTGTTAATTTATTGAGGTAAGCTGGAGAAATTGCACCCCACGCTTCTAGAAGCAGCTCCCACAAGTTGGATTGGTTGGATGGGCACTTCTGGCGTACCATACGGTCAAGCTGCTCCCACAACAGCTCAATGGGGTTCAGATCTGGTGACTGTGCTGGCCACTCCATTACCGATAGAATACCAGCTGCCTGCTTCTGCTGTAAATAGTTCTTGCACAATTTGGAGGTGTGTTTAGGGTCATTGTCCTGTTGTAGGATGAAATTGGCTTCAATCAAGCGCTGTCCACTGGGTATGGCATGGCGTTGCAAAATGGAGTGATAGCCTTCCTTATTCAGAATCCCTTTTACCCTGTACAAAGCTCCCACCTTACCAGCACCAAAGCAACCCCAGACCATCACATTACCTCCACCATGCTTAACAGATGGCGTCAGGCATTCTTCCAGCATCTTTTCATTTGTTCTGCGTCTCACAAACGTTCTTCTTTGTGATCCAAACACCTCAAACTTGGATTCATCCATCCACAACACTTTTTTCCAGTCTTCCTCTGTCCAATGTCTGTGTTCTTTTGCCCATCTTAATCTTTTTCTTTTATTGGCCAGTCTCAGATATGGCTTTTTCTTTGCCACTCTGCCCTGAAGCCCAAAATCCCGCAGCCGCCTCTTCACTGTAGATGTTGACACTAGTGTTTTGCGGGTACTATTTAATGAAGATGCCAGTTGGGGACCTGTGAGGCGTCTGTTTCTCAAACTAGAGACTCTAATGTGCTTATCTTCTTGCTTAGTTGTGCAACGCGGCCTCCCACTTCTTTTTCTACTCTGGTTAGAGCCTGTTTGTGCTGTCCTCTGAAGGGAGTAGTACACACCGTTGTAGGAAATCTTCAATTTCTTTGCAATTTCTCGCATGGAATAGCCTTCATTTCTAAGAACAAGAATAGACTGTCGAGTTTCAGATGAAAGTTCTCTTTTTCTGGCCATTTTGAGCGTTTAATTGACCCCACAAATGTGATGCTCCAGAAACTCAATCTGCTCACAGGAAGGTCAGTTTTGTAGCTTCTGGAAGGAGCTAGACTGTTTTTAGATGTGTGAACATGATTGCACAAGGGTTTGCTAATCATCAATTAGCCTTCTGAGCCAATGAGCAAACACATTGTACCATTAGAACACTGGAGTGATAGTTGCTGGAAATGGGCCTCTATACACCTATGTAGATATTGCACCAAAAACTAGACATTTGCAGTTAGAATAGTCATTTACCACATTAGCAATGTATAGAGTATATTTGTTTAAAGTTAGGACTAGTTTAAAGTTAGCTTCATTTAAAAGTACAGTGCTTTTCCTTCAAAAATAAGGACATTTCAATGTGACCCCAAACTTTTGAACGGTAGTGTATGTTGAAAATTAAACTTATCCATCAAGCTCAACCAGCAGTAGAAAACCTTCAGAAACAGAACCCTATCCCAAAAGTAGATCAAAAGGAAGGAAAAAAAGTGGATCCAGAAAAAGGCATGGTCCAATAGGAAAAAAAATAATTCCTTCTTTATCCCCCAAGGGCATCCGATATTTTATGTATCTGGTGTTATTACTTATAAATTCTAATATCCAGCTACGCATATTCTGTGCTCTTAGGAATACATCCAGCTTTTTTTTTTATTACTTAACTAAGCTAGCTAAAATTAGTTCCTGAGGGAGCCTATTCGACATTTTGAAACAGAAACACAAAGGTTATATGTTGCCCACTGGTAAAGTCAAAGTATCCATAAGAAACAAATAGATAACTTGGAGGATGATAAATAAACAAATAAAACTTGCTTTCATATGAACCAGTAAGTAACATTTATTATGTGGCCATAGATAAAGCACACAGACCAGATAAAAACACAGTCATGTGTGAATGACACAGTCTAAGTTAAAAGGTAAAAGCCAAAGAGATTTGACAAAGAAGCCGTAAGCCTTGAAACACGTTATGTGATTGGAGAAAAAGCTCCTATGGTCTCTCGCCTTCCTCTAACATGGGCCGCCGGAGTGGCCACGTCATCTCCCTTGGCCTGCCACATTATAGTCTCTATCCTGTGAGCAGCCATCTTCTTGGTGGACTCCAGCTTTACTACACACCACACTAAAGTGTGCCTTCCCTGCAGGACACAAACAGCTGATCCCAGCGAGCCTTACGGCTGGTATGTGAACCTTGAGCCTGTTTCCATTACAAGTGCTGGACCCTCTATTTAGTTTGAGGCTGGATGAGGCTTGGGCTTTTAACTTTTAATGGAGAAGTATGGGTTTGCCTTTTTTTCCCCCATTATACTTAAATAGGTGGATGCAGCATCGCACCGATGCTGCATCTGTCCCCCGGCATCTCTGCACTGAGAACCGAGCCATCGAACATCGGCTCCCTGAGAGGAGAGCTGCTGACTGTCAATCAGCAGCTCTCCTGCTCTGCTCCTCCATGCTCAGCACTGAGCCCCATCAGTCAAGGCACCTTGTGGATCCAGACTTCCGAAGTCGGGATGACGCGGTGCCTGGACTGAACTTTGTGAGGTCAGCGGAGAGCGGACTTCAGACCACTCTCTGCTGAAAACAGGTCACAGGAGTGCAAAAAAAAAATGCAATCCTGTGACCCTTAGGAGAAGCACAGCCAAACAATCTCAGGCTGGACTTCTCCTTTAACTTAGACTGTGTCGTTCACACATGACTGTGTTTTTATCTGGACTGTGTGCTTTATTTATGGCCACATAATAAATGTTACTTCATGGTTTATATGGAAGCAAAATGTATTCATTTATTCATCATCCTCCAATTTATCTACTTGTTTATCATGGATACCTTGACTTCACCAGTGTGCAGCATATATCCTTTGTGTTTCTGTTTTGGATATCTTCATTCCTCCAGAGGATTGCATGCAGCACAGGACTGGGTCAATAGGATGCATGTTACTACCACATATAACTGCTAGCCCATTCTATGGTTGAGCGCCTTGGGTCTGTTTGTTGCATTTTTATCTATTTCACATTTTTACAGCTCTTATGCCCTGTACACACGATAGGATTTTCCAACGGAAAATGTTTGATAGGAGCTTGTTGTCGGAAATTCCGACCATGTGTAGGCTCCATCGGATATTTTCCATCAGAATTTCCATCACACAAAATTTGAGAGCTGGTTCTCAAATTTTCCGACAACAAAATCCGTTGTCGGAAATTCCGATCGTGTGTACACAATTCCGACGCACAGAGTTCCATGCATGCTCGGAATCAAGCAGAAGAGCAGCACTGGCTATCGAACTTCATTTTTCTCGGCTCGTCGTAGGTGTTGTACGTCACCGCGTTCTTGACGTTCGGAATTTCGAACAAGATTTGTGTGAGCGTGTGTATGCAAGACAAGTTTGAGCCAACATCCGTCAGAAAAAAAACATGGATTTTGTTGTCGGAATGTCTGATCGTGTGTACAGGGCATTACTCTGAGGAGGTCTTTCTGAACAATCAACCACTTTTATGTAGCCATGAGCAAATGTTCAACATGTACATAAGTTACTCATGTACCAAATAGGATGAAGGAAAGTAAATCCTATGTATACCTGGAAGTATCAGGTATTTCTCTTCACCCCCAGTAGTTCAACAAAGCAGTGGAAAGGAGGGAAAGTGATTATTTAATTCAGGTGAAGCAACCACTAAAGTAGAGCTGTTGCCTTTCCCTGCATGGACAAAGTACAGAATTGCTTTAACCCTTTCATGACTAAGCCTATTTTTGACATGTGGTGTTTACAAGTTAAAATCCTTATTTTTTGCTAGAAAATAACTTAGAGCCCCCAAACATTATATATATTTTTTAGCAGAGAATCTAGAGAATAAAATGGTGATTGTTGCAATATTTTTTATCACACGGTATTTGTGCAGCGGTGTTTTAAACACAACTTTTTGGGAAAAGTGACACTTTCATGAATTTTAAAAAAACCAAACAGTAAAGTTAGCCCAATTCTTTTCATATAATGTGAAAGATGATGTTACACTGAGTAAATAGATACCAAACATGTCACGCTTTATAATTGCACGCACTCGTGGAATGGCGACAAACTACGGTACCTAAAAATCTCCATAGGCGACGCTTTAAAAAATTTTTTACGGTTACCAGGTTAGAGTTACAGAGGAGGTCTAGTGCTAGAATTATTGCTCTCGCTCTGACGATCGCGGTGATACCTCACATGTATGATTTGAACACCGTTTACATATGCGGGCGCAACTTCCGTATGCGTTTTCTTTGCTGCGTGAGCTCGTGGGGACGGGGGCGCTTTAAATTTTTTTTCTTTTTCTTACTTATTTTATTTATTTTTATATTTATAAATTGTGTTTAAAAAAAAAAATGTTTTGATCACTTTTATTGCTTATTGTAAACATCCCTTGTGACAGTAATAGGTGGTGATAGGTACTCTTTATGGAGGGATCGGGGGTCTAAAAGACCCCCGATCCCTCCTTTGCATGTCACAGTATTCAGATCGCCATTTTCGGCGATTCTGAATACTGTATATTTTTTTAAAACCGGCGCCATTGGCAGCCGAGTAAACGGGAAGTGACGTCATGACGTATATGCAGCTGCGGGCATCATCCCGGTATAACCCCCGAAAGCCGAGTATGCACATCTGCGTACGCTCGGCAGGAAGGGGTTAAAGTGATACTAAAGCGTCCTCTTTACATGAAACTAATAAACATGTTATACTTACCTGTTCTGAACAATGGTTTTGCACAGAGCAGCCCAGATCTTCCTCTTTTCGGGTCCCCTTGTGGCTCTCCTGGTTCCTCCCTCCGCTGAGTGCCCACCATAGGAAGCTGCTCCCAAGCGAGGCTGTTTGCGTCTATTCATACATACAGCCCTGCTCGGCCCTGCCCCCAGCTACTTGCTCACAGGTTTTGACTGACAGCACCAGCAGCCAATGGCTTCCGCTGCTCCCAGCCAAGTCTGTGAGACCAGGGAAAGAAGAGGAGAGAGGAGCTGCTGCAGATGTGCCCAGAGCTGGACCAAGATCGGGCTCAGATGAGTAGGGGGGGCTGAGGGGAGAGCTGCATGCAAACTTTTTTTTACCCTAAATCAGAGAAATCATTAAAGTTAAAAACTTTTACCTTTACAACCACTTTAAGTGCTGATGCCAAATGAGCCCATTGGGCTAGTACAGAAGTGTAAAATGGACTGCCATAGGGCATGGAAGGCTAAACTTTAGGCTCCATAGAGGAAGACAATTATTACTGTAAACAGATATTACAAACTTGAAATATGTAAAAAAAAAGCATGAACTCAAGCTAGCATAGAGAAAAACCACATGTCAAAAAGATACGTAGAGCCAGGGATAGAGGCAGTTTACATTATGTGAAAATTTATATTTTTTCTGTAAAAGTCAAAGTTTTTCTTATCCCATTTCACCTCCTGATTCTTTCCATTGGTCAATGAGGCTTCCAATCACAAAATACAATAGTAAATCTTGGGAAGTAGCACAGGATGGAGTCAAAGTCTACTTTCACATAACAAGTCAAGGTTTACATATAAACTTAGTTGTTTATAACTTTACATCTACCAATAATCTTGACAAGAAGTTTTCATTTAATGCAGCCCATGTGTATGTCATTTTTCATGATATGCTCAGTTTGAATTTTCCAGTTTTATTCAAGGCTTATGTTAAAGATCCAGAGGAGAGTGGACAAGGTCCCCTCCTATCACCCCTCTGCAATCCCCCCAAATAGTGGTCTTTTTTTTAACTGCATGAAGGGGGTTCCTATTTTCCTGGATGGGTGTCCCCCCTTATTAGCCCCCCTGCAGTCCTCCTAGCTGGGGGTCTTATTTAACTGGATGGGGGTCCCCTCTTATCACCCCCCCTTTGCAGTCCTCCCAGATGGGGTCTTCTTTAACTGGGGGGGGGCTCCTATGTTCCTGGAGGGAGTTCTCCTCTTATCACCCCCCCCCGCAGTCCTCCCAGGTGGGGTCTTCTTTAACTGGAGGGGGGCACCTATGTTTCTGGCTGGGGGGCCCCTCTTATAACCCCCCTGCAGTCCTCCCAGCTGGGGTCTTCTTTAACTGGAGGGGGCTCCTATGTTTCTGGATGGGGGGCCCCTCTTATCACCCACCCTGCAGTCCTCCTAGCTGGGGTCATCTATAACTGGAGGGGGGCTCCTATGTTACTGGAGAAGGGTCCCCTCTTATCATCCCCCCCTGAAGTCCTCCCAGCTGGGTTTTTTTTTTATCTAGAGGGGGGGATGAAAGTTCCCATATTTCTGGGTGGGGGTTTCTTTCTGATCACCCCCCTGCAGTCTTTGCCACATCCACTGTTTGTCACAGCTCACTATGTGTGCAGTGGCGTCTCCAGCTTTCATATTTAGGGGGGCAGGAACAAAAGTAGGGGGGCAACTATAAAATGCATATAATATATATATATATATATATATATATACAGTGCCTTGCGAAAGTATTCGCCCCCCTTGAACTTTTCAACCTTTTGCCACATTTCAGGCTTCAAACATAAAGATATAACATTTTTATTTTTTGTGAAGAATCACCAACAAGTAGGACACAATTGTGAAGTGGAACGAAATCTATTGGATTGTTGAAACTTTTTTAACTAATAAAAAAATGAAAAGTGGGGCGTGCAAAATTATTCGGCCCCCTTGCGTTAATACTTTGTAGAGCCACCTTTTGCTGCGATTACAGCTGCAAGTCGCTTGGGGTATGTCTCTATCAGTTTTGCACATCGAGAGACTGAAATTCTTGCCCATTCTTCCTTGCAAAACAGCTCGAGCTCAGTGAGGGTGGATGGAGAGCCTTTGTGAACAGCAGTTTTCAGCTCTTTCCACAGATTCTCGATTGGATTCAGGTCTGGACTTTGACTTGGCCATTCTAACACCTGGATACATTTATTTGTGAACCATTCCTTTGTAGATTTTGCTGTATGTTTGGGATCATTGTCTTGTTGGAAGATAAATCCCCATCCCAGTTTTAGGTCTTTTGCAGACTCCAACAGGTTTTCATCCAGAATGGTCCTGTATTTGGCTGCATCCATCTTCCCCTCAATTTTAACCATCTTCCCTGTCCCTGCTGAAGAAAAGCAGGCCCAAACCATGATGCTGCCACCACCATGTTTGACAGTGGGGATGGTGTGTTGAGTGTGATGAGCTGTGTTGCTTTTACGCCAAACATATCGTTTTGCATTGTGGCCAAAAAGTTCGATTTTGGTTTCATCGGACCAGAGCACCTTCTTCCACATGTTTGGTGTGTCTCCCAGGTGGCTTGTGGCAAACTTTAGACGAGACTTTTTATGGATATCTTTGAGAAATGGCTTTCTTCTTGCCACTCTTCCATAAAGGCCAGATTTGTGCAGTGTACGACTGATTGTTGTCCTATGGACAGACTCTCCCACCTCAGCTGTAGTTCTCTGCAGTTCATCCAGAGTGATCATGGGCCTCTTGGCTGCATCTCTGATCAGTCTTCTCCTTGTCTGAGCTGAAAGTTTAGAGGGACAGCCAGGTCTTGGTAGATTTGCAGTGGTCTGATACTCCTTCCATTTCAAAATGATCGCTTGCACAGTGCTCGTTGGGATGTTTAAAGCTTGGGAAATCTTTTTGTATCCAAATCCGGCTTTAAACTTCTCCACAACAGTATTACGGACCTGCCTGGTGTGTTCCTTGGTCTTCATGATGTTCTCTGCGCTTTCAACAGAACCCTGAGACTATCACAGAGCAGGTGCATTTATACAGAGACTTGATTACACACAGGTGGATTCTATTTATCACCATCAGTCATTTAGGACAACATTGGATCATTCAGAGATCCTCGCTGAACTTCTGGAGTGAGTTTGCTGCACTGAAAGTAAAGGGGCCGAATAATTTTGCACGCACCACTTTTCAGTTTTTTATTTGCTAAAAAAGTTTAAAATATCCAATAGATTTCGTTCCACTTCACAATTGTGTCCCACTTGTTGGTGATTCTTCACAAAAAATTAAAATTTTATATCTTTATGTTTGAAGCCTGAAATGTGGCAAAAGGTTGAAAAGTTCAAGGGGGCCGAATACTTTTGCAAGGCACTGTATATATATATCTATATATATATATATATATATATATATATATATATATATATATATATATATATATAGATAGATCTATCTATCTATCTATCTATCTATCTATCTATCTATCTATCTATCTATCTATCTATCTATCTATCTATCTATCTATCTATATCTATAGCTATATAGATATAGATAGCTATATATATATATATATTGACATATATAGATATATATATATATATATTGACATATATAGATATATATATATATAGATATAGATATCTATATATATAGATATAGATATCTATATATATAGATATAGATATATATAGATATAGATATCTATATATATAGATATAGATATCTATATATATAGATATCTATATATATATAGATATAGATATCTATATATATAGATATCTATATATATATAGATATAGATATATATAGATATAGATATATAGATATATATAGATATATAAATATATACTGGGGCCCTTTACTACGACCCCACAACGGCCCTTTCACATGTTCTGCAGTGAGCTCCCTTCCTACTGTATTGGGGTCCCCCAGGGTGGCAGAAAACAAGATATATATGTCACCAGCATACCAAGAAAATATAAGGGTCCAAAGCAGTGGGAGAACTATCAGGGTTGCAAAGGTTGTCTTGCCTCCGGGCCCTAGCGTTCTGCCACTGTGGGGTTTCCCAGTCTCCTCTTGCTGTCCAGCCCCTGCTATTGACAGCGCTGGTCTGGCATCTCTTGGAATTTACAGGCTGGTTCTCCTGTCCTAAGGATGGGAGAAATCAGTCTGTTTTTTTCAGTAACTGAGAGTCCTGGTGGAGTCCTTCCTGCAACTCGCTCTTCTCTCTGCCAATGAGGAAGCAGGGGAAGGAGCAGATCGGGCGGCTGTGGTTGTGTGAGCGCTCGCATTATGCAGTGTCAGCAAGCAGAGGGAGGGGGGAGGAATCACCCGCAGGAGCTGACTGGGGACACCCTCCCTCTTAGACATTGATTTATATATATATATATATATATATATCATAATTATTTGTGGACACTATGGGGGTTATTTACGAAAGGCAAATCCACTTTGCACTAAAAGTGCACTTGGAAGTGCAGTCGCTGTAGATCTGAGGGGGACATGCAAGGAAAATAAAAAAAAACAGCATTTTAGCTTGCACATGATTGGATGATAAAATCAGCAGAGCTTCCCCTCATTTCAGATCTACCCCTTATGCCGCGTACACACAAGCGGACTTTACGGCAGACTTGGTCTGACGGACCGGAGTCCGTCGGATAATTCGATCGTGTGTGGGCTCCAGCGGACTTTTTGTCCCAAAAATTCGATGGACCTAGAAATGAAACATGTTTCAAATCATACGCTCGTCTGTATGCTAGTCCGACGGACAAAAACTGACACTAGGGCAGCTATTGGCTACTGGCTATGAACCTCCTTGTTTTAGTCCGGTCATACGTCATCATGTACGAATCCGTCGGACCTTGGTTGATCGTGTGTAGGCAAGTCCGTTCATTCAGAAAGTCAGTCGGAAAGTCCGTCAAAGTCCGCCAGACCTAGTCCATCGAAAAGTCCGATCCTGTGTACGCGGCATTAGATTTAGAGCGACTGCACTTCCAAGTGCACTTGCAGTGAAAAGTGGATTTGCCTTTCGTAAATAACCCCCTATAACTTTAATGCAAACCATTCAATATACACTTTTTTTTTTTTTTTTTACCAAAGACACATAGCAGAATACATTTTGGCCAAAATTTATGATGAAATTCGATTTTTTAAATTTTTTATTAGATATTTTTTATAGCAGAAAGTAAAAAATATTTTTTTATTTTTTTTCACAATTTTCTGTCTTTTTTTCATTTATATCGCAAAAAATAAAAACCCAGTGGTGATCAAAGCTCTATCTATGTGAAAAAAAAAATGTATACAAATTGCGTTTGGGTACAACATTGCATGACCGGGCAATTACCAATTAAAGTTGCTTAATAGCAAAAAAATGACCTGGTCATGAAGGGAGTAAAACCCTCCGGGGCTGAAGTGGTTACTAAGGTAGAAAAAAAAAGACTGCTGTCAAATTCATTTTTTCGCAACTTCTGCAGTTTTGTCCACTATAATAACAACCCGCGCAACCATTGCAAATTTTCACTTAAAAAAAAGCCCCTTAAGTCAACCATGTAATTCTTATTTAATTGTCACAATTCTAAATATAGGACAGAATGGTAACAGGAGTGAAAACGCTAAATAAATGTGAGATAATTTAGCAAACAGGTTGCAAGAAAGATTAAGAGATCACTGCACATAACAGAGTTCCCCGTCCACTAACTGTGTATTGACGGATGTAATTAATTATCATATTCTAGACTTAATAATGGACAGTGATGAGGGTCTGCCTGCATGAGGTTTGCGCTAGGGGATAAAGGATTACATATCTTTATAGAGCGTGCTATTTTGATAATCATTCGCTTAACAGCTACAGAATTCCATTGAGATATTTAAATAGCATTTGATAACTGCTTCAGGGCTTTGTATTGCAAAAGACAGAATATTTATCAAACGCGCTGCAAAAAAAAAGTACTCCAGCGATGTTCCGTTTAATGCTAATGTGATGTGAACGTAATTTAATGAGCATCTATATACATGTCACTACTTATTATGTCTTCATGTATACATAAAATGAGTGGGAGAGTGAGAGATAATTAACTGCGCCATCAGATACGTTATTAAAGTAGTCGTTGAGTGGCAAGCATACATGTGTACAGGCAGATTATAAGACATACATAACAATAGAGCTGTCTTGCTTTCAACTTGGGCAACTGGAGAAGTGTCATTTTGTGCACCTGATGTATTGGCTTTAATAGAGGCAAGAAATAAGAGTTTGCTGCACAAATGTATTCAGGAAAAGTTTGTGAAGTTAAGTAGGAAATTTTTCTTGAAGATCACTTGGACAGTTAAGTTGATAAAGAAGCTTATTTGAAAGGACATATGAAAAATATGCTTGTTTCCATTGAACTTCATAGTTTGAAGAACATTAGCCTAAGCAAAAAAGTGTCTGTAGATTTTTTTTTAACCTGAAATTGAAATGTTTGGTGCAGGGGATGGCAGTATTTTGACTTCCAGCTCTGTGCAGAGTTTTGGGAGAAGCAGAGAGCTACCCATGGGAGCCCTAGGGAGCTTGATAAGCAAATCCTCCTGTCATAGATGAGAAGAAGATTTTTTTTTTTGCCAGGTGGCTGCAGAATAAAATGGGAAGATAATTCCTTAAAGTGGATGTCAACCTCATTCATGAAATCTGACCTGGGCACATACAGTGCTGTGAAAAATATTTGCCCCCTTCCTGATTTTTTATTTTTGTTTTATATTTCTCACACTTAAATTATTCAGATCATCAAACAAATTTTAATATTACACAAAGATAACCCGAGTAAATCCAAGATGCAGGTTTTAAATTATTATTGCATTGATTAAGGGAAAAAACCTCTTCAAACCTGCCTGGCCCTATGTGAAAAGTAATTGCCCCTCCCATGCTGAATCATGAATGAACTGTAATTAACCACAATTTTTTGGAAAGCTGAGTTAAGTTTCACTTGCCACACCCAGGCCTGATTACTGCCAGAACTGTTGAATCAAGACATCACATAAATAGAAGCTTTCTGACAAAGTAAAGCACGATAACAGATCACAAAAAGTCACACATCTTGCCACAATTTAAAAAAATTCAAGAACAGACTGGAAACAAAGTATTGTACATGTATCAGTCTAGGAAGGGTTTCAACGCCATTTCTAAGGCTTTGGAACTCCAGTGAACCACGGGGAGAGTCGTTATCCACAAATGGAGATAACTTGGAACAGTGGTGAACCTTCCCAGGAGTGGCCGGCCTAGAAAAATGACTCCAAGAGCATGATGACGACTCATCCAGGAGGTCATAAAAGAACCCAGAACAACATCTAAAGAACTGCAGGCCTCACTTGCCTCAGGTAAGATCAGTGTTAATGATTCAACAATAAGAAAGAGACTGGGCAAAAATGGCATCCATGGGAGAGTTCCAAGGCCAAAGCCACTGCTGACCAAAAAGAACACAAAGGCTCATCTCACATTTACCAAAAAAACATTATCCCCAAGACTTTTAGGCAAGTATTCTGTGGACTGATGAGACAAAAATGTAACTTTTTGGAAGGTGTGGTCCTGTTACATCTGGCATAAAACTAATACAGCATTTCATAACAAGAACTTCATACCAACAGTCAGACATGGTGGTAGTAGTGTGATGGTCGACTTACCATAATTGATGGAACTATAAATTCTGAGCTCTACCAGAAAATCCTAAAGGAGAATGTCCGGCCATCAGTTTGTGACCTCAAGCCAGTGGCCTAGTCAAAGCCCATACTTAAATCCAATTGAGATGCTGTATCATGACCTTACACAGGCCGTTCATTCTGGAAAACCCTCCAATGTGGCTGCATTAAAAAAAGTGGGGGCCAAAATTGCTCAACAGCAATGTGAAAGACTCATTGCCAGTTATCACAAATGCTTGATTGCAGTTGTTGCCGCCAAGGGTGACACAACCAGTTATTAGGTTTAGGGGACAATTACTTTTTCACATAAAGCCAGGCAGTTTTGGACAGCTATTTTGCCTTAACAAATGAAACCATCATTTAACCACTTCCCGCCCGCCCTATGGCGGATTGACGTCCGGGAAGTGGTTCTGTTATCCTGACTGGACGTCATATGACGTCCAGCAGGATAACATGCCGCCGCGCGCCCACGGGGGCGCGCATCGCGGCGATCGGTGTGTCAGTCTGACACACCGCTCCACCGATCTTGGTAAAGAGCCTCCGGCGGAGGCTCTTTACCATGTGATCAGCCGTGTCCAATCACGGCTGATCACGCTGTCAATAGGAAAAGCCGTTGATCGGCTCTTCCTCACTCACGTCTGACAGACGCGAGTAGAGGAGAGCCGATCGGCTGTTCTCCTGGCAGGGGGGGTCTGCGCTGATTGTTTATCAGCGCAGCCCCCCCTCAGATCACCACACTGGACCACCAGGGATCTCCACTAGGACCACCAGGGAAGGGGCAACATGTGGATGGCCAGGTATGTACCCCATGGCCATCCACATGTGCCCAGTGTGCCCAATCTGTGCCAATCAGTGCCCACAAATGGGCACTGATTGGCAGCAGTATATTGCAGTGATGCCCAGCAATGCCACCCTTAGGGGCATCACTGCAAACAACCAGTGTAATCAGTGCCACCCATCAGTGTCCATCGGTGCCCACCTATCAGTGCCCATCAGTGCCCATCCGTGCCCACCTATCAGTGCCCATCCGTGCCCATCTGTGCCAACTATCAGTGCCACCCATAAATAACCATCAATGCCACCTATGAGTGCCCATCAATGCCACCTATGAGTGCCCATCAGTGCCGCCTATGAGTGCCCATCAGTGCTGCCTATGAGTGCCCATCAGTGCCACATACCAGTGGCACCTATCAGTGCCCATCAGTGCCACCTAGCAGTGTCCATCAGTGCCGCCTATCAGTGCCCATCATCAGTGCCCGTCAGTGCCACCTCATCAGTGCCACCTCATTGGTGCCACCTCATCTGTGCCCATCAGTGCCGCCGTATCAGTGCCCGTCAGTGCAGCCATATCAGTGCCCATCATTGAAGAAGAAAACTTACTTATTTACAAAAAGTTTTAACAGAAACAAAGAAAAACTTTTTTTTTTTCAAAATTTTCGGTCTTTTTTTTATTTGTTGCGCAAAAAATAAAAACCGCAGAGGTGATCAAATACCACCAAAAGAAAGCTCTATTTGTGGGAACAAAATGATAAAAAAATTGTTTGGGTACAGTGTAGCATGACCGCGCAATTGTCATTCAAATTGCAACAGCGCTGAAAGCTGAAAATTGGTCTGGGCGGGAAGGTGTCTAAGTGCCTGGTATTGAAGTGGTTAAAAACTGCATTTTGTATTTACTCTGGTTATTATTGTGTAATAATAAAATTTTTTGATGATCCGAGTCATTTACGTGTGACAAATATGCAAAAAAATAAATCAGAAAGGGGGCAAATATTTTTTTCACAGCATTGTATATCTGTGTTATATATATATATATATATATATATATATATATATATATATATTATATATATATTGTTACTTATCTCTGTCCAAAGTTCCATGTCTTTCTGCTGCTCCATTCCTCTGTTATCAGCATGATCATTTCTGACAAGTTCTCTGACACCGGAGATTAAAGCAGCTGGAAATTTGTGTCGGGGAGGGAACTTAGAGATAGATAAGCAGAGAGCTTGCCTATTCACAGCACAGCTCTGCAAGTTTCTACGTTCCTCTGCCTATGTGGAGGGGGTGTGTGTCTTTCCTCTTTCCAATCAGCTCACACACAGTGTATGCCCAGACTCCCCTCCCACTGCTGAAACAAGAAGAAAATTTTCTAACACGATCTGTACTTCTAAAGAATGTAGAAAGCTGAAGGCAGCAGATTTACATGTAAAACGTATGCAGTAAAATTTGTTTCATCTCTGTGTATTATCTGAGGCTGTTCACTTCGCTGGGTATATGCGAGGATGTACATATACATAAAGTAATATTAAAGTTTTGTTTTTTTTGTTTACAAAAAAACAAACATATTATGCTTACCTGTTCTGTGCCGTGGTTTTGTACAGAGCAGCCCAGATCCTCCTCTTCTCGGGTCCCTCGCTGGCGCTCCTGGCCTCTCCTTCCTGCCGAGTGCCCCCACAGCAAGCTGCTGCTCTGTGTGTCCATTCAGATACGGAGCCGTGGCTCGACCCGCCCCCTCTCTCTCAACAGCTGTTCACATGGTTAAAGAGCCACGTCATTTGACGGTGGGTGGGTGGCAAGTGGTTAAAGTGTTACTAAACCCACAACAGTAAAATCAGTCTGTATATGTAGTAAAGCATGCTTGTTATACTCTCTGTGGAACCCAAGGGGTTAATCCTCTGCATTGTGTAAAAAGGCTGTTTGATCCTGTCTTCTCTGTCCTCCCCTTTTTTCACTCTCCCCAATTCATCTCCTGACAGTACAGAGCCTTGGGGGCAATCTGCACATGCTTAGTTTGGTGTGTATTGCTAGAGATTTTTTTTTTCTTGGGGGGGAGGGGGGTGCATGTGATCAGCACAGGGCCAATTAGCACTGTCCAGTCAGGGGGTCAGGGGTCCTGCAGCCTCATAGGACAGTCAGAGTATAAAGAAAACTCCTATTACGAGCTTTAACCAGACACTGAAAAAAGTCATAAGACTGCTATATATTGTTGATGACAAAAGGTATTTAGCAGTTTATATTTCTTAAAATAATTGCATTTTCATGTTCTGTGTACTGTGGGAGACCAGATATAGTGAACGCAGGGTCCTGGGTTTAGAAACACTTTAAATATCATTAAATAAGAAAATGTCTTGTATGAGAAATGGATATTTTAGTATAATTCTAACAGAAATTAAATTCTTCCTTAACGACAAGTTATCACCAGGCTTCTGGGCTAAAACAAGCCCCACCTGCCAACACCCACCCTACCCCACGGCCTCATCACTCCATCAGACCCCTTTATATGATGTGACCTCCTTCCAGGATGCAGTGCTTGGGCCTGAGTAGCCATTCACCAGGCCAGGACACTGTCATGTGAGTGATAGGAGGATGTCAACCTTGTGCAAGATCCAAAAACATCCCACGTAGGGTCCACACTGGGCCATGAATTTTGACAAAAAAAAACAAGCATGAGGAAGGAATAGCAAGCACATGTGGGTGGATTGTTTAAATCTTATTTGACTTATTCAAAAATGCTTTTCCATTTCTGTAGAAGAGAATTCTATTGGCGTGCAAATTATCTTACCTTCTAAACCAGGCACTCAGAAAATATTTGTGTCTGTGCCTACCCTCTGTAAAAGAAAGTGAATGCATCCACCACATCTAAGAATCGGTAAGGTGCCATTTTGTTTTTTGGGTTTAATACCACTTCAAGTAAAAAAAAAAGGCCTTAAAGCTTTAGCTTTAACAGATATGTACCTAATATCTTAACTAGATATTATGCTGAACTGCATTGGCATAGATTTTATCTCCGTCCTGATTTATTCAATAATTAATACTAATGAGGTGGAAGTTACAGAAGACTTTACTCTAATTTACAGCATTCATAAATACTTGCAGCGGTTGTACAGTAGAGAGTTGTGTGTTTGGTCATTCATCATTCTGTTCTAAGGCTATAAAGCTTGGAGAAATTATAGTGGTTAGCATTCGAGATATATACGTCTAGAAGAAGGCTGTCCTTGAGGTTTAACATAATTGTTGGAGGAGCATATTATTCGAATGGGAGCTACTGCATTTTCTATGATGCCAATTACCACTGACGGGAGGAATTTATTTTTATAAGCATGGAGTAGAGAAACCACTGATCTCATCTGGATGACAGTTTATGTAAAGAAGGAACTACATTAGTGGTTCACTTATAAATGTTATGATCAAAAGTCATATGGACCATTAGAAATTAGATTGCACTTAGAAAATATAAGTTTTGGTTTTAAGTTTTTGTATTTTCTAAGTTTTTGGAATATGGGGAAAAGTTTAGAATTTTTTGCAGTCTTTCACCCCATTGGATAGATTTTTTTTTTAAATTCCAGTCAGGTGTGTAACTGCCCCATTGCACAATTTCGATAGGGACCTTTTTGAGTTAGCAGGGGCAGTGTCAACAGTTGGCAGTGTCAACTGCAAAAAAAACTATAATTGAACAAATCAATTTAACAGCATAAAAGTAGTCATGGAAGAGAATAGAAACATCTCAGATCTCAAGGTTTTAGTTGAAATGATAAGTCATCCTACCAGGGTCATCCCGTCCATTAAGGGCACATGGGCGCCGCCCCCTCTATCCACGCCTCTCCTCTATATGGTTAATAGATACATTCATGCATAGCATGAATCAATCCATGGCCCCCATGGCCACCCCCTATTCAGGCGTCTGGCCCGTTTCAGGAAACAGGGCTCCTGATTTACAGCAGCGGGGGTGTTTTTTGAAGCACCTGATTACAGCCATAGGCTTTAATGGGCTTCAAAATAGGGTGGACTCGGAGCACAGAGCATTGCGTTTGAAGCCCACCAAGGTATGTTAGAAAAGCAAATAAATATATGCTTTTCTAACACTGAATAACCTCTCTGCCAATCAGGAAGCATGGGTCTGTTATCTGTTTCCCGACTGGCTGAAAGGTTAGGCGATCCTATTAGATGCCTAGGAGTAGGGAAGGAGATGCACAGCAGAAGCTGCCGTGATCTCAGAAGAGAAGAGGACACAGGAGACGCTGCCAGATGCTTGTCTCAGCCTGTACCCCTGCCCGATGTTCTTGCTGATCCCCGTCACTGTGTGCCCGCCGATCCCCGATGTGCCTGTCGATCCCCTATGTGCCCGCTGCCGACGGGGTAAGTGCCGGTGAACCGGTAGACAGCATGGGGGGGTTTGAGGTGCTGCAGGAGGGGGGGTTGTTTGCTGCCCCCCCAAACAAAAAACCACCAGCCACTGCATCCTACCTCCTCCTGCATCACAAGTAATTGCATGAAGAGGTGAGCTGGCTGTCATTGAATACCTGAATTGAATTTATTGCAGCTTACCAGTCCTTGGTGGCTGCATTAGTTTCCTTTTTTCAGTTTTTTTTTTCCTTTACCATTTTTTTAGGTGATCCTGCAAATAACACTAATATATATTTGCCTTTGGTTATCTCTATTACATGAGGGATAGGAAAGTTAATTTACAAAAGAAAACATTATTTTGGCTGTCAGTGCAGCTCACAGGAAGTGACAAGGACAGCACATTTCTAGCACGATCCACATGGTATGTTCTGTATTTTGCAAAACTGTTCCTTACCTGCAAAATAAAAACCATTTACATCAGAGTCCCCCCATCACAAGTTCAGATGCATCCTATGAAATCGGAGTCCCCCTATACATAAGAACCCCCCCACCGGCACAGTCCCCCCATCACATCAGTATTTCCACATGGCACCACAGTCTCCCGTCACCACAGACGACAAACTGGGTCTGTGTGTTTGTGGCACCCCGGAGTAAGGGGGACCCAAATGGCACACCAGGGTGCACCCTGGTTAAGAAACTCGGCCATAGATCACATGGATGGGTCTGTGCTTCCAGACATGAATAGGAGATATATAGTTGTGCTAATCTCTTTCTTAATTTATCATTTTTACTTTATTTTGTGTAAATGAAAACTTTTAGAACTTTTATAAATTAACTTTGAAAAACTGACTTCTTTATCGCCATTACACTATGGGGCCAGTAGCCAGCTTCTAACGTCAGCTTGTTTAGTTGAACCTTGCAAAGCTGCACCGGATTTTGCACTCTCCAGTTTTAGTAAATCAACGCCAATGCACCAAGGCAAAATAATAATAAATCTATTTATAATTTTCCCCATGATTTATTGCTTTAAAGATCCTTCAGACTCAGAAAAATACCTACTAATCTGCCAGATATGCACTAAGCTTCTCATTACATTTTGTAGGCTGACAACACACAGCATTTTTGTGGATGGGTATGGTGTCATCCCTTCCCAATTGTCTTTTGCTAAACTACGGAAACGCTCCTACTGTCCTCATTTCCACAACATAGAGGCGAATTGTACTGTGATCCAATGTAAGAACTAGCAAGGCTAATTACCTCCTTGAGATAACACAGGAAGTGTGCAGAGAACAGCTCTACATTTTGGACAAGAGGCGTGTTTTGCATTTATTGCACAAATCTAACAAAACACTTTAAAGGTTATATAAATTCAAACAAAAAAATCTCATGTGGCAAAGATGGCAACAAAGTGCTCCACATCCCTGAATAACAATTTACACAGAAAAAAATAATGGAAAATAGGAATTTACCAGTGCTCAACACCGTAGGAATGTATACACTGACAACTTTTTTTTTTTAGTCACATTTTTATTCCATACAAGATATAAAAGAATATTACAGAATGTAACATCCATTTAAAGGCAATTATTAAAGCAACAATAACCTTCAGCCCAAACAGTGATATAAGATACCAATAACATCTCTGATTACATTATCTATGTGATGATGTGTTCTGCCCTCATTACATATAGTTACATAGTAGGTAAGGTTGAAAAAAGACACACGTCCATCAAGTCCAACCTATGTGTGTGATTATGTGTCAGTATTACATTACATATCCCTGTATGTTGCGGTCATTCAGGTGATTATCTAATAGTTTCTTGAAGCTATCAATGCTCCCCGCTGAGACCACCGCCTGTGGAAGGGAATTCCACATCCTTGCCGCTCTTACAGTAAAGAACCCTCTACGTAGTTTAAGGTTAAACCTCTTTTCTTCTAATTGTAATAAGTGGCCCCGAGTCTTATTAAACTCTCTTCTGCGAAAAAGTTTTATCCCTATTGTGGGGTCACCAGTACAGTATTTGTAAATTGAAGTCATATCCCCTCTCAAGCGTCTCTTCTCCAGAGAGAATAAGTTCAGCGCTCGCAACCTTTCCTCATAACTAAGATCCTCCAGACCCTTTATTAGCTTTGTTGCCCTTCTTTGTACTCGCTCCATTTCCAGTACATCCTTCCTGAGGACTGGTGCCCAGAACTGGACAGCATACTCCAGGTGCGGCCGGACCAGAGTCTTGTAGAGCGGGAGAATTATCGTTTTATCTCTGGAGTTGATCCCCCTTTTAATGCATGCCAATATTCTGTTTGCTTTATTAGCAGCAGCTTGGCATTGCATGCCATTGCTGAGCCTATCATCAACTAGGACCCCCAGGTCCTTTTCCATCCTAGATTCCCCCAGAGGTTCTCCCCCCAGTGTATAGATTGCATTCATATTTTTGCCACCCAAATGCATTATTTTACATTTTTCTACATTGAACCTCATTTGCCATGTAGTCGCCCACCCCATTAATTTGTTCAGGTCTTTTTGCAAGGTTTCCACATCCTGCGGAGAAGTTATTGCCCTGCTTAGCTTAGTATCGTCTGCAAATACAGAGATTGAACTGTTTATCCCATCCTCCAGATCGTTTATAAACAAATTAAATAGGATTGGTTGCAGCACAGAACCCTGGGGAACCCCACTACCCACCCCTGACCATTCTGAGTATTCCCCATTTATCACCACCCTCTGAACACGCCCTTGTAGCCAGTTTTCAATCCATGTACTCACCCTATGGTCCATGCCAACGGACCTTATTTTGTACAGTAAACATTTATGGGGAACTGTGTCAAATGCTTTTGCAAAATCCAGATACACCACGTCTACGGGCCTTCCTTTATCTAGATGGCAACTCACCTCCTCATAGAAGGTTAATAGATTGGTTTGGCAAGAACGATTCTTCATGAATCCATGCTGATTACTGCTAATGATATCGTTCTTATTACTAAAATCTTGTATATAGTCCCTTATCATCCCCTCCAAGAGTTTACATACTATTGATGTTAGGCTAACTGGTCTGTAATTCCCAGGGATGTTTTTTGGGCCCTTTTTAAATATTGGTGCTACATTGGCTTTTCTCCAATCAGCTGGTACCATTCCAGTCAATAGACTGTCTGTAAAAATTAGGAACAACGGTCTGGCAATCACCTGACTGAGTTCCCTAAGTACTCTCGGATGCAAGCCATCTGGTCCCGGTGATTTATTAATGTTAAGTTTCTCAAGTCTAATTTTAATTCCGTCCTCTGTTAACCATGGAGGTGCTTCCTGTGTTGTGTCATGAGGATAAACACTGCAGTTTTGGTTACTGAAGCCCCCCGATTCACTCGTAAAGACTGAGGAGAAGAATAAATTCAATACCTTTGCCATCTCCCCATCCTTTGTAACCAGATATCCTTCCTCATTCTTTATGGGGCCAATATGGTCTGTCCTCCCTTTTTTACTGTTTACATACTTAAAGAATTTCTTGGGATTTTTTTTGCTCTCCTCCGCTATGTGTCTTTCATGTTCTATCTTAGCCGTCCTAATTGCACCCTTACATTTCTTATTGCATTCTTTATAAAGTCTGAATGCTGAGGATGATCCCTCAACCTTGTATTTTTTGAAGGCCTTCTCCTTTGCTTTTATATGCATTTTTACATTGGCTTAGGTACATATTATATATATACATGGCTTAGGTATAATTAGACAGACAGCTAACTCTCCTCCCTTTAACAACTCATTGAGGCAAGCACTGGGTCCTTCTTTCAACTTTTATTGCAGGGAAGTTAGAGTAAAACTACAAATAAAAGAAAGAGCATTCAATCAGTGTATACAATATACAACATATACAGTCCTAACACACTAGTCTAACTAGGAAAAGGGATTATAAACATACCGGCAATGCTTCCGTTAGGCTAACAATAGAGTTGCAGCTGAGTAGATGTGGTGTCCTCTGGAGAAGATGCAATATGGCTACTGGGGGCTGTCTCTCAGACCTCATGGTCTAGTCCACTGGAATGATGGGAAGCTACTGTGGCTTTCAAGCAACAATCTCGCTACCTACAGTAATAGATCTATAGAACTATAAGTATGCAAAAGAACCACTAGATGGGTATATTACAATTTACTTTACGTGAAATTAGCATATTCAACAATTAACAAAAGAACATAAGAAGCACTTGCTGAAGGCATGACTGATGGAATACTCAAGTTGAATGATTAGAAGGCTTTACAATCTCTTTTTGTTTCGCTTCAAAAGCTTCATCAGGAGACCACTTATTGTGAGCTAGTATTTGTGTACACAGGTATAAGCATGTGGTCAACAAAGAAAGGAAAGGATCAGATAAGCCAGGTCCAAAACGCAGTTACAAATATAGAGGTGAGTCAACTCAGCCAGGGCTATAATTGCTGACCGGGCCCCACAGAAACCCACATTGCCTCCAAAAAAGCCCTCAATGATGTTATAAAGCCTCAAAAGATATTGCTGTGAGAAACCAGGCCATGGAATACACTCCTTCCCCCAACAAACAGAACCCACACAGCCTGCCTGGGCTGAAGGCTATTGTGTCTGGTATAATTGGTATAATTGGTATAATATTGTGTCTGGTATAATTGCTTTTAAATGGATGTTACATTCTGTAATGTTCTTTTATAACATGTATGGAATAAAAATGTGATTTTTTTTTACAAAAAAAAAACAAGTTGCCAGTATATATAGTCCTGAGATGTTGAGCACCGTTATGCCGCGTACACATGATCGCACATTCCAACAACAAAATCCATGTTTTTTTTTTCCGACGGATGTTGGCTCAAACTTGTCTTGCATACACACGGTCACACAAATCTTGTCGGAAATTCTGATCACCAAGAACGCGGTGACGTACAACAAGTACAACGAGCCGAGAAAAATGAAGTCCAATAGCCAGTGTGGCTCTTCTGCTTGATTCCAAGCATGCGTGGAACTTTGTGTGTCGGAATTGTGTACACACGATCGGAATTTACGACAACGGATTTTGTTGTCAGAAAATTTGAGATCCAGATCTCAAATTTTGTTTGTCGGAAATTCTGACGGAAAATGTCCGATGGAGCCTACACACGGTCGGAATTTCCAACAACAAGCTCCCATCAAACATTTCCCGTTGGAAAATCCGACCGTGTGTACGCAGCATTACAGTCCCATTCTTTGTTCTTTGTAAATTTCAAGGGTATATTTGACAGACCAAAGGGAAGTAAATAAGAGAAGTTCATTGATAGGGTTTATATACACTTTATTTCACATTGCATATGTAGGCAATGATCCTTGTTAATAACCTCCACTCATCACTGTAACCATCCACTGCCTATAACTGCATTGAATTCCACCAGCCAACAGATGAGTGATCATCTAATAACATCTAAGAGTCATGCAAGGGTAATATTATACTATAGCTTTATATATTATGCATTACAAACTTACTTCCACTATTACGTAGTAGGACACTGACATGCAAGGTCACTCAACGCATGACATGCCAAAAGAAAGGGAACATTACTAAACTCTTGCTGTGATCCCACATCAGAAGTGGATTATTCTATTTATTTATGTACAAAGAAGTGTGTGTGTGTTTATACTGTCAAGATTTCTAAATGTAATTTCCCTATGTTCCACACCTTGAAGTCTTGTTTTTTTACCTCTGGAGGGATTTGCTCAAGATCAATTTTAAAGGATGTAAAAAAAGAAAACAGTAATAAATAAATCACACTAGCACAGCATGGTTTTGGCAAACAAAATACAGCTGAATTGTGCATTGCGGTTTTACAGTTTACTTTGTAGTGTATTTATAAAGAAGGACATTACCAACATGGTGGAAATACACAAAATAAGTTCTGCTTTAAAAACCTTCCTCACAGTTCCATTTTTGCATATGCATGGGAATTGTCTATATTTGCAAGAACAAAAAAAAGATAAAGTTCTGTAGCCAAGCATAGATGGAGAGATATTGCCCTGTGAATGCTGGATTGCTCAAAAATCAGGATCTTCTAAGTTTCGGAGCATATTTGATAATTTTTCTCTTATTTACAGGCAGATATTCCAGCAGGTCAGCTCTTGGTCGCCCTTGTTATTGACTCCTACGGAAGTCAAAAAAGGGCCCAGTTATTGCAAGCAATGGTCAATCTGGAAGGGTAGATTCTACTGACCAAGTTGTCTATGACCCCTATTTGTCTCATTCTCCCTGTGGGAGAGAAATAATAAAATGGAACAACTGATTGATGGTTCTTGGAAGAAAGCAGTTTAATTTGGGGTAAAAAGCTAATGCCAAAGTCCAGCAAAAAACTGACACCTTTGAGTCATTGACCAGAACTGTGCCATGTACCTGGTGGGAGCCCAAGATTACAATGGTGACATCTCTTGTAGTGCAGGAGATGAATGAGTACCAGAAGAAGATGTTCATGAAGATTTGAGCAATGGAGGTGAACCAGCCGGTCGATCAGTCCTCTGGTGCCATGGACATGTCACCAAAGAGCCACCCATGGAGTTTGCATGCTTAATCTCAAGTGGAACACTAGAACATTAGCAGGACTGTAACAGCAGACAGAGTGACAATCACCAGCAGATCAGGAGAATACAACATAGGTGGCAAAAGCATCAGTGAAATAGTAAAGCAGACCCAGGTCATCACAAGCCAGACGGGGCCGTACCAAGTCATAGCCAGAGTCTAGAATAGGTTGAGGTTGTCAACAAGTATACGATGAGGTACAACATCAAAGGCAGAGTTAAGGTACAGAAGGCAAACTGAGATCAAACCTAGTAGGCAGCCATCCAAGCATAAGGTACAGAGAAGTCAAACAGGCAGTTAAGGAACTGAAACCAGGTCAGTATATGCAAGCAATCCATGAAGCACAGGTCAGGTCACAAGGAAATAGCTAAAGACCAGTCAGCATTGATCCTGAGTCAGGCAGGTCCCTAAATAGGGCACTTGGTCAAATGCTGATACAATCACGCTCCTGCAGGCTGGTGCAAGCCCAGCAGCAACTCCAAGTGCAAAACCGTGCACTGGAACACGTGAATGCACAGATGCCTGACAAGCTGTTGATAATACCAACCATTCACAGGATTTCCAGACCTGTTTCCAAAAAACTGCAGACACTACTAATCACATCCTCAAAATATAACTGTACATTAGTTTAACACTTTCACTGCTGTTATCTTAACTTTTTCAGATCAATGGTACTTTTATTTATAACCCCTGTTCCAGTAAAATGCACAATACAGACTCCACAATTCATTTATGTCACATAATCCCATATATTATTTCTAAAGAAAAAAATAGTGTTAGTAAATATATAGCATAAATTAAATTGTATAAAAAAAAGTAGTTTTCTACATTCCATGATACCCTTATAAATGTCTGGCAAACCTATACATTTAATATAAATGAAAGAAAACCTGTTTTGTTATATAAATACAATATCAACAAGAAGATCCCACTAATAGCAGAGAATACAATGTATAGATATAATAAAAATAACACATATGTCTAGACTTTTTAGTAAATCATTGCATTTTGATTTTACACTTTCGACTCCTCTTTCATTCCACTCTGCATTTCAACATCATTTGTCTCATGTTTATAATGATTAAAATGTATATGTAACTATGTAACATGATAAATAAAATACAATATACAGTATCTCACAAAAGTGAGTACACCCCTCACATGTTTGTAAATATTTTAATATACTTTTTTGATGTGACAACACTGAAGAAATGACACTTTGCTACAATGTAAAGTAATGAGTGTACAGCTTGTATAATAGTGTAAATTTGCTGTCCCCTCAAAATAACTTAAAGCGGATCTTCACCCATTTTTTAAACAGCATCTCGGTGGCTTCTAAAGGCAACACCGAGTGCCATATGGAGCTTTTTTTCCCCCTACCTTATGTTATCTGTCTTTCCCTTTGTTCTGTCCCTGCGGCTGTGGGCGTGGACTTTGCGGGTATTATTGTCATATCCTTTCTTTGCCGCACTGTCTCCTGGGTCGGCGCACTGCCTCCTGGGATCTCATTGTCTTTCATCCCTGGAGACATTGCGGATAACCTCCGCGAAATCTCGTGAAACTTAACCAGGACTGACGTCATTGGCGTCACTGGCGCTCCGATTTGTCTTTACTGCGCATGCGCGAGATCGGGGCTAGAACGGGCGGTGCATGCTGGTCGATCAGCAGCACCGTATCCCGGAAGAGGATGCCTGTGGGCTTCACATGCCCACAGGCAAGTTGAAAACCGACTACAGGAACTTTTATAAGTTATTTTCACTAGAGAAAAATGAGAGCAGTAAGCAGCAGAAACGGAACAAGTAAGTTAAAGATTATAATAGATTAAACATTGTCAGTGTTAGAAAAAAATAAATTATGTGGGGACAGTGAAACACCGCTTTAACACACAGCCATTAATGTCTAAACCACTGGTGACAAAAAGGAGTACACCCCTAAGTGAAAATGACCGAATTGGGCCCAAAGTGTCAATATTTTGTGTGGCCACCATTATTTTCCAGCACTGCCTTAACCCTCTTGAGCATGGCGTTCACCAGAGCTTCACAGGTTGCCACTGGAGTCCTCTTCCACTCCTCCATGATAACATCACAAAGCTGGTTAATGTTAGAGACCTTGCACTCCTCCACCTTCCGTTTGAGGATGTCCCACCGATGCTCAATAGGGATTAGGTCTGGTGACATGATTGGCCAGTCCATCACCTTTACCCTCAGCTTCTTTTGCAAGGTAGTGGTCGTCTTATAGGTGTGTTTGGGGTTGTTATCATGTTAGAATACTGCCCTGCAGCCCAGTCTCCGAAGGGAGGGGATTATGCTCTGCTTCAGTATGTCACAGTACATGTTGGCATTCATGGTTCCCTCAATGAACTGTAGCTCCCCAGTGTCGGCAGCACTCATGCAGCCCCAGACCTTGACACTCCTACCACCATGCTTGACTGTAGGCAAGACACACTTGTCTTTGTACTCCTCACCTGGTTGCCGCCACACATTCTTGACACCATCTGAACCAAATAAGTTTATCTTGGTCTCATCAGACCACAGCACATGGTTTCAGTAATCCATGTCCTTAGTCTGCTTGTCTTCAGCAAACTGTTTGCGGGCTTTCTTGTGCATCATCTTTGAAAGGGGCTTCCTTCTGAGATGACAGCCATGTAGACCAATTTGATGCAGTGTGCGGCGTATGGTCTGAGCACTGACAGGCTGATCCTCCACCCCTTCAACATTTGCAGCAACGCTGGAAGCATTTAAAGTCTATTTCCCAAAGACAACCTCTGGATATGAAGCTGAGCATGTACACTCAACTTTTTTGGTAAACCATGGCAAGGCCTGTTCTGAGTGGAACCTGTCCTGTTAAACTTCTGTATGGTCTTGGCCACTGTGCTGCAGCTCAGTTTCAGGGTCTTGGCAATCTTCTTATAGCCTAGGCCATCTTTATGTAGAGCAATAATTCTTTTTTTTTAAGATCCTCAGAGAGTTCTTTGCCATGAGTGACCAGTATGAGAGAGTGAGAGCGATAACACCAAATTTAACACACCTGCTCCCCATTCACAACTGAGACCTTGTAACACTAACAAGCCACATGACACTGGGGACGGAAATAGGCTAATTGGGCCCAATTTGGACATTTTCACTTAGGGGTGTACTCACATATGTTGCCAGTGGTTTAGACATTAATGGCTGTGTGTTGAGTTATTTTGAGCGGACAGCAAATGTACACTGTTATACAAGCTGTACACTGACTACATTACATCGTAGCAAAGTGTCATTTCTTCAATGTTGTCACATGAAAAGATAGAATAAAACATTTACAAAAATGTGAGGGGTGTACTCACTTTTGTGAGATACTGTATATTGTCTTGAGCAAAATGTCTTACCTAGCCTCCCTCTATTTAAAATTATGCATTTACCACAACATAGGTTGGTGCAAATTTTGGCAAAATCCATACATTACAAAATGGTGTAAACACTATAAATTTGCTATATTAGCTAAGTAAAAGCTTTTGCTATTTTTTTTTACCCTTACTCAATATATGAAATAATTGCCTAGAGCAGATATATATTAAAGCAAAATTATAGGAAACCATATGCTCAAGTTATCTAAGCTATAAAGCGTTATTTGCTATAATGGTCGTTATTTTCGGCCATGCCACTGTTACTTTAAGCTCTAATTGGTTCTCGTTGTGGAAAATAACAGTCTATTGGCAAATGATAGTTGTGATAGCTTAGTGATTTGATCCTAATATTTCTTATAAAAAACTGTTGTATATCTGTAAATAACAAAAAAGAAAAAATATGCAAAATTGTAAGACCTAATTCACACAAGCAGCAAAGGGGTCGTAAAAACAGGTGATTTGTCCACAGAAAATCTACAATGGCAGATGGAGGAGTTTGTACACATGTCACAATGCTTTGCTTCTTGTATGTAGCAATTTCAATGCAGCATGTTGAGTTTGACCAGCTGCACTTGTCTTTTGCATTCATTGGGACAGATCCACAATTTCAAGCCAAATGCATGAAGCTTAGATGGCTGCAACAAGGTATTCCCATGCAAAATCTCTATTCCACTGCAAAAAATATCTGTTGATCTTAACAGAAATGCAGCATCCTTGTTACTTCCTGTGAGCCAAACTGAAAACACAAACAATGTACTTCTAATCTCCCCATGTAATGTAAATGAACAAAGGAAGATGTATTTGTAATCTAGCTTGGATGGCTAACATGGCTTCCTTCATAGATACAGTAGAGGAGAGAGCATATCTATCCAGGAACAGTTAAAATAGAGAAAAAAAGTCTGAAAAAAATAAAACAATTGGAGTGACTGGGTAGTCCTTGGTACGATACAGCACCTCATCCCAATAATTGTCAAAATAGTTGTGTGAACCAAAGGTACAGGGATTATTGCGGTGCCAAAGGAAAACTGAGATATATAAAATAAAACATATGATATTTTATTGACAAAGTTTAAAAAAAAAGATTTGTATAATATTACAATACAGGGTGTGCATCAAAGTACAAAAGATAAAAAACATTTGTAGCGATGTTTACAAGATTGAGCCTGGGGGTGTGGTGGCCAATCCCGTAAGCAGGTAATAAAGGATCCTACATGTTTCACCAAAAGTGGCTTCCTCAGGGACACTTGGTTGTACCTGTATCGCTACTGTAAATTCTGCTGGTCAACGGGGGAAGACGTAAGCAACTCCCGAGGCTGCACCAGGTGTCGGGTACAAGAAGCAGAATATATATATGGTGTTAAAAACACAAGGTTCAGGACACCGAAAACGCTAAAGTAATGTCATCAAGGATGCCAGATACGTGGTAACAGGAAATATACAAGGTCATCCAGGGATAAAATCTCAAAATAGCTTCAGAATATACTGAGTTGGTAGTTGATCATAGATATGTGTGCTTAGCGTAGCAAAGACCGCAACACACAACAGAAATGATAGCACTAGCGTGGGTGGCCTGTGGTCTCCCCGCTGGATGACCTTGTATATTTCCTGTTACCACGTATCTGGCATCCTTGATGACATTACTTTAGCGTTTTCGGTGTCCTGAACCTTGTGTTTTTAACACCATATATATATTCTGCTTATTGTACCCGACACCTGGGTGCAGCCTCGGGAGTTGCTTACGCCTGCCCCCGTTGACCAGCAGAATTTACAGTAGCGATACAGGTACAACCAACTGTCCCTGAGGAAGCCACTTTTTGCGAAACATGTAGGATCCTTTATTACCTGCTTACGGGATTGGCCACCACACCCCCAGGCTCAATCTTGTAAACATCGCTACAAATGGTTTTTATCTTTTGTACTTTGATGCACACCCTGTATTGTAATATTATACAAATCTTTTTTTTAAACTTTGTCAATAAAATATTATATGTTTTATTTTATATATCGCAGTTTTCCTTTGGCACCGCAATAATCCCTGTACCTTTGGTTCACACAACTATTCTGAAAAAAATAAAATTATAGCAGGCACTGTATTGGAAGACTGGTAAACTGAAATATATTGGGTTTAGATATGTTTCAAGAGGACATCTAGGGTCATATTGTACAAAGCTGACAGCCAAGCAACTAGTATTTCCAGAAGCGGAGTTAAAGCTATCTCTAGGCAGATATAATAGACATCAGTCAACGCAGCTCAATCTTTAATGCATGCTTAATAATTTAAATTTTTTTTTCAAATGCAAGCAGTGTAAATACCTGAATCTGACCTGACATCAGATTCTTAAAGTCCCATTCAGGCTCAGATTAAGGGCACCCTTGCGGCAGAAACAAAGTGCAATGGGGGATTGTTTTTAAAAATTGCAACAAAAGCTGCTTTTCATTTTATCTTTTAGACCCATTTATGATGACATGTGTGCCCCGTGCACAGTCATGTTTTCCTGGCATGGGGATGCACTGGTGTTGCGTGCATACCTGTGCTGGAATTCCATTGTCGTGTATTGGGATATAGGGCTGCGTGGACACAGCCACTGTGTCCCAATTTGGCGCATAGGGCAGTTCTTCCCCAAACTCACCTTGTGTGCATTCGGGGACCAGAATCCACACCCACACAGATGTCATATTAGGACACAGTGTCCAAGCGACTGCATGTCCCAATGGACAACAATAGGACACTGGCATTGGAATGTACTCAACACTTGTGCATCCCTGTGCTGGCAGTTTGGCCATACATGGGGTGCCCATGTCATTGCCCTGTATAAATGAGGCCTCAATGGCCTATTCATCTTCATCTTGTGATTTTTGACCGGAGTTCTTCTTTAAACAACATCCACCCTCATATTTCTTTCAGCACACGATTGTTTAATATAAATGATGCTGTGGCCTATTTTACTGCTGTCAGTTAAGTGTTAACAATGTATGAATTCACTGGGGAAGAATTCTCTACCTTTTTATGGGTATCTGTCATTTTCACAACTCTTCCGTCTCTTTAGATTTTCATCCAACTTGTTTTATAGTGTTCTCAATGATTTATCCCAGTAGAATTCTGTTTTATCTCTGTTAATCCATCCAAAGATTAGCATCTCGTAAAAAGTTTAGACTTGGTTGACTGTCTCTTCCTCTGTTGTTTTTCATTTTAAAACAAGATAGAACTTTGATAAAATGAGAACACGCCAGCTGACATCATGTTTGATAGTTTATTTAGATTTTTGTTTAGATATTTTTTAAAGTTTTCTGCATGCCATATACACTGTGCTAGGAATTAGTCTTAAAGAATAAATGCATTTTTTATCTTATAAGAGTGTTTTTATCTTATCTTCTTTAATGTATCCGGGCAAATCAAACGTTTGCAAATCTAACCTTTCACTTTTTCTTGCCGTCCTTTGAAAACTGGATCGAATCATCTCGGATTCTGCAAATTCAATTTTTATATATTTTGATAGTTATCTACAGTATGTGAACATAAACACACTATTATTGATTTATCAAAGAAATAGCTTAGCTTAGCAAGTAAGGTGACAGTGTGTTAACTTCAATCATCCAATCAAATGCAAAAAAAAATACAGTTTTGTTGAAGTGCATGTTAATCCAAAATGTCATTTAGTTTGTTTGTAAAAGTAGAAGGATTACAACTCCTATGAGGTATTTTTTATTTTCGCTGTTTGCGTTCTACTGGGGAGATTTCCCTGTCATGGAAATGAGAGGAAATTCCTCAAAATGAACGCAGGTCATATTGGGCATTCAACACTGACACATTCCCATCTTTGACAGTCGTCACTGACACATTCCAACCTTGGGCAGTAACCAATGACACATTCCTATCTTGGGCAGTAACCAATGACACATTCTTATCTTGGGCAGTTGTCATCGACACATTGCCATCTTGGACAGTTGTCATCAACACATTCCCATCGTGGGCAGTCATTGCGACACATTCCCATCTTAGACAGTCATCACTAGCACATTCCCATCCTTGGCAATCATCATGAACACATTCCTGTTTGGATAGTCATCACCAGCACATTCCCATCCTTGACAATCATCACCGACACATTCCCATCTTGGGCAGTCATCACCAGCACATTCCCATCTTTGGCATTCATCACCGACACATTTCCATCTTGCACAGTTGTCACCAGCACATTCCCATCTTAGGTAGTCATCACCAACACATTCCCATTTTGGGCAGTCATCACCGACACATTCCTATCTTAGGCAGTTATCACCAGCACATTCCCATCCTTGGCAATTATCACTGAAATATTCCCATTTTGGGCAGTCATCACCAGTGCGTTCCCATTTTTGGCATTCATCACCAACACGTTCCTATCTTGGGCAGTCTTCACCAGCACATTCCCATCCTTGGCAATCATCACTGACACATTCCCATCTTGGACAGTCATCACCAGCACATTCCCATCCTTGGCAGTTATCACCAACACATTCCCATCTTTCCCATCGTGGGCAGTCATCACCAGCGCATTCTCATATTTGTCATTCATCACTGACACATTCCCATCTTGTGCAGTCATCCCCAGCACATTCCCATCCTTGGCAATCATCACCGACACATTCCCATCTTGGGCAATCATCACAAGCACATTCCTATCCTTAGTAGTCATCACTAACACATTCCCATCTTGGGCAGTCATCACCAGCATATTCCCATCTTTTGCCGCGCACACACGGTCGGACTTTTCGTCTACAAAAGTCCGACGGACGCCGACGGACTAAAGCTGGCTGACAATCCGATCGTGTGTGGGCTTCCCCGGACTTTCAGCGGACTCTTCCAGCCTCAAATCTGACGGACTTTAGATTTGAAACATGCTTCAAATCTTTACGTCGTAACTACGCCGGACCCAGAAATCCGCTCGTCTGTGTGCTAGTCCGACGGACAAAAACCCACGCTAGGGCAGCTATTGGCTACTGGCTATCAACTTCCTTATTTTAGTCCGGTGTACGTCATCACGTACGAATCCGTCGGACTTTTGTGTGATCGTATGTAGGCAAGTCCGTTCGTAGGAAAGTCTGCCGCAAGTCCGCCGCAAGTCCACCAAAAGTCCGTCGAAAGTCTGTCGGACAGGCTGTCGGACTTTTGTAGCCGAAAAGTCCGACCGTGTGTACGCGGCATTTGGCATTCACTATCGACACATTCCCGTCT
This sequence comes from Lithobates septentrionalis, assembly GCA_037952835.1. Lineage (NCBI taxonomy): Eukaryota > Metazoa > Chordata > Amphibia > Anura > Ranidae > Lithobates > Lithobates septentrionalis. Next base: position 1,331,469 of record JBBDGP010000850.1, on the reverse strand, counting down.
TGGGCGGTCATCATCAGCACATTCTCATCCTTGGCAATCATCACCAACACATTCCCATCTTGGACAGTCATCCACCGGCACATTCTCATCCTTGGCAATCATCACCGACACATTCCCATCTTGGACAGTCATCATCAGCACATTCTCATCCTAGGCAATCATCACCGACACATTCCCATCTTGGACAGTCATCACCAGCACATTCTCATCCTTGGCAATCATCAACGACACATTCCCATCTTGGGCAGTCATCACCAGCGCATTCCCATCTTTGGTATTCATCACCGACACATTCCCATCTTGCACAATTTTCACCGGCGCATCCCCATCTTTGGTAGTTATCACCGACACAATCTCATTTTGGGCAGTCCTCACCGACACATTCCTATCTTGGGCAGTCATCACTGGCACATTCCTGTCTTTGGTAGTCATCACTGACATACTCCCATCTTTGGTAGTCATCACTGACACACTCCCATCTTTGGTAGTCATCACTGACACACTCCCATATTTGGTAGTCATCACTGACACACTCCCATCTTGGGCAGTTGTCACCAGCACATACTGTGGTGCCTTATAGATGGGAAGTAAGTTAATAATTTCAATGATAATGCATATACAGATATACAGAGTGCAGATGGCAAGAAACTCGATAGGGATTAAACCATGTTGCACTTTGACCAAAATTTTTAAAGCAAGTTTATGCTTTAGATATACTTTAAACTACATTTCTTACTGGAGCAACCAATTTGCTTTTCCCTTTCAGATATGTTGTGTCCTGTAATTTGAGGTGCAGAGTAGTTGTAGAGAGCTTTATTAACAAATTCCTGAACATTAAAACAGTTTGATGTCTTATGTACTGAATTCGCACTCCCAAACTATATGTTTTTCCGTTTTTTCCAGATTCGCCATGCCATGCAGTCTCAGTTCCCCCAGATCCCCCCACAGCCAGCTTTCAATAATCTTGTGGCAGTGGTCAAGGGCACAGATCCCAAAAATTAATTTCAACTTTCTATAACATGCTCATCACGCCACCATCCACTAAAATCGCTTACCGCCTCAAGACTCGTTGGGAGAGGGAGGTGGGCCAGATGGAAGACGAAGAATGGACTGAAGTGTTAGATACCTGTAAAGCAGTGTCCCCTAAACTAGGCTGTCCCAAATCTTCATCCTACACCGCGCTTATCTCACTCCTATCAGGATTGCTAGATATAAGAGAGACAGCCCCCCCACTTGTCGCCTCTGCCTCACAGAACCGGGTACCTTCTTTCATCTTATTTGGGCGTGCCCTCTGATACAGGGATTTTGGAAACAGGTAGTTGACTTTCTCCATGACACCATGGGCTCCCCACTCACCTTGAACCCAAAGCCATGTATACTGGGGATATTCCCAGAACAAGACATTGACAAATATACCAAAATTTTTCTTCACAAAACGTTATTTTCAGCCAGAAAAACTCTGGCCAGACATTGGATGAGATCATCCCCTCCCTCTCTAATAATTTGGAAGAAGGATGTGAATAGCTCCCTAACATATAAAAAATTTGTCTATAAAAACAGTGGTTGCCCTGCAAAATATGGGAAAATATGGGACAGGTGGCTTTCAGAGTCAGACACATGTACTGACCCAATAACGTAATCTCCTCTTGAGTTGGAAAACTGCCAACCAACACCGTTGTATAGTACTGACCTTGCGCACACTGTATAATTTATAAGCACCATCTTGATGATATGATTAGTTATATTATATGATTTATGCATAATGCCGTACCCCTTTGTTCTCTTCTTTTTGTATAAATGCGCCATTGTATTGCCACAAAGTACCATGCATGTATAAACTCTGTGTACATTGTTCAATAAAACGAGTTTTGAATTGAACAAATTCCTACTTCTGTAAAACATGTGAAGCCTACTTAGTACTGTATATCATAACAGGAACAGAAAAAAAACTTTTACAGAATAAAAAAACAATTATACATGTAATAATGGTGAATAGTGACATTTACAGACCAGAGGTGAACATCACAATACCTTCACGGTTGGAGGGGAGAGATTGTCGGATAAGAGAGTGTAGGTCACCCCTGCCCCACCAGCCTAGTTTTGGCCCTGCCTTCATATGTACAATCTATTCTTGCAAAAGATGGCCACAGAAACTTTCTTACCAATTACTATTTTTTTTCTGGTGGTAGGTTCTACCTGCATGGTGGTTTGGAATTTTCTAACTGTGTCGGCACTCATTTGACTTTAGGCTAGTTAGAAAGATCTTGACCCAATTATTCTTTGTTATGCCAAAGGTCAGATCTTTTACCATTATTTAATAGAGAGTAGACGTTGAACACACCTTGATAATGATAATCAGGGGATAAGAAGAGTGTGACATTTTTTATCAATTTTTTGTCACCCTGTCACTAAACCATTAATTTCAAAAAGAATCCTCCCATTATTTTTTACACATGATATTTACCTGTAAAAGCCTTGAATGTGTACACATGCAAAAGCCTTGGGATTGCTGCTTGGCACCGCCAATTTGAATATGATGTCAGCAGCCTATGCTGACTCAAAACTGTCACTCAAGTGACACTCCATTGTATCCCCCTTCACTCCTACCCCAGTAGCTACATAAATGGATATGCAGGGAGGTGAAACAAAGGGCAGAGGAGCTGGATCAGCAAAGACAGTAATTAGAGGAAAGGATCATGACATGAAAGGATGGAGGGGATTGTGCTGGGGAACTGACTCATCCTAAGGCAGTCAAAGCATTTTAAAAACTTGATTTTCTGTGCTTTTACCTGCTGACAGGGTCCACCAGCAGGAAATGCTAGCTAGGAATAAGTTGAGCAATTCTGGCGAAAATTCTCAATTTCAGTCAATTTTGCCCATTGAGCTGATTAGAAGAAATTTGTGGGTTGTAGTTGGGGTATTTTAGTTTACATTTAGTGTTTGCATTTTTTCCTTTTTTGTTGAAATACTTGGTCTTTATTTGGTGCGCTTAATTTTTTTTTCTTTGAACTTTCTGTCCATTTTGTTTGCTTTCTGTAAAAAAAGAACAGGTCCAGGAGAGCTGAAAGAAAATTCAGTAACCCTCAAGGGTCATTTAAAGTCCATTGAACGCTTCAAACCAGCAAAACCACCCTAATTTTCTCTTTCCCAATTTTCCAAGAAACTCTAGATGCATTTAGCTGAAAGGTCAAAATATTGGCAAAATCTCCCGATTTTCCAAGAAATTTCCTGCATCCCAGCTTTGATATAAAGCAATGATTTTTGTTATGGTAAGCAAAAAAATGTTCTTTTATTATTTTATTTTTTTTGATGGGGCAGCGCTATAAACAAAATCAGCAGACTAATGCCCCGTACACACGGTCGGACTTTGTTCGGACATTCTGACAACAAAATCCTAGGATTTTTTCAGACGGATGTTGGTTTAAACTTGTCTTGCATACACATGGTCACACAAAGCTGTCGGAAAATCCGATCATTCTGAACGCAGTGACGTAAAACACGTACGTTGGGACTATAAACGGGGCAGTGGCCAATAGCTTTCATCTCTTTATTTTTTCTGAGCATGCGTGGCACTTTGTCCTTTGGATTTGTGTACACACGATCGGAATTTCCGACAACGGATTTTGTTGTCGGAAAATTTTATATCCTGCTCTCAAACTTTGTGTATCGGAAAATCCGATGGAAAATGTCCGATGGAGTCCACACACGGTCGGAATTTCCGACAACACGCTCCGATCGGACATTTTCCATCAGAAAATCCGACCGTGTGTACGGAGCATAACACATTGCTTCCGACGTTACTGCAGCCACCTTATTTACTGATGTCTTACTTGGGACTGTACCATTAAATTATCCATCCCAGCACTAGGGTCATAGTGCTTTTCTTGTGAGTACCTGTTTTTACAATAAAAGGATATTGTTTTAGCCATACAGAGTGCACTATATATTTCTTTACTTTCATGTTACCATGGCTGAAAAACAAGAGCAACAGAGTATGGTTCTTCAAATTGATGTGGCAACCTACCTCATTGATCTACCCATTCAAGCCTCCATTCATGACCACTGTGAGTGGTGAAAGCTTTATCTGACCCATCTGTTAGTTCAGGGGTCTATTGATTGAGGTGAGCGGTTTGGCTTACTGGTGGTGGAATCACAAGATTTTTCGTTGCACCATATGAATATTTGAGAGCACCCTCATCACCGTAGAGGAGACTACTTTCTATTTACTCTTTACTATCCATTTTAAGGGGACTTTCATCATATATGCCATGAGCAATGTGTTAGTCTGCTGATTTTGTTTATAGTGCTGCACTGTTATTTTTTATAGTATTTGTAAAAGGTTTTATATGTTTACATTTAGTGTTCAGCTGCTCATATTTCGGGTTAGGGTATTGTCTTTGCACTGACTGACTTTTTCATTTTGCCAACCCCTACATGACAGCTATGACTTTAGCAGCAGTGCTGAGTTTTGTAAGGGTCGCTCATAGTTTAGATGGGCTTTCGGTGGATGCTCCAGAGGTGTCTATTACACCTCATGGTCTTCAAATGCCTCCTTAGGCCTAAGGGCTGTACACACGGCCTGAATATTGGGCGGCATTGGCCGGTTTCTATTGAATTCGGCCTGTGTGTATGGCAGCCGGTCCAACAGAAGCTGGCTCCTGACAAAGGGGCTTGACTGAAAAAAGGTCTGCCGATCGGTGGGGGCATCCCCCTGTCAGAACACAATAGCTCAATGGGGAGATCGCAGTACTATCATCGGATTCCTAGTACATCGGCTCCTCCTGAGCGCTTCATTTTTTTTTCAGCAGGCTGAACAAAAAAAAACCTACTAGATTGTACCAGGCTTTAGGAACTTTTATTGCAAGCTGAATGTAAATTTTTTACTTTTGTAGAAAGAAAACTTTACCACATTTGATTATTTTTATGAAAAGAAATGTAAAAGTTTCCTGAGGTTGGAAACATCAATTTCATGTAATAGAACAGTGATGGCGAACCTTTTTGAACCTGAGTGCCCAAGCTGAAATAAATAAGTTGGTTTTGTGTTGCAAAGTGCCAACATGGCAATTTGCGAGAGAGGGGTGATGAGCGAAAGAGAGGGGGTGTGTGAGAGAGATGGGGGTGTGTGTAAAAGAGAGAGAGAGGGTTGTGAGAGAGAGTGGGGGTTGTGTGTGTGTAAGATGGAGAGGGTGGTTGTGAGAGAGAGAGCGAGGAGAGGTGTTTAAGAGAGAGAGAGAGGGGGACAGAGAGAGGGGTGTGAGAGATGCTGAGAGAGAGGGAGGGGACAGAGAGAGAGAGGGGGGGGCACACAGAGAGAGGGGACACAGAGAGAGAGGGGGGGTACAGAGAGAGAGAGGGGGGCACAGAGAGAGAGAGAGAGAGGGCACAGAGAGAGATAGAGGGGAAAGAGAGAGAGAGAGAGAGAGGGGGGGGCACAGAGAGAGAGGGAGAGGGGGCAGAGAGAGAGAGAGAGGGGACAGAGAGAGAGAGGGGGGACACAGAGAGAGAGAGAGGGGAAACAGAGAGAGGGGACACAGAGAGAGAGGGAGAGGGGGCACAGAGAGAGAGAGGGGGGACACACAGAGAGAAAGAGGGGACACAGAGAGAGAGGGAGAGGGGCAGAGAGAAAGAGAGAGAGGAAACAGAGAGAGGGGACACAGAGAGCGAGGGAGAGGGGGCACAGAGAGAGAGGGGGGGGACACAGAGAGAGAGAGAGGGGACACAGAGAGAGGGGGAGAGGGGGCACAGAGAGAGGGGGGACAGAGAGAGAGGGGGAGGACAGAGAGAGAGGGGGAGGACAGAGAGAGAGGAGGGACAGATAGAGAGAGAGGGGAGACAGAGAGAGAGGAGGGACACAGAGAGAGAGGAGGGACACAGAGAGAGAGAGGGGACAGAGAGAGAGGGGGGGCAGAGAGAGAGGGGGGACAGAGAGAGAGAGAGAGGGGACAGAGAGAGAGGGGGGACACAGAGAGAGAGAGAGAGAGAGAGAGGGGGAGGACACAGAAAGGGGGGACACAGAGAGAGAGGGGGGGCAGAAAGAGGGGGACACAGAAGGGGGGGACTGAAAAAGAGGGGAGCTGAGAGAAAGGGAGACCTCTAGCTGTGTCCCTATCTGCAATCCCTGCTCTGCCTCCCTGCCCCAATCTTTGTATGCAGGTATTCAGTGTATAATTGTGCCCGCTATCTGTCTCCATCCTTGATCCGGGAGAGCCCTCTGCTCTGTTCCATCCAGCGGCTCCCTCACAGCCTGTGCCACTCGCCTGTCCTTGTCTTCCGGGCCCACAATCAATCTGTTCTCCGGGCCTCACTGTTGAAGGAGGTTTGAGGAGTCCAGGCTCCGGAAGGCGCCAGGGATGCTGCGCCCCTCTTCGACCATAAAATTAAGCGGTGAAGCTCTTCTCTCCCTCCCACGCTGTCAGGCCTGTAGCCTTCCACGCGAAGGATGCGGAGCCACCCACTCACTCGTGCAGTTTCCTGCACCTCGCCGCTGCTTGTTTCTCTCTCTTCCGTGCTCTCAGGTCTGTAGCCTTCCGCGCGGAGCCTGCGAGCCGCCCACTCACTTGTGCAAATAATTTCCTGCATCTTGCCGCTGCTTGCTGCAGTGTTCACCCCACCGTGAACCTGGAACCTCTCGCATGCCCACAGAGATGGCTCTGCGTGCCAGCTGTGGCACGCGTGCCATAGGATCGCCATCAATGTGATAGAAGATAAGAGAGGTTTTAACCACTTCACATTAAATCACGTACCTGCACGTCATTTGATTGAAGTGGTTGTACCGGGGTGATGTACTGTTTTTTAGAGCTAGCGGTCAGCTCTCTCGTGATAACAACTGATGCGTCTAATGAGCTCCTCAGCCTCAGCTGCCAATGACGCCAATTTAAAAAAAAATCAGTATTCCAAAATGCCAATTTTGGCGTTTTGAATACTTTGAAGTGCAAAGGAGGGATTTGGGGTCTTTTTAGATCCCCTATTCCTCCATAAAGAGTACCTGTCACAAGGGATGTTTACATTCCTTGTGACAGCAAAAAAAGTGATAACAATTTTTTTTTTAAAGGGACAGCGTTAAATAAAAAAAAAAATAATAAAACAAATAAGTAAAAATGTTTAAAGCATCCCCGTTCCCGCGTGCTCGCGCACCAAAGAAAATGCATATGTAAGTTGCACCTGCAAATGTAAACAGTGTTCAAATCACACATGTGAGGTATCGCCACGATTGTTAGAGCAAGAGCAACAGTTCTAGAAAAAGACCTCCTTTGTAACTCTAAACTGGTAACCATAAAAATTTTTTAAAGCGTCGCCTATGGAGATTTTTAAGTACCATAGTTTGCCGCCATTCCATGAGTGCGTGCAATTTTAAAGCGCAACATGTTAGGTATCTATTTACTCGGCGTTACATTATCTTTCACAATAAAATTAGGCTAACTTTACTGTTTTCTTACTTTTTTAATTAAAAAAAGTGTATTTTTTCCAAAAAAATTGCGCTTGAAAGACTGCTGCGCAAATACTGTGTGACATAAAATATTACAACCGCAATGTTATTCTCTAGGGTCTTTGCTAATATATATATATATATATATATATATATATATATATATATATATATATATATATATATATATATATATATATACATATATATATATATATATTTTGTTTGGGGGTTCTAGGTAATTTTCTAGCAAAAAAATATTTTAACTTGTTAACAACAAGTGTCAAAAATAGGCTTGATCCAGAAGTGGTTAAAAGTGGATTGGTTTCTACAAAAACACATATAACATTTTGAAAAAAATCTATATCGTTGTAAAAACAGGTGTTGAATTTTTATCTTTAAACTACCATAATATGTGATCCACACAGAAATGTGCTATAATTATTAACCTATGTTTGTCTCTGAACTGTTAATTTAAAATGCATTATCCAGTTTAAATATCATTGATTTTGTGTTTAACGTGTTACTGTTCCATGTTAGTGTTTATTATATCATAAATCATTTTGAGAATTCTTTAGGAGCTAAAGGCTTAATCTGTTCAATGAACCATTTAAAAGTTTTGCAAGAAGTTTGAAAGTTTGCTGCTAAAGTAAATCTGGTCAATAAAACAAGTTGCCTCATTATAGAGCAAACTTAGTGTGCAGTCAGGCATGGAGATGTAGTATTTAAGCTCACATGAGGGATGAAGTTTTCCCAGTCTGATCATGTAATTTTGCTGCACAGATTGTGTTGCAGTTTTTCAGCATTGACAATTTGCTGCAATGTAATTAGATAACAATGCTTTCTTCACATATCCTTTTCAATGCTGTGGTATTATCAATTTGATTTATCGACATGGTAATAAAGTGTTATTGCTGTGATATCAAGGTCCCCTGATGTTTAGGACACAGACATGCAGAAAATCTTCTAAGCGGTAGCTGCTCAAATTATATAGGGGCTCTCCTTCCACAGTCCATGTGGTCTGAGCCTTATGGATAAACCCTTAAAGTCGAAGGAAAGCCTAGGTCTAAATATTCTTAAAAAAAAAGTTTCCTCCTTGTCCTCTTACCTATCCTGCCTAACCTGTTTAAAAAAAGCAGGTGTGCGCTTACCTATTTTTAATCTGGTCCAGTCAATTGATTCTGCAGCTTTGGCTCAGGGAGCACTAGACAATGGATGGGAATTCTATGAACTGTGATGTCACCCATAGCCTCCCATGGCCTAGCCGTGGTCAGCGCCCACTCCTCTTCCCCGCAGCAGCCACTCACGATCAAAATAGGTCAGTATACAAATCTTTTTTGATACAGGTTAGGCAGGATAGGTAGGAGGAAGTGGAGAGAACATTTTTAAGAATAATTAGACATTGGGCATTTTTCCACTTTAACTAGTTGCTGCCTCAGTAAGACAAATGTGCAGCAAAAGGGTGCCCTTTAAAGTCGTTGTAAACCCTTACAGACCACTTTTTGCTACAGGTAAGCCAATAATAAGGCTTACCTGTAGCTACCCAGGATATCTTCTAAACCTGCACGGTATATTTGCATGTGCCGACGTCATTGGCACATGCGCACTGACACAAACTGAAGCAATGGCACGTATGTGCCGTTGCTTCAGTGAGTGTGCCATTACCGCGTGCATGCGCGGGAGTGACGTCATCATGGCTCTGGCCAATCACAGCGCCGGAGCCGCGATACCCGGAAGTAACCCCCGGGAGTGATGTTGCCAGCCGGTGCTGTGTACACCCGCAGGGAGGGCTTCGATCTCAGGTGAGTATTACATAATGAGCTAGTATGCTATGCGTACTAGCTTGTTATGCCTTTGTCTTGCAGGTGTTAGTTTTTTTTTTTTCAAAGTGGGTTTACAACCACTTTAAAGTGGTTGTAAACCCTTACATATACCCAATGAAGTGACTGGCCTCAGGAGATACACATGAGTTGTACTTGTTTATCTGTGGTATTCTCCTCTCTACATCCAAAGTGCTGAATTTATAAAGTTTGTGTGAAAGTTCAGAAAAAAAGAGGGTGGAGAGCTAAAGTTACACTCTGCAGAGCTCAGTGAGGAGAGCTCTGACAGCTGATTGGAGGGAAAAGACACGCCCCTCCACACAGCTCACAGGAAGAGAGCCGAGGCTGTCAATCAGCTGGCGATTCCTTTCCTGTCACCTTTTTCCTCTTGGTGTCAGGAAGACTTGTCAGAAGTGATTCATGCAGATAGTAGAGGAAGAAAGCAGCAGACAGAAATGACACTTAGTGCTCTTAATTGAGATAAGTACACACTTTAGAGGGATATGCTTTGTTCATATTTCATGTCTGAGATTTACAACCACTTTAAGCCCAATTGCAGCGCAAATGCATCAATGGGCGGCCAATGTTTCTGTTCGGAGAGCATGCTTGCTACGCCTTCCTAGCAAAGAGGCTAAGCCATCAAAGACAGCTCTCTGTCCCAAGAGTCTCATGACCACTGATCCTTTCCACCCCCTGGGCATACAGACCCTATTGAGGGGACACTGGGCCTGAGTGGGAAGGGGTAATTCTCCAGTGCAGTATGCATTGGATACACTGTACCATTAACCCCAATATATAATTGTATTGGGGTTACACTAAACAATATCTTTATTTTCCAAAAATAATCCATACACATCCACTACTTAATGATCATGTAATCTATTTTTCTGAAATAATTTCTTACTGTGTTTTTCTGCCTTCTTGTAATGTCATCTGTGAGCTCCCAAACCTTGAATTTTCCCCCTCAGATCCGTTGTTTGGAATGAGCAGCGAATGTTAATTTGAGTCGTGTGCACTGCTGTGTACTGTACATAGTAAAAATCCCATAGTCCATAGTGCATCTTGGGCACGAGCAAGAGAAGGTGTCTACATTCCTATGTACAGTGTGACCATGGACAATGAACATAGCCACCCTTCAACAGGAAGTTAACAGGATCACAGCAGCAAAGAAAAAACATTTGGAGGAGGCTGCGAGCAATCAAAGGGATTTATTTTATTTTTTTAAATTAAGAATTTATACTTGAATAGATTTTTTTCTTTCCAAGCTAGAACTTACAGTAGGTGCCGCTGATATTGTGTTTCCAGCGCGATGGGATCGCGCTGGAAATCGCCACTGCGAGGCTGTGCTTCTCGTGCTCGCCACCCCCACGAGATGTAGCGTATCCATAGGAATGTATTGGGGGCGGCGAGTGGCAGGAGCGATATAGCTCAGCGCTGGCTCCCGCGATGGGGCTCGCGGGTGTTAATCTCGCCGCTAACAGCGGTGAGATTGACACAATATCAGCGGCACCTACTGTAGTGCCACTTAAATGCTACCCTAGTACAAACAGCACCATGCACTCCAATTCAAATCACACCATGTACACCAAGCAATGGGAAAAAAAACAGTCTTATGCCACGTACACACGACGGTTTTTCCCGGCAGAATAAACTCCGCTGAAACGGACTTGCGTACACACGTTCACACCAAAGTCCGATCATTTAGAACGAGGTGACGTACAACGCGTACGACGGGACTAGAAAAAGGAAGTTAAATAGCCAGTAGCCAATAGCTGTCCTTGCGTAGTTTTTGGTCCGTAGGAATAGCATACAGACGAACGGTTTTCCCAATAGGAATTGATTCCGTCGGAAAGATTTAAAACATGTTCTATTTCTAGGTCCGTCAGAATTTTCGAAAGAAAAAGTCAGATGAAGCCCACACACATTCGGAATGTCCGATGAAATGATTCCTTCGGACCTTTTCTGCCGGAAAGTCCGGTCGTGTGTACGCGGCATAAGACATGATTCACACCTATGCATGTTGCAGTTTGTGTTTTTCAATATATGCTTTTCATCCATTGAAGTCCAGAAAAAGGTCCCTGGCGCTTTCCATAAAACGCACAGATGTGAACTACATCCATAGGAAACCATGTTAAATGAACTGTAGTGTGTTTCTGCAAAACTGGTCTATGCACTTTTACTTATCCTCAATGTAACATTGCACAGGCCTGACTACTACTCAATCACCCATTCATGGGAATGGGTCATATACTCACCATATTTTGTTCATATAAGGTGTTTTCTGATTGGGCAAGATGGAGATTGTAATGTCTCCACCTTATCCAATCAGAGAATGCCTTGTATTCATTTACAAAATTATAGGCATTGTGTGGTGCCGAGCAAAGGACCCCCTGTGGCCAGTATGCAATGGGGCAACTGCTTGGCACAGGACCCAGAAGATAGTGACTATCACTGTAGGTGCAGCCTGCTACAAAAATTGTCAGCTTCCACAGCCATCCCTCCGGTATGAAATATATCAACCAGCTGGACCAATAGAGCTATGCAAGAATGATCATACCAGGAGTTCAGCTTTAAGTGAACGTGTTGCCTTTCATAAGCACAGCACAATGTCAGTTTAAGGGGTGAACCAACTTGATCATTACAACTCCTCTTTTAATCTATTTCCAACCTCCTAGGGTCAGTAAGAAGCGTCGCCAACAGTTGGAGGTAGTCCTTACTCATAAGGACTTCTGCCTTGCAGCGCTGGAGTCTCCAGTGTGTATCCTGATCAGGATACTATCTGCATGGAGTTTGCATGTTCTCCCTATGATGTGTGGGTTTAATCTGGTTTCCTCCCACATTCCAAACACATGCTGGTAAGTTAAATGGCCCTAGTGTATGTACAGTATGTGTGTGACACACGGACCTTAGATTGTACGTTCCTTGAGGGCAGGGACTCAGACTGATCTACTGTATGTAATATAATATATAATTGTTATATACTGTAAATACCTCAAATATATATAAAAAAAAGATTTCAAATTACTTGCTAGTGGGGTCCAATCCTTTTCTCTACTGTGGCACAGAGAATAAGCGTGCAGCACTGACCCTCAGACAATGTGTCACAGACAAGTTGACATCATCCCCATTTGTCCATCTATGCCCATTTTGCATTTTAGTTAATTGCCATAATTCATTCACATAAATCATTTATACCATTGTACTGTATTTTTATTTTTATTTTTTTTTAATCCTCATTTTAAACATACAGTTACATAGTAGGGGAGGTTGCAAAAAGACACAAGTCCATCAAGTCCAACCTATGTGTGTGATTATATGTCAGTATTACATTGTATATCCCTGTATGTTGTGGTCAATCAGGTGCTTATCTAATAGTTTCTTGAAACTATCGCTGCCCCCCCGCTGAGACCACCGCCTGTGGAAGGGAATTCCACATCCTTGCCGCTCTTACAGTAAAGAATCCTCTACATAGTTTCAGGTTAAACCTCCTTTCTTCTAATTTTAATGAGTCTATAATCTATAATAGTTTAATCTCATATAATAATGAGTCTTGTTAAACCTTATTTCTGCAGCACTGTTGTGTGGTCACATGATCTTTCCCTGTTCTTTGGTGTCTCCAGGGAAAGTCCCTTGGGAGGGGCTTCTATTACTGATGTGTGCTCTCTACAGTGTGAGTCTGTGTCTGCACAGCCCTGATTGGTGCCGTGACAGTCACATGACTAAAAAACAAACAAACAGAAGGGCAATTGAATTTACAGTGGATTATAAATATAAAATACCTGTTTTACAGCTCCCAATAAATCTTTATTGAACATCAAATGTGTATTTTTTGTGTATTAATATGGTGTAGGCAGATTCAAAGATGACTGACACTAGCATTCATTTTGTTTAGGCAGTATCTGCAGCCAAGGCTCGTTTTTTGCTTTACAGGTACTGTATTAGCAATCACATGAGACAGCACAAAGGACTAAAAGATATATAAATAAATAAATAGACACAACACAAAATCATGTTGGCAATAATGGCCACGGCATTTATTAAGGGGTTACCCAATGAACAATAATCTTTTATAACCAAATCTTTAACTTAAAATTCCATACCATAAAATATTTAATTTATTAATGATATCACGTAGTCCATCCAGAACTGAACTGGATGACAAACCCCACTAAAAAATGCCATGACGGATTCAAAATAAATATATTTAGGGAGGGAGGGTGGGAGCAGCGTGGGTCCGTCTTCAGCAACGTCCCCTCAGGCGGTGACTGGAGCGGGAAAGCCGCCAGCTATATATAGCCACAGCCTGGCTCAATCCTGCCCGATCCAGCCAATCCGGGGACCATTGCTACGCTTCTCAACTTTCTGCCATTACCTGGGGCAACCTAAAATTAAAACAGAGAGGGGGGGTGGACACTGGAAGATACCACCGCCCTTAGTACTGTCCCATGGAGCCCCGCATAAACGCTAAGGGCTCGGACATTAGATATATTTAATACTGATTTAGAATAAAAGGAAGCTTTTTGTGAGTTTCTTAGTGAATGTAATCAACCAACATGCTATGTCCCACCCCTATAGTGTTTAGCTATAGGCGGGTAGGGAGGAGGAGGGAGGGAGAGGAGTGACATTTATCACTGTGTATACACCCACATGTGTGACTCTATAATCAGGTAGGCTACACAGATAAGGAAAAAAGGAAATTAAAAGCTTAGAAGGGAACTGAAATTGAGCATGCTCCGTAGAGGACACTAGCTGGTCCACAAAATCTCAAGGTTATCTCTACAATGTCAATGCCATTACACATGATTTAGTTCTACTCAATTGTGATCTGCCCCTCCAACAAAATGTATTGAGTAGAAAGTAGGGTTGTACCAGTGCAGATACTAAGCATTTGCACGAGTATTGGTACTCGTGAAAATGCTCCAATACCTGTAACCGATACTTTCAGACTCAGTTCTTTCAGCTGTCAGTGGGATTTCCTCACTGACAGCTGAAATGTCTGTAGAGGACACTAGCTGGTCCACACAATCCCAAGACTGCAGCTGGTGCACAGAGAAGATGGGAGGGACAGCTGAAGGCAGGATCAACCAGGTATATTTCACTCTACGCAAAACAAAAGCTTTAGTGGCTTTGTGAGTATGAACAATCTTTTATATAGCATGTAAGGAGAGTTTTCATTGTCTGGGCTTAATGACACTTTAAGGAAAATCAAATGTGCCTTGATGTGGCTAAGACCAAATGATCAAGAAACGAATTAGCCCTGCCTTTTCAGTATGGGAAGCCATCGACTAAACAGTATCCACATTGTTTGGTCCCAGAAGAGCATGTATTTCTTTCTTCTAGTGAAATAAAGTAGATTCTACTAAAGATCACTGGGAGGACTGTAAGCAGACAATCTCCCGGAGAACACCAAATCAGAAGAGGCAGCAATTTGCACGGAGAAATGTAACTGTTTGTTTCTGCCCTTCTTCCTATGTAAACACAGCACATCCCTTGTTAATATTATGTACAGGTTTAGATACTCTGAATACCCCGCGTCAGAGCAAAAAATAGATCAGGAAAGGAAACTCTTTAAAGATCAAGCTTGACCAAAATATATCAATGTTATTATTAAGGAAATAAATAAACATATGATTTTCTTTCATAAGCACATCAATGCTACTGGGGAATTCTTACGACTACGAGGAAACTAAAGGAAGGAAAATTACGTAAAGCAAACTCTGAATTAGCATTCTCTTTTTTTTATAATCATTTTTTAGAAGAAAAAATAATTTTCATAAAAGCTTTGGTAAGTGAATCTCTTCTCTAGCATCCCTCTTCTGTGTGTTCTGAACCCCAACTAGCTGTTATGCTCAGTGCAGTTCTATCTGACCACTTTGTGTGTTCCAGTACATAATTAGTCATTACACATGATTTAGCTCCACCCAATTGTAATCTGCCCTTCCCCCAAATTTATTGATTAGAAACCAGGGTTGCACCAATACCGGTATCGGTGCCGATACTAAGCTTTTGCACAAGTATCGGTACTCGTGCAAGTGCTCTGATACCTGAAACCGATACTTTTATGCATGGTTGTTTCAGCTGTCAGCGGGGAAAAAAAAGCTGGCATTTATCAGTTGTAAAGGAGCGGGGCCGCTGCATCCTTAAAGTGGAGTTCCACTCAAATCTTTAACTTAATCTTACCCCCTTCAGTTAATTGCATAGATGTTCAAATGCCGTACGAAAATTTTTTTTTTTTAACGCTGTAATTACCCTTATATTGTACTTTATTGTGGCACTTCCTGTCTCTCCTCCAATGGGAGTAGGCGTGTTTATTGCCTCTCCACTGCGCCACACTGTCTCCTGGGAGCTTAGTGTCAGGCTTCCCAAGATTCAGTGCGGAAACAATGATCATGTGTGTGAACAAGCTGTGAATGAACAGCATTCACCGCATCCAGGAAATCAATGCTTGTGGGCTTCACATGCCCACAAGCAAGATGGAAACAGCCAGCATTAACATTTTTTAAGTTATTCTTTAGTACGAAAACAGACAGAGGCAGAAATATTACACCCAAACTGTGAATATTATTCTGGGGTTAGCAAAGTGTCTCAATGACCTAAAAAAAAAAAAAAAAAAAAAAAAGATTGGTCGCCGGACTCCCGCTTTAACAACCGATGACTCAGCTGTCAGTGAGGTCCCCCCCCCCCCCATTGACAGCTGAAGTGTAAGCAAAGTCTCGGCAATTGGAGCTGTCAAAAAAAAAGCAGTCGCTAAAACAGAAAGATAAAAATAAACATTGTTTCTTTTTGTATCTTTCTGTTTATTCATCTACAGATCAAAGGGATGAACTTCGATCTGCAGATGAAGTTAGTTTAAAGCAACCTGTCAAGTAAAAAAAAAACATTTTTTTTGTTTGTTTTTTTATTAAATGTTCCTCTGTTTAATCCCTTATTAACCCTTAATTTACTCTATTCAGCCTGCTTTTTTGTTCACTTCTATTTTATAAACTATTAATAATTAAAACTTTTTTTGTGTGTGCTTCGTTCGTTAATATTTTTACACCTTTAACATATATTTACACGTTTCACATTGAAAAAAGCGCAAAATAAAAAAAAAATGTATTTAATTTGTAAATTACTTTTCAATGCTTTGTACCATTGCTGACAGCTGCAGTGTAAACAAAACAATTGCGGTAGGTATCGGTAATTGGTATCTGCAGGTACTAGAAAAAAAAAGTATCGGTACTCGTACTCGTGAAAAAAATGGTATCAACGCATCCCTAAAAAAAATGTGATCCTGGCAACTGCTTTGAACTTTATTAACTGGACTTTTACATGTAAAAATAGATATAAATAAAATGGGCCATGTTTGTATTGCCCACAGTACAACAAAACATACTGCATAAACTTCATGTATTCCCACTGGAACGGTGGGTGCATAGCTAGATGGTGGCACTGTGTAAATCCCAGTACAGGATATATTCTACAGACACCAGCTGGTGTGCTGGTTCTCTCCTGTACTAGGTTGTTATTGCTGACTGTGCCCTTGTTGGTCAGATTCACACTTTCTATTTGTCCTGGTGACCGCCATCATTGGTAATTTTGAGTTATTACTAAAACAGGAATAGAGGGAAAATCCTCCAATGGGGACACTTGTTCTGGTGACAAGAGGGTTTAAGAGGGTATTTCCTTTACTTTGAAAAAAAAAGTTTTCACTACCTGCTGTGTGGCTGGTCCCCTGAAGGCTTTCTGACATTATCATGTACAAATGGGACCAGCAGTCCTGCATAGTATGTGAGGATGGTGAGGGTCTATGCTCATCGGGACATTTGTTGTGGGCAATCTCTCCAATAGGACATACACAACAAAGATGGCAGGGGTTTTAGAGCCCCACTTTGTATAGCAACACGTGCTTGTTAAGTCTAGTGGTAAAGGTAGAACATGAAATACTTATCTTATTTCTCAGTCTGAGAGGCTTCCACCAAGCTGTGCGACTGGTCCCCTGAAGACTTTCGGACATTATCACGTACAATGAAGGATCATCAGTGCTGCATTCTATGTGATGATGGTGAGGGTCTGTCCTCATTTTGGAACACTTGAGGGACATTTGTTATGGTGACAACTGAGGGGATTTCTCTTACCTTGGAGAGGTCTTCTCTGGCTACCTTTTGTGTTTGGAGACAATATGTGAATGAGAATCTTCCTAATAGGACATAGACAAAAAATAAATAAATAAAGCTGATCTTTAGACAGCAGCAAATGCTTGTTACGTTTAGTGGAAGATATAGAAACGACAGTACTTACCTTATTCCTCAGCAGGTTTCTACCATGTTATGTGACTGGTATCATGAAGGCTTTCTGACATTATCACAAACAATGTAGAACCAGCAGTCCTGCATTGTACATGAGGATGACAAGGACTCATCCGCATTCTGGAACATCGGAGGGATGAGGAGAGCTGCTGGGAGAGCAAGGAATAAATTCCTGCATATGCCTCTACCACTAGCTTGAATACGCATTTACTCCTTGTAGTGTATAGGCATTTTTTTTTTTAATATCGTGGAGTTCAGCTTTAACCATTCCTTACTAAATCTAAAAAAAAAAAAAAAAGTTTTGACTTTGGGTATACTTTTCCTGCCAATTTGTATATCTGTTGGTACTTTTTTAAGCTGACTGAAATAAAGTTAGCAGATTTGTGTTCATTCTTTGAACAGGTGATTGAGAATGGTATGATATATAATATGATGACTCCTGGATCTTCCCTTTGAAGAAATTATAGGAAAAGGCAATATGGCAGCACAGAACAATGATTTTAAAAGCAGAGAAACTCAAAGCAACCAGAAATATTTTAGCTGAAGTTCGTAAGGTGAAATCTGGTTATAATTAGAGATGGGCTTGGGCGTGTTCGAAATCCCACATGCCCGATCCCGCCAGAAAGCAGACACTGCACATGGCTAATCACAGGCAGAGGGACATTTCTATGTTCACAGCTGCACAGATCAGGAAATGTCCCACTGCCTGTGATTAGCCGTGTGCAGTGTCGGCTTCCTGGTGGGATCGGCCATGTGGGATTTCAAACACGCCCAAGCCCATCTCTAGTTATAATAGGTTGTTACTCAATACATATCCCTGCTGCCATCTGTTTTGATTATAGAATAAGCCCAGATGTGCATTTAACCAGATTTGATCTGCAGGAGATACTTGAGCATTCTCTGATCTGCTGGTTGCTATAATTAAGTTACTCAACCAATGCAAAGGCTGCGGGACATTACTAAATTCCAAGGATAGAATGTACAGATTATTCACAAATCATAAAGGTGGAAAAATATTTATTAGCCTTAACATTGCCAAAAGCTTTTACAGAAGATACCGGAGCATTCCCTTACTGTTCTGTTGATTACTATGGTAAAGTTTGGGGTGGGGGGAACATACAATTCACAAATATGTATTTATAAGCTTTAACAGCATCAACACCTCAAATTTAATAGGTTTATAAAACAATTATTAACAAATCCATCCAGCACCTGAGTCTGTGTCACCACAAACTGGGAGCGCACAGCTAACAGTAATACCGTATAGGTCAGAAAATAAAACAAGCACTCAACCAATAAACATCACAATTTTAAGAAGGGCATAAAGCATTAGTGACAGCAAAACATGTAGAAAAAAAAAGTCATACTCCAATGTTTACGTGCCACGTAGGACCCCTTGACAAATAAAGGTCTGCAATCTGATTGTAACATCTATTCAATTTATACATTTGCTAAAATGTTAAAATGTGTGTGTGTGTCGTCATCCCCAGATGGCTGCATAGAGGACAGCCCTCATCTCTCAATGGGGTTGATTTGCTAATACTGGAGAGTGCAAAATCAGGTGCAGCTGTCCATGGTATCTAATCAGATTCTAACTTCAGCTTGTTCAATTAACCAGGTAAGGTCTGCTCGGGCCTGCAGCACACCGCTCAGCGCCAAATGGATAAATTAATGTCAAAAAGAGAGCAGAACTAAAGACTGGGGGAGATAATACCACTCAGTATCTATACTGAGTGATTTCCAAACAAAAAGCAAAAAGGGAACCAGTATGAGCTCTGCGCGCAAATATTAGTAAGACAGACTGGGAATGATATCAACCGAGTCTGTATGAATTAAGGGCTACTGCTATCACCTGCAGAGTGTGGGTGTGTTCCTCTGAATTCAAGTGGCATATATCAAAAAAACAAGAAAAAGAGGAATTCTTTAGTGAGGAACATGCAGTAGACAGTTTTATGAATATAAATTATTTAATAGGATAATCACAATAATCACCAGTCCAAAAAATGTACTGTGAAGACAGGTACCATCACCAATTAAAAAGACAATATTGTCAAAGACATGCGCAGATGGCCACCTCACTCAGCCACAGATTCAACCCAAGCATATGAACTTCATTCATAAATAATGCATAATAGGTAACAGCAAGAAGATTTAGATGTGCCAGTATGCAAAAAAGTCCTTAGTAATCAAAGGAGAGCAGCTGGTTGGGACATGTAGACTGAGCTTGGGCAATATAAAAGTAAAGAAACCGGCCTGGTTGTAAAAGTAGATGCCTGCTGAGATCAGGAGAAGAGGAGAAGATGCTGGGGATGTAGGGGGTCTGTAGTAATAAACCACCGGATCGTGGGACCCCAGGCTGTGGAACAGCATTAATGGTGAATATGCACGCCTGTATGATGAATGTCTCTCTAGATAGCTTATCGCTAGAGGTGTGAGAGGCAACTTGCACCTAACCCAAAGATACACAGAGTGACTGATTCAGTAGAGTAGATGCAGTAGACAGACTCAGGATGTATTAATACAGTGGCAATCCCATAGCTGGGATGCATAAAGGTTAAATCTCACCCGGTGTCAGCTGCTATCCTCTTCAAGGATGGAGGGTGATGATAACTTTCACCATCTCACACGTGTAGATTGCGGGTTACTGGGTCTTCCGCAGGGTCAATTAGGGTGCAGAGCCGTTGACGATCCCATGGGAATCAGGGTAGTAATTGTCCTGGTGGGGTGTCGTGCCGGAGTCAGGTATACAGGCAATGGTATGCTTCCTCTTTTCCGTTACTCCGAATACGTGCAGGTAAGCGTGGTAATGCAGGCCGGAGGTTTGAAGAGGCTGGTGGGTGGTTCTACGCCACTGCCAGGACGCTATAGGCAGCGTGATGGCGTCATGCTGACGCGTTTCATCCGGGTCTCGGATTTCCTCAGAGCATGACGCCATCACGCTGCCTATAGCGTCCTGGCAGTGGCGTAGAACCACCCACCAGCCTCTTCAAACCTCCGGCCTGCATTACCACGCTTACCTGCACGTATTCGGAGTAACGGAAAAGAGGAAGCATACCATTGCCTGTATACCTGACTCCGGCACGACACCCCACCAGGACAATTACTACCCTGATTCCCATGGGATCGTCAACGGCTCTGCACCCTAATTGACCCTGCGGAAGACCCAGTAACCCGCAATCTACACGTGTGAGATGGTGAAAGTTATCATCACCCTCCATCCTTGAAGAGGATAGCAGCTGACACCGGGTGAGATTTAACCTTTATGCATCCCAGCTATGGGATTGCCACTGTATTAATACATCCTGAGTCTGTCTACTGCATCTACTCTACTGAATCAGTCACTCTGTGTATCTTTGGGTTAGGTGCAAGTTGCCTCTCACACCTCTAGCGATAAGCTATCTAGAGAGACATTCATCATACAGGCGTGCATATTCACCATTAATGCTGTTCCACAGCCTGGGGTCCCACGATCCGGTGGTTTATTACTACAGACCCCCTACATCCCCAGCATCTTCTCCTCTTCTCCTGATCTCAGCAGGCATCTACTTTTACAACCAGGCCGGTTTCTTTACTTTTATATTGCCCAAGCTCAGTCTACATGTCCCAACCAGCTGCTCTCCTTTGATTACTAAGGACTTTTTTGCATACTGGCGCATCTAAATCTTCTTGCTGTTACCTATTATGCATTATTTATGAATGAAGTTCATATGCTTGGGTTGAATCTGTGGCTGAGTGAGGTGGCCATCTGCGCATGTCTTTGACAATATTGTCTTTTTAATTGGTGATGGTACCTGTCTTCACAGTACATTTTTTGGACTGGTGATTATTGTGATTATCCTATTAAATAATTTATATTCATAAAACTGTCTACTGCATGTTCCTCACTAAAGAATTCCTCTTTTTCTTGTTTTTTTGATCTATACTGAGTGATCTAAAAGACAGCAGCCGTTTTAAAAAATCATAGGACTGTAAACAAATATTATTAATAATAGTATATATAAACCAAACGAGTAAACATATACTACAAACAGCGCTATTTGTTGAGCAAAGATGTATATAAAATCATGCGGCCAACTACGCACAAAAGTAATCAAACAGAGAGGTAGAGAGTCTGTGAAGTGCTCAGAAAAATGTCCATAAGTGACAATACAGTCGTATCTCAGTGTGCGCCTTCCACCGGTCAGCAGAATTTCACCCTGTGTTGACACTCTCCCCCTAGGGAGAGTGACGAAGTCAGGATATGACGAAACGCGTCAGGGCGTGGCTTACACAACGCCGGAAGTGAGGTATGCGTTCCACCACAGCCTGATCTACAACCAGGAAGTGACCTGTTCCCCTGGATATCGAACCGGCTGGTCTTCGGAACGGTGACACGCAACCCTTATACATTTTTGCTTGATTGACTGCTTATACTGTGTACGTATATAGAATGAGGGGTTTTTTATGAAGATTGTGGGGTACATCTTAATAAACAGAATTACGCTATGTGCACACATTTTTCTCTTTCTGGCATTCATCTGTTTGGAGTTGTGACCCCCCCCTGAACCCCCAGGAGTGGTACTGAGAGAGTGGTGTTGAGGAGATCTTTTGTTCTTGGAGGCTTTTAAAATTAGCAGATCTGGTGAGTTCGATCCCCTAGGGGGAGAGTGTCAACACAGGGTGAAATTCTGCTGACCGGTGGAAGGCGCACACTGAGATACGACTGTATTGTCACTTATGGACATTTTTCTGAGCACTTCACAGACTCTCTATCTCTCTGTTTGATTACTTTTGTGCGTAGTTGGCCGCATGATTTTATATACATCTTTGCTCAACAAATAGCGCTGTTTGTAGTATATGTTTGTTCAATTAACCACTTGCCGACCGCCTAGCGCAGATATACTGCGGCAGAATGGCACGGGCAGGCAGAATCACGTACCCATACGTGATCTGCCTCCTGCGGGCGGGGGGTCTGATCGGACCCCCCACCCGGTGCCAGCGGCGGTCGGGATTTGACTGGGAGCGTTCTGTGATGAGGGGGAGGCCATCCAATCGTGGCCCCCCCTCGCGATTGCTCCCAGCCAATGAGAGACATCCCCTGCCTGTGTATAGTACACACAGGCAGAGGATGTGATGTCATCTCTCCTCGGCTCTGCAGTTTCCGTTCCAGCGCCGAGGAGAGAAGACATGTAAGTGCACAAAACACACACAGTAGAACATGCCAGGCACATAAAACACCCCCGACCCCCCCCGATCGCCCCCCGATCCCCCCCAATCACCCCCCCCCGTCACAAACTGACACCAAGCAGTATTTATTTAACCCCCCCTAATAAAGTTTTAACCCCTTGATCACCCCCTGTCACCAGTGTCGCTAAGCGATCATTTAGGTTCGCCGTCAGCGTTTTATAGCGACAGGGACCCCCATATACTATCTAATAAATGTTTTAACCCCTTGATTGCCCCCTAGTTGGCCCTTTCACCACTGATCACGTATAACCGTTACGGGTGACACTGGTTAGTTCGTTTATTTTTTATAGTGTCAGGGCACCCACCGTTTATTACCGAATAAAGGTTTAGCCCCCTGATCGCCCGGCGGTGATATGCGTCGCCCCAGGCAGCGTCAGATTAGCGCCAGTACCGCTAACACCCACGCACGCAGCATACGCTTCCCTTAGTGGTATAGTATCTGTACGGATCAATATCTGATCCGATCAGATCTATAATAGCGTCCCCAGCAGTTTAGGGTTCCCAAAAACGCAGTGTTAGCGGGATCAGCCCAGATACCTGCTAGCACCTGCGTTTTTCCCCTCCGCCCGGCCCAGCCCAGCCCACCCAAGTACAGTATCGATCGATCACTGTCACTTACAAAACACTAAACGCATAACTGCAGCGTTCACAGAGTCAGGCCTGATCCCTGCGATCGCTAACAGTTTTCTTGGTAGCGTTTTGGTGAACTGGCAAGCACCAGCCCCAGGCAGCGTCAGGTTAGCGCCAGTACCGCTAACACCCACGCACGCACCGTACACCTCCCTTAGTGGTATAGTATCTGAACGGATCAATATCTGATCCGATCAGATCTATACTAGCGTCCCCAGCAGTTTAGGGTTCCCAAAAACGCAGTGTTAGCGGGATCAGCCCAGATACCTGCTAGCACCTGCGTTTTTCCCCTCCGCCCGGCCCAGCCCAGCCCACCCAAGTGCAGTATCGATCGATCACTGTCAGTTACAAAACACTAAACGCATAACTGCAGCGTTCGCAGAGTCAGGCCTGATCCCTGCGATCACTAACAGTTTTTTTGGTAGCGTTTTGGTGAACTGGCAAGCACCAGCGGCCTAGTACACCCCGGTCGTAGTCAAACCCGCACTGCAGTAACACTTGGTGACGTGGCGAGTTCCATAAGTGCAGTTCAAGCTGGTGAGGTGGCTAGCACAAGTAGTGTCCCGCTGCCACCAAAAAGACAAACACAGGCCCGTCGTGCCCATAATGGCCTTCCTGCTGCATTCGCCAATCCTAATTGGGAACCCACCGCTTCTGCAGCGCCCGTACTTCCCCCATTCACATCCCCAACCAAATGCAGTCGGCTGCATGAGAGGCATTTTCTTTATGTCCTCCCGAGTACCCCTACCCAGCGAACCCCCCCAAAAAAGATGTCGTGTCTGCAGCAAGCGCGGATATAGGCGTGACACCCGCTATTATTGTCCCTCCTGTCCTGACAATCCTGGTCTTTGCATTGGTGAATGTTTTGAACGCTACCATTCACTAGTTGAGTATTAGCGTAGGGTACAGCATTGCACAGACTAGGCACACTTTCACAGGGTCTCCCAAGATGCCATCGCATTTTGAGAGACCCGAACCTGGAACCCGTTACAGTTATAAAAGTTACAGTTACAAAAAAAAGTGTAAAAAAAAACACATACAAAAATATAAAATAAAAAAAAATAGTTGTCGTTTTATTGTTCTCTCTCTCTCTATTCTCTCTCTCTATTGTTCTGCTCTTTTTTACTGTATTATATTCTGCAATGTTTTATTGTTATTATGTTTTATCATGTTTGCTTTTCAGGTATGCAATTTTTTATACTTTACCGTTTACTGTGCTTTACTGTTAACCATTTTTTTGTCTTCAGGTACGCCATTCACGACTTTGAGTGGTTATACCAGAATGATGCCTGCAGGTTTAGGTATCATCTTGGTATCATTCTTTTCAGCCAGCGGTCGGCTTTCATGTAAAAGCAATCCTAGCGGCTAATTAGCCTCTAGACTGCTTTTACAAGCCGTGGGAGGGAATGCCCCCCCAACGTCTTCCGTGTTTTTCTCTGGCTCTCCTGTCTCAACAGGGAACCTGAAAATGCAGCCGGTGATTCAGCCAGCTGACCATAGAGCTGATCAGAGACCAGAGTGGCTCCAAACATCTCTATGGCCTAAGAAACCGGAAGCTACGAGCATTTTATGACTTAGATTTCGCCGGATGTAAACAGCGCCATTGGGAAATTGGGAAAGCATTTTATCACACCGATCTTGGTGTGGTCAGATGCTTTGAGGGCAGAGGAGAAATCTAGGGTCTAATAGACCCCAATTTTTTCAAAAAAGAGTACCTGTCACTACCTATTGCTATGATAGGGGATATTTACATTCCCTGAGATAACAATAAAAATGATTTAAAAAAAAATATGAAAGGAACAGTTTAAAAATAAGATAAAAAAAAATAATAATAATAATAAAGAAAAAAAAAAGCACCCCTGTCCCCCCTGCTCTCGCGCTAATGCGAACGCAAGCGTCGGTCTGGCGTCAAATGTAAACAGCAATTGCACCATGCATGTGAGGTATCACCGCGAACGGCAGTAGACCTCCTCTGTAAATCTAAAGTGGTAACCTGTAAAGGCTTTTAAAGGCTTTTAAAAATGTATTTAGTTTGTCGCCACTGCACGTTTGTGCGCAATTTTAAAGCATGTCATGTTTGGTATCCATGTACTCGGCCTAAGATCATCTTTTTTATTTCATCAAACATTTGGGCAATATAGTGTGTTTTAGTGCATTAAAATTTAAAAAAGTGTGTTTTTTCCCCAAAAAATGCGTTTGAAAAATCGCTGCGCAAATACTGTGTGAAAAAAAAAAATGAAACACCCACCATTTTAATCTGTAGGGCATTTGCTTTAAAAAAATATATAATGTTTGGGGGTTCAACGTAATTTTCTTGCAAAAAAAAATATTTTTTTATGTAATCATACATTTTGGCCTAAATGTATGACTAAAATTGAGTTTATTGGATTTTTTTTTAGAACAAAAAGTAGAAAATATCATTTTTTTTCAAAATTTTCGGTCTTTTTCCATGTATAGCGCAAAAAATAAAAACGGCAGAGGTGATCAAGTACCATCAAAAGAAAGCTCTATTTGTGGGAAGAAAAGGACGCAAATTTCGTTTGGGTACAGCATTGCATGACCGCGCAATTAGCAGTTAAAGCGACGCAGTGCC
Source organism: Lithobates septentrionalis (assembly GCA_037952835.1). Taxonomy (NCBI): domain Eukaryota; kingdom Metazoa; phylum Chordata; class Amphibia; order Anura; family Ranidae; genus Lithobates; species Lithobates septentrionalis. The sequence goes on along the minus strand of JBBDGP010000850.1, from coordinate 1,305,486 downwards.
AAATTGTAAAAAGTGCTCTGGTCAGGAAGGGGGTAAATCCTTCCGGGGCTGAAGTGGTTAAGCTTGGACAACAAAAAACCTGGAAGCTGATTAGTTTCTATGCACAGCTGCACCAGATTTTGTACTCTCCAGTTTTAGTAAATCAGCCCTAAAACATCCTAATGTGCTCACTATGTTTCTTGAATGCTAACATTCTTTAAACGAGGCCTAATGCCCCGTACACACGGTCGGACTTTGTTCGGACATTCGGACAACAAAATCCTAGGATTTTTTCCGACGGATGTTGGCTCAAACTTGTCTTGCATACACACGGTCACACAAAGTTGTCGCAAAATCTGATCGCTCTGAACGTCGTAAAACATGTACGTTGGGACTATAAACGGGGCAGTGGCCAATAGCTTTCATCTCTTTATTTATTCTGAGCATGCGTGGCACTTTGTCGGTCAGATTTGTGTACACACGATCGGAATTTCCGACAACGGATTTTGTTGTCGGAAAATTTTATATCCTGCTCTCAAACTTTGTGTGTCGGAAAATCCGACGGAAAATGTGTGATGGAGCCTACACACGGTCGGAATTTCCGACAACAAGGTCCTATCACACATTTTCCTTCGGAAAATCTGACCGTGTGTACGGGGCATTAGACCAGTTCAGGCCAGTCACTGAGTCTTCTATCCTCTTAAGTTGTAGAATTAATGTATGTGCAATAAAGCACAGTGCGAAACCTGCAGAAGGAGGCTTGTTTGATATGGCAGTATGTAGAAACAGATTAGGTCTAAGATTACAGCTAAATATTTATTCTGATTGGTTACAGCTTACTGCATATACTGCCATAATACATATTCTTATAGGCCATATTTTCATAGGTAATAAGGCCATCTCATACATGGTAAAAGTTAATTAACAACTTCTATAATCATGCTGGTTTTTGTTTAAATGGAAGTTTTGGACCTTGATTTATTTATTTATTTATTTAGGATATACTTGTGAATGAGATAGGCCTATTATAAAATAATCAAATCAGGGTGTAGTAATGTTTTCAAAAAACATTGTTACATGTACAACATATGAAATATTAGCAGAACTGTGCTTGTTGCACTTATTATTAAGCATTATAATTAAAGGGTTTGTGTGCTAGTTTATTTATTCAGTGTATTAACATTTTATAATTACAGTATCACACAAAAGTGAGTACACCCCTCAAATTTTTGTAAATATTTTATTATATCTTTTCATGTGACAACACTGAAGAAATTACACTTTGCTACAATGTAAAGTAGTGAATGTACAGCTTGAATAACAATAATAAGAATAATTTGCTGTCCCCTCAAAATAATTAATCACACAGACATTAATATCTAAACCTCTGGCAACAAAAGTGAGGATGCCCCACAGATACTCAATAGGGTTTAGGGAGACATGCTTGGCCAGTCCATCACCTTTACCCTCAGCCTCTTTAGCAAGGCAGTGGTCGTTTTGGAGGTGTGTTTGGGGTCATTATCATGTTGGAATACTTCCCTGCGGCCCAGTCTCCAAAGGGAGGGGACCATGCTCTGCTTCAGTATGTCACAGTACATTTTGGCATTCATGGTTCCCTCAATGATCTGTAGCTCCCCAGTGTCGGCATCACTCATGCAGCCCCAGACCATGACACTCCCACCACCATGCCTGACTGTAGGCAAGACATACATGTCTTTGTACTCCTCACCTGGTTTCTGCTACACATGCATGACACCATCTGGACCAAATAAGTTTATCTTGGTCTCATCCGACCACAGGACATGGTTCCAGTAATCCATGTCGTTAGTCTGCTTGTCTTCAGCAAACTGTTTGCGGGCTTTCTTGTGCATCATCTTTAGAAGAGGCTTCCTTCTGGGATGACAGCCATGCCGACCAAATTTGATGCAGTGTGCGGTGTATGGTCTGAGTATTGACAGGCTGGCCCCCACCCCTTCAACTTTTGCAGCAATGCTGGCAGCACTCATATGTTTATTTCCCAAAGACAACCTCTGGCTATGACGTTGATCTCATGCACTCAACTTCTTTGGTTGACCATGGCGAGGCCTGTTCTGAGTGGAACCTGTCCTGTTAAACCTCTATATGGTCTTGGTCACCATGCTAAAGCTCAGTTTCAGGGTCTTGGCAATCTTCTTATAGCCTAGGCCATCTTTATTAGAGCAACAATTATTTTTTTCAGATCCTCAGAGAGTTCTTTGCCATGAGGTGCCATGTTGAACTTCCAGTGACCAGTACGAGAGAGTGAGAACGATAACACCAAATTTAACACACCTGCTCCCCATTCACACCTGAGACCTTGTAACAGTATTGAGTCACATGACACAGCGGAGGGAAAATGGCTAATTGGGCCCAATTTGGACATTAATGGCTGTGTGTTGAGTTATTTTGAGGGGACAGCAAATTTACACTGTTATACAAGCTGTACACTCACTACTTTACATTGTAGCAAAGTGTCATTTCTTCAGTGTTGTCACATGAAAAGATATAAAATATTTACAAAAATGTGAGGGGTGTACTCACTTTTGTGAGATACGGTATATAACAGTATTATAGATTAGGTTAATTGATTATTATAGTTTGAAGTATTTATAACTGATGGGTCTGATATATTAAAAAAAAACTCTGTGGAGCGCTCCAATAATTTATATGTTCATATGGATGTGTATTTGGATCAAAAAAAAACTGGTTGTGTGTTCAATATTGTGGTATATAAATGCCTAGAAACAATCTCTACACCTATATGACAGATAAAAAGGCTGCAAATAATATGAATATAGAAATGCAAACATTCATAAATTCCCTATATCCGATAATTACCAGAAAGATTCTACATAAACAATGAATAAATATATAAAAAATCTTGTGAAATAATTCATAATTATACACTATAATAAATATGTGCAAAAAAGATGAATCAATAAATGTGCAAGTGTAATAAATATCCAATGAAATGAAAAAGTCCATGAAATTTCCAATTCCACCATGTATTCGTGAATCAATCTTCTTAAATCTTCACACCAGACACCACCGTGCTCATCACCATAACCCCTTGGTATGCGCTCACCTAATCCAGTGGACCCCTCAAAGACTCATAGGTGGGTTTGATATGTCTACCAACCTGCCAGTTGGAGGGTGAAACTGTCCGGGGGAAGGGGAGGTGGGTTGGTAGTCTGTAGAATGTGCTGCGGGTGTCTGGGGGATGTGTCTATTGGAGTACAACTCTATCTGAAGGTGTTTTATGGAGGGATATACAGAGACTGGTCCCTGGGGGATTAATGCACCTACACTGAAAACTGGTCACTAAGGGGTTAATGTATTCAGTTTGGAACTAGGCCAACGAGGGGTCAATGCATGTACACCGCTGCCATGAATAAGGATGATGGAGCTTTGTGTAATGCAAGGTTCATTTCACTGGTGACATGGATATTAGGGTGTGTTTGTGTTGAAGTGTAAATATCATTGGTGCTGAGAAGCTGGTAAATGAGCCTTGCTAAATTGAAAATCCTATTACTGACATGGATACTAGTAGTGAGTAAGCACTGTGTATTGGAGTGTAGATCTTACTAATGACATAGATAAGAAGAAGGCATTTTAAGGCCTCATGCACACAGGGCTTAACGTGGTTGTAAACCCTTTTTACCTATAGGTAAGCTTAGAATAAGACTTACCTATAGGTAGTGGAAATATCTCCTAAACATCCGCCGTTTAGGAGATATTTCACTTGTAGTGCGCCAATGTCGTCATCGGCGCATGTGCTGTGAAGAAACGGACCACCGTGCCGTTTCTTCCCCAGCGTGTGCCGTGACTGACGGCTCCTGCGAGCATGCGCGAGAGTGACGTCACGCGACTCCGGCCAGTCACAGAGCCGGAGTCCGCGCCCCCCGGAAGGAAGAGGAGTGAAGATGGACATGGCCTGCTCAGGCGACAGCGCGGGCTTCGTTGACAGGTGTCATATAATGGCCTAGTATGCGATGCATACTAGCCCATTACGCTTTTCATTTGCAGGCCTTGGGGGGAGCAAAAGACGAAGTAAAGCCCATCGGGGTTTACTTCCTCTTTAACGTATATGTAAGTGCTCACCTTGTAAAACAACTCAGTCAGTTTAAAATGGAAATGAAAGACAAACATTTGTACATACATATAACAAAAACAACATTATAAACACCTTTTTTCTCCTTTTCTTATAAGTGATCACATTCCATCTGTTTTCAGCTACATAAGGAGCTCAGAGAGCTAAAGGAGAAAAAACAGCAGCACACTTATCTTTCCAGTGAATGGCTATTTAGGGGGTGGGGGTGTGTCACGACTAGTCAGATCATTGGAGGAGAGCAGGCAGTACAGCCAGAAAACTGACCATGCTGTGCTCTCATGCCCAGTGTAGTCATTTTTTGAATGGAAAGCAGAGGGACTGGCAGGATCACCAGGGATTTCACATAAAGGAAGCAATACAAAGAGAGCAGGACACTTTCTCATACAAGTACATGGTACAACAGGCACATATCAGGAATATGAAGTTTTGGGCTTACATATTCTATAAAAAAAACACCACGTTTACAGGCATTTGACATTTTTTCAGCTTGTAAATGGGCCTCTATGTTAGCCTATGTGGCTATGCACACTTATGCATTTACAGAGGAGCGTTTAAAAGGCTGAAAAAAAAAAACATCAGTTGCCACGTCCAAGAGAGTAGCTTTTGGGCAGAAAAGAAAAACACTGAACAAGCCTAACAATCTATCTATCTATCTATCTATCTATCTATCTATCTATCTATCTATCTATCTATCTATCTATCTATCTATCTATCTATCTATCTATCTATCTACCTATCTAATGGAGTTGTACTTTAACCACTTGCCACCGCTATATAGCAATATGATGTCAGCAAAGTGGTTGCGACATCCTGACCGGACGTCATATGCCCCCCGGGGGCGCACATCGCGGTGATCGTTGTTGCAGGGTGTCAGTCTGACACCCCGCAACTCCTATCTAGGTAAAGTGTCTCTGACAGAGACTCTTTACCACGTGATCAGCCTTGTCCAATCACGGCTGATCATGATGTAAACAGGAAGAGCCGTTGATCGGCTTTTTCCCACTTGCGTCTGTCAGACGCGAGTAGAGGAGAGCCGGTTGGCTGCTTTCCTGACGGGGGGGTCTGTGCTGATTGATTATCAGTGCAGCCCCCCCGAGGATGCCCACACTGCACCACCAGGGAGGCTACCAGGACCACCAGGGATGCCCACCACTAGTCACCACCAGGTATGCCACCCATGGCTACCAGGGATGCCAATTCAGTGTCCACAATGGATGCCAATCAGTGCCTACAATGGGCATCACTGATTGGCAGGCATTCTTGTTTGGCACTGATTGGCATCCATCAGTACCATCCATTAATGTACATCAGTGCCACCTATCAGTGTCCATCCATGCCCATCCGTGCCACCTATCAGTGCCCATCTGTGCCGCCTATCAGTGCCCATGTGTGCCTCCTATCGCTTAAGTTAATTTTTTTTCCTCATTAATGTACACACAGCACCCCATATTGACAGAAAAACACAGAATTGTTGACATTTTTGCAGATCTATTAAAAAAGAAAAACTGAAATATCACATGGTCCTAAGTATTCAGACCCTTTGCTGTGACACTCATATATTTACAGTTTTTCTCCATTGTTTTGGCTCATTTCTTGAAACAGAAATGACATTCTCAAAACTCTAAGTTCATTTGGCAAAACAGTCTTACAGTTCAGCACAACACTTTAACTCACCTGCAAAAGCTCATATCTCTCCCAAAACTGTTCACTCATGCTTCAAAACCATATTCCTTTCCCATATAAAGAGTCAGTGCTACCAAAATGGCAAAGATTCTTCTCAATTGCTTTGGCTCATTTCTTGAAACAGACCAGACGTTCTCCACTCTCTTGGTGCTTTTGCCAAAATAACCTGGATGGTTCAGCACAACATCATGGTTCACCTTCAAAAGCTCATATCTTTCCCAAAACAGTTCACTCATGTGTCAAAAATAAATTTCTTTCTCATTCAAATAGTCAGTGCCCCCAAAATGCTTCGTCCCTTTGGCATTGTGTAAGCACTGCAAGTCAAAATGTTTAGATGTTTTGTCTCTAAGGCTGGGTTCACACTGCTGCGGTGGCAGACATCGTATGTGATTTGCAGTGCACTGCTGTTCACATCACATGTCTGTGCTGTGCGATATCAGCCATACAGATAGTATGGCTGATATTGCACCGCATTCGGTCCAAACTCGTACAGGACCCTTTTTTTTGTTTGGACCAGAATTGGATCGCATAGGTGTTCACACCTATGCGATCCGATACATGTCCGAATTGTCAGTTCGCAGTGCGATATGCGAGCTGAACTGGGGGTGTCGTTAACATTGTATGACACTCCCCAGCAGTTCGCATATGGCAGTGTAAACTGCCGCGCGAGTTGGTGCGATGCGGGAACCCGCAGTAAATTCGCTGCGTTCCCGCACCGCAGCAGTGTGAACCTAGCCTAAGGCATCCCTCAATATCCCTCAATATTCCTCATGTCCACCTTTCGGTCTTAGCCCAGTCCTTCATTAACAATGATTACAGTTACAGCTAATTACAGCTAACTGAATACAATTGTGTATAAAACTGAAAAAAAAGAAAAGATTTTAGGCTAAGAGTAGCCTCCAAGGTTTGACATCACAGATTGCACTCATACTGCCAAGGAAAAATCACTTTACAGTATTGTAACCATTATCATTTACACACAAAGTTACAGTAAGTCCATACATTAGAGTAAAAAGAAAATTTATTATACAGTAATATACAAAAATATAAACACACAAACAAAAAACAAGGAAAATTACATTTAGCCTACAATGCTGTAAATAAAGCTGGAGTTTCACAACTACTGTAAGATCTCTTCACTGGCCACTGTCCTCACCCTCCTGCCCATCCACACGCTGCTGTCTGTCTGGCCACAGATTCTCGTCAACATCGCAGCGTATATCCTCCCTTGCGATGCAACGAGGGAAGAAACGGCGTGCATGTCGCAACCATCCCCTACCCTGATCTCCTGTAATATCCTCACAGGCAGCATCCATTGCATGGAGCAGGGACCTCTGATTTTGAGCCCGATGCTCATACACTCTCCACCTCCAAGCAGAGAAAAACTCCTCAATAGGATTGAGGAAAGGAGAGTAAGGTGGTAGGAACACCATATCCATCCTTGGATGAGCAGTGAACCAGGCCCTGATAAGCGGGCCACGGTGGAAATTCACATTGTCCCATACAATTATATATTGTGGTAGGTGAGGCCCTATGAGACCTCTCTCATTTTCAGGGATCAAATCCAAATGAAGGCGGTCCAAGAAGATGAGGAGCTTCTGTGTATTGTATGGGCCAAGACTGGGGATGTGAGTGGCCACACCATTCTCAGAAATGGCAGCACACATAGTTATATTGCCCCCTCGCTGGCCTGGGACATCCACCGTGGCCCGGTGGCCAATAAAATTACGGCCACGTCTTCGGCCCTTGGCCAGGTTGAAGCCAGCCTCATCCACATATACGAGTATGTGAGAGGTCTCGTTTCCTTCCAATGCCATTATTCTCTACAATAGAGTAAAAAAAGAAAACATCAAATCAGTCATACAGAAGAGTCGTATACTACAGTTACAGACAGTTACATAGGAATTAGGGTTGTCCCGATACCGATACTAGTACAAGTACTTGTACTCGGGCAAATGCTCCAGATGCTTCCGCCGATACCTGGAAGTCAGCTGTGATCGGCGCGTGGGGGAGTTACAAGATTCTCCCCCAGCGGCTTTCAGCGGCTTTAGTGACATACAGCGGTGATCGGTCACCTCTGACTGTCACTGCATCCTCCTCCATGTCCCCTCCGTTCCTCTGTCCCCCTCCGCTGTCCCCAGGGGCGTTGCTAGGTGGCAAAAAGACCAGGGGCTTCAGCCCGAAGTCCAAAAACCGGGGGGGGGGGGGGGGGTGGCACGGCTTTTTTTTGGGCTGCGTGGTGGGGTTGTGTGACTTACCAGTGCCTATCAATGCTGACCAGTAAACACACCTGCCTGACACTGACCTACATACACTGACCTACATACACTGACCTACATACACTGACCTATATACTCTGACCTACATACACTGACCTGCCTGACCTGTATACACTGACCTATATACACTGACCTGCCTGACCTATATACACTGACCACTATACACACATTGCGTGTCTGACCTACCTCAGCCGTGGTGTACGGTCACAGCAGGCAGTCAGTCACTTGTCACTGTCAGAGAGGAGCCGAGGAGGAGAGGAAAGCCTCCTGCCCGAGCGGGGATGTAGCATTCCCGCCTTCTGGAGCCTGCAGGCTAAGATGGACGTCACGTCACACGTCCCGCTCCAGAAGGCAGGAGCTGCGGCACTCTGCCACTTTTGGCCGCACTCGGCCGCTATGGCACTCGGGGACTTACTCGCCTACTTTCGGCCGCTATGGCACTCGGGGACTCGGCTACTTTCGGCCACTTTCGGCCCGCACTCACAATCAGATCGGTCCCGGCGCCGGCGCTCGGGGCTGACAATGGAATGCAGCATTCCATAGACTCTGGCTTTTTGGGGTCACGTTCGGGGCTTCAGCCCCCCCTAGCCACCCCCTCCATATGCCCCTGGCTGTCCCCCTCCATTCCGCCGTTCCCCTCTCCTTCTCTGTCCCCCTCCGCTGTCCCCTCCGTTCTGCTATCCCCCTCTCCTTCTCTGTCCCCTCCGTTCTGCTGTCCCTCTCTGCTGTCCCCCTCCATTCCGCCGTTCCCCTCTCCTTCTCTGTCCCCCTCCGCTGTCCCCTCCGTTCTGCTGTGCCTCTCCGCTGTCCCCTCCATTCCCCTCTCCTTCTCTGTCCCCCTCCGCTGTCCCCCTCCGTTCCGCCGTCCCCCTCCTCCTTCCTTTGTGAATGGACAGAGTCAGCTGACTCTGTCCATTCACATAGATGAAACATTGTAATCTCCTGTGATTACGATGTGTCAGTTTATGAATGGAGAGGAGCCGCTGTCTTCTCTCCATTCATTCTCAGTGCAGCTGAGGCTGCAGAGAAAGGGACTGGGGAATCTCTATCCTCGGTCTCTTTCTCTGTCTCAAGGGGGAGATATCAGAGGTCTGTTACGTAAGACCCATGATATCTCACCAAAGCCCCCCAACAGGGCTGATAAAAAAAAAAATAAAAAAAACACATATTGCAATAAAGAATAAAAAAAAAAGTATCGGTATCGGCGAGTACTTGAAAAAAAGTATCGGTACTTGTACTCGGTCCTAAAAGAGTGGTATTAGGACAACCCTAATAGGAATGTTCTATGTTCTACACAAGTTCATTATACTACTGGCCAGTATTCCAGTGGTTCCAAACCTGGGGTACATGTGCCCTAAGAAGAGGTACTACAGGGGGTATTTAACAGAAAGGGGAGGGGAAAAATTATCAACGAGTAGACTTACTGAAATGTCACAGTAAAACCCACAGTATTAGATAGATTTGCATGGGAGGCACTACTGTAATTGCAGCTCTTTGACCCTTTTTCTTACTGTATTATATGTTATATTCTTCAAAATAAGGATTATAATGATAATTGCATCATACAGTAAGCTGCAGTTTTTAGGCAAAATGTTTATAAATCAGATACGTAAATCAAATACTTTCATACCTGGATTACCTGGATTCAGAAATCAGGTAAAGTGGGTACCGAAACCAATACATTTCGGGAACCACTGCTTACGGTAATTGTAAAAAGGTTATCTTGATGGACAACCAGTGACTGACTTACATGTACATACTGGTACCGCAGCTCTTTCACTCTGTCAGAGTTCCTCTCAAATGGTACCCTGTAAATTTGCTTCATTGTCATCTGATGCTTCTTCAATATGCGGGCTATTGTGGAGATGCTTATAGAGTTGACATTTTGTAATATGGCATTGTCTTGTAGGATTTCAGTGCGGATCTGTCTCAATGTGATGGCATTATTTGCAAACAGAACACTTGTTCTTGTTGTTCATTGAGAAGTTTTCTTCGGCCACCCGTGCCAGGTTGTCATCCAATCCTAGACATAGAATTCAAAGGACAACACTTCATTCATAATTTATACCTTATGTATTCCATACAGAATGAGTTACCAATGTAATCGTATTGTTGTTTTACTTACAGTAACTTTACCACAATTCTAATGAGTCACTGCACAGTGACTGGAATACTACTGTAAACTGTATCATCAATATTGTAGAAAATAAACTATTCCATACTATTCCATAGTTTATGTTCTACAATATTTTTCTTGTCATTGTTAGTATCATACGTAACATCCCACTAGGTAATATACTGTAATACTGTAGGCCTATCACACACATACACACACACACACTAAATGAATACGTAAATGAGTAAATAAACATATTTGTTGCTCTATGCAGTGTCCTGTCCTATACATGATATATTTCCATCATTGACTGACTACATACCTGTTTTCCCTGCGAAAGGTTTGGATGATAGAGGAGACTGTAGAGCGAGGCACATTAGGCTGCACTCGGCGACCTGCCTCCGCCATTGTGAGGCCATGGTTGATGACATGGTCTATAATTGTGGCCCGAATTTCATCAGGGACAGCATGGTGTCTTCGTGCTCCTCGGCCTCTTCCCCCTATTCCACCATGACGCAGCCTTACTCCTCCTCCTCTTCTTCTTCCTCTTCCTCGAGCAGGCAGTTTCCCTTGTTCATCTACTTGGCCAGGTGCCTCCATGTTCAGAAATTGTACTGGTCCTGCATGGTCAAGCTCTATATATACATGTTTGGCAGCATTCACAATCATGGACAGCACCTGTCAGGTAACTAAACATACTGTTTGATTGGTCACCTGAGACTAACTACAACTCATCCTTCATTAGTCAAGTTCTAGTTGCACCTGACTGTCAATTGCTGTAATCATTTTATCAAATGTTCCAAGAGATTCATATATGGTATTCATGGTATTATGTTCCTGAATAATTTTGACAATTGAACAGACTATTGTGCATGTGATGACTTAAACAATGAAATGATGCTGACATGTTTTGGAGAGAACAACCATTAGACTGAGAATTGACAATCAGTTTAGATCAACAAGATCTATTCACTTGGAAATTGTGCTAAATGTAGGCTACTTGTACTTAATCATTTGAAAGATGTACTGAGACATTGAGACATGTACTGAGACATTGAGACATGTACTGAGACATTTGCAATTTTGATGAAATGAATGAGAAATTCAATTCAGTTGTGAACAATTGCCAAGTGGTTTGGAGATTTGTCCATGTTGTTTTGAGAATGTCATTTCTGTTTCAAGAAATGAGCCAAAACAATGGAGAAAAACTGTAACTCAGGTGCTGTCCATTTCTTCTGATCATCCTTGAGATGGTTCTACACCTTCATTTGAGTCCAGCTGTGTTTGATTATACTGATTGGACTTGATTGGGAAAGCCACACACCTGTCTATATAAGACCTTACAGCTTACAGTGCATGTCAGAGCAAATGAGAATCAAGAGGCCAAAGGAACTACCTGAAGAGCTCAGAGACAGAATTGTGGCAAGGCACAGATCTGGCCAAGGTTACAAAAAAATTTCTGCTGTTCCTCAGTGGCCTCCATAATCCTTAAATGGAAGATGTTTGGGATGACCAGAACCCTTCCTAGAGCTGGCTGTCCGGCCAAACTGAGCTATCAAGGGAGAAGAGCCTTAGTGAGAGAGGTAAAGAAGAACCCAAAGATCACTGTGGCTGAGCTCCAGAGATGCAGTGGGGAGATGGGAGAAAGTCGTAGAAGTTCAACCATCACTGCAGCCCTCCACCAGTCGGGGCTTTATGGCAAAGTGGCCCGATGGAAGCCTCTCCTCAGTGCAAGACACATGAAAGACCGCAAGGAGTTTGCTAAAAAACACCTGAAGGACTCCAAGACGGTGAGAAACAAGATTCTCTGGTCAGATGAGACCAAGATAGAACTTTTTGGCCTTAATTCTAAGCGGTATATGTGGAGAAAACCAGCCACTGCTCATCACCTGTTCAATACAGTCCCAACAGTGAAGCATGGTGGTGGCAGCATCATGCTGTGGGGGTGTTTTTCAGCTGCAGGGACAGGATGGCTGGTTGCAATCAAGGGAAAGATGAATGCGGCCAAGTACAGGGATATCCTGGACGAAAACCTTCTCCAGAGTGCTCAGGACCTCAGACTGGGCCGAAGGTTTACCTTCCAACAAGACAATGACCCTAAGCACACAGCTAAAATAAGGAAGGAGTGGCTTCACAACAACTCTGTGACTGTTCTTGAATGGCCCAGCCAGAGCCCTGACTTTAACCCAACTGAGCATCTCTGGAGAGACGTAAAAATGGCTGTCCACCAACGTTTACCATCCAACCTGACAGAACTGGAGAGGATCTGCAAGGAGGAATGGCAGAGGATCCCCAAATCCAGGTGTGAAAAACTTGTTGCATCTTTCCTAAAAAAGACTCATGGCTGTATTAGATCAAAAGGATGCTTCTATTAAATAGTGAGCAAAGGGTCTGAATACTTAGGACCATGTGATATTTCAGTTTTTCTTTTTTAATAAATCTTCAAAAATGTCAACAATTCTGTGTTTTTTTTCTGTCAATATGGGGTGCTGTGTGTACATTAATGAGGAAAAAAAATGATCTTAAATGATTTTAGCAAATGGCTGCAATATAACAAAGAGTGAAAAATTGAAGGGGGTCTGAATACTTTCCGTCCCCACTGTATTTACAAAGTTTTGTAACAGAAACAAAAAAAAATGTTTTTTTTCAAAATTTTCGGTCTTTTTTTTATTTGTTTAGCAGAAAATAAAAATCCCAGAGGTGATCAAATACCACCAAATGAAAGCTCTATTTGTGGGAACAAAATTATAAAAATTTAGTTTGGGTACAGTGTAGCATGACCGCGCAATTGTCATTCAAAGTGCGACAGCTGAAAATTGGTCTAGGCGGGAAGGTGTATAAGTGCCCTGTATTGAAGTGGTTAAAATAGTTTTGCTGATTTAAATAAAAGCCTATCTTTAGGGTAATAATACTCATATCTAAAAATAATCATCAGCACTCTACTTAGTTTATTTGATTAATCATGCATCAATCATTTTAATGTTCAATTTTTCTTTCTGCACTTCCTTAAATTAGTTTGTTTTACAGGCGCCTCAATTTTTTGGCAGAGATATGTCTCCAAAGAGTAAATGACACAAGATTTTAAGTCTGTTAAATAAACAGTGCATTTTTGTGTATATTTTATGCAGACACGAAGTCACCGTTTACACCTTACTTAAACTATAAAGTAACCTCATAAATTGCGGCTCCTCAATCTTTATACAACTTAAATGGTTCTTTAATAAAATTATCAGCTTTTAGCACTGTGGTCACAAAAAAGCTATATACCGGTAATAAATGGAACAGTCACTAATCCTTCAACTAAATTATCTTGTAGAAACGCTAAAGTAGATGTAGCTTTAATGCTGTATGTTTGTATTAGTTCTATAAATATTCAGCTCTGCAAATATTTTTGTTAAAGTGATTGCCATCCAGATTAATATACACTGGGGGTTCAATAAAAATTATTCATAAGACTTGAATTTTGCAAACTACGATTCATTAATGGCTCTTAGAGACTTTACTCAATCCCATTTTTACTTGGCAAACGTACATCCAGTAAGTATTCACTAAGTGCAAACTGATGTCTTTTACTGTTATTAGTAGCTGCACAATGGTTAATGGATCTTGTTATTGCATGAAAATACCGCAAACATCTACTCAGGTAGTGTCACCCTTGAGAGTACTTTAAAGCGTAACTCCACTTTTGTTGAGAAAAAAACGTTCCCCTCCTGGTGATCTATGTACATTACATGGATTTTAACAAACTTTGTTGCAGATTACTACCTTTTTTTATTCTGAAGAAAAATCCCTGTTTGCTTGTCTCTGGCACTGTGCGCATGTGGAAAAGTGAGTCTAATGGGAGGGTTTTTCATAATTATCAATCAGCTGTGCACCTGCAGAGCTCTAATGAGGAAATCTGCAGGGTCCTGCATCCCTTTAGCCGTGATTTCCTATTAAACGTTTCTCACCAAAAATGACATTTGTGTTACAGGGGATGCCTGAAATCTGACTTGTATCTTAGTGCAGACTTCTGGGAAATTCGGTAAGCCAATCACACAAGCAGGAAATGATGTCTCTGGGGGGCGTTCTGTACACATTCTGCTTAAAGAACACCTCCAGGTAGCCATATTGCATTGCATTTTCAGGAATCTACAGAGCTGCAGCTTGAAAAGGAAAGGTTATTTTTATTAAAATTCAATTGCAATATGACTTGTATCGCAATTGTATACGCTATGTTATTTTTTCTTTATTTGCTATTTTTTTCGCCACGAAAGTGGAGTTTAACCCTTTAACCACTTAAAGACTGCCCACCGCATATATATACTGTGGCAGGAGGGCTCTATTGTGCGAAACAACGTACCTGTACATCGTTCTGTGCAATAGATAGTGTAGGCCAGTTGCACGGAGGAGGAGCCGATGTGCGTGCCTGGCGGACCCGATGTCCGCATGCTACCCTTGATCGCGGTACAGAGAGGCAGAACGGGGTTATGCCTATGTAAACAAGGCAGATCCCCGTTCTGACAGGGGACAACATGGAGATCTGCTGTTCCTAGTGATTAGGAATAGCGATCTCTGTGTTGTTCCTGTTAGCACTTCCCCCACACAGTAAAGCCTTGTACACATGATCGGATTTTCATCGACAAAATCTCAGGCTTTTGTCCGAAGGCGTGTGTCTTGCATACAAATGGCAAGGAATTGTCGGCCAACAAACACGAACGTAGTGACATACTACGTGGTTTTTCAGCTCTTTGGCGCCACCCTTTGGGCTCCTTCTGCTAATTTTGTGTTAGTAGAAGTTAGGTGAGTGTTGATTCGCACTTTTCATTTCGCGCTTTTCATCATTTAGTGCTTTTCATTTCGTGCTTTTCAGTTTGTTTCTGAATGGCCGTTCTTCAATCAGACATGTTGCGGAATCGAGGGAGATATGTGTTTGACACATGTGGTGTAGTATGAAAAAAGATCAGCTTGCTACCTTTCCTTCCATTGAGGAATCAGACCAAAAACAAGAATTAAGAGAATGTAGCCTTATCCAAAAATAATGAATAGTTTTATGGCTCCAACAGATTACCTAAACTCAAAGTCAAATTAAAGTCCCAGAGGACTTTGGGGGGGGGGGAGGGGGACTTCCACCTGTATCGCCTAGGCAGTTCGAGCAGAAGTGGGAGTGGGTACCTGTCAAAACTAGGCACCCGCTCACCCCCCCCCCCCCCCCCCCCAAAAAAAAACAACTACATTCCAAATATGGCAGGAGGACTTAAAGCGGAAACAAGAAAGGAAGGAAGGGCAGTAGGTGCAATGGCAGCGTCTCTCTATGAAGCAAGCAACTACAGTATAAAATGGTGATGATAATGGAAAAAGTCCAACAAGTTCATCACTAGGGTAAGCTGATCCAAGAGCTGAAGCAGGCTCAACAGTTTTTCCTTTTGTTCTGGACTTTAAGCGGAACTTCCTCTTTTGGATGGAGTTCCACTTTAACTTAAAAAATTGGGATGGAGCTATGCATTATAAGAGAGCAACAAATCCAGACAACACTAACGCTTTGCTGAAGCCTAGACATTCATTCCATTTACATTCATATGATTTCTTGCAGTGAGATTGGAAACAATTTAGATTATTGCCATTCTTTTCTTCTAACTTACAAGATAAAGAAGAATTTAATTGTTTTTACAATAGCCCCTTGGCTCCTTTTTCCCTTGCACCTGTCTAAAAAATGTAATTTATACATATTTTCTATTAGGGTTTTTTGGTTGGACGTATGACATTCCAGGGTCTTCTTCCTTTTCTCCCTCTGGCACTGGTGTGACATCTTCAATACTACAGTATTACACTGTGAGCCCAGGCTAAGGTGGTAGCGATGTATGACAGGCTAGACTCACAGGAACTGGGTTGAATAATTCTGCCTTTCAGTTGTGGGAAAATTTCAGCTAAGGAAAAATTGTAAATTGATGGCAAAATCAGGTTTGGCAAAATTATTCTACTCCTCTAGAAATAATTTCATATTAAATGATCTGGGTGCTCATCAGTGTCGGCTGGTGCTCAAAATTTCTGGGGGGGGGGGGCGCAAACAAACTGAAAAATTCTGAAAAAAACACATCAATCGCAGCCACTGTGCCCATCAATTACAGCCACTGTGCCATCAAATGCAGCCACTGTGCCCATCAATTGCCGCCACTGTGCCATCAAACACAGTCACTGTGCCCATCAATTGCCACCACTGTGCCATCAAACGCAGCCACTGTGCCCATCAATTACCACCACTGTGCCCATCAAACGTAGCTACTGTGCCCATCAATTGCCGCCACTATGCTCATCAAACGCAGCCACTGTGCCCATCAAATGCAGCCCCTGTGCCCATCAAACGCAGTCACTGTGCCATCAAATGCAGCCACTGTGCGCCATA
Source organism: Lithobates septentrionalis (assembly GCA_037952835.1). Lineage (NCBI taxonomy): Eukaryota > Metazoa > Chordata > Amphibia > Anura > Ranidae > Lithobates > Lithobates septentrionalis. The sequence continues at coordinate 1,288,918 of JBBDGP010000850.1, read as the reverse complement.
AAATGCAGCCACTGTGCCTATCAATTGCCGCCAGTGCCCATCAAATGCAGCCACTGTGCCATCAAACGCAGCCACTGTGCCCATCAATTGCCGCCACTGTGCCCATCAATTGCTGCCACTGTGCCCATCAATTGCCACCACTGTGCCCATCAATTGCTCCCACTGTGCCCCATCAAACACAGCCACTGTGCCATATCAAATGCTGCCCCCCGCCAGCCCGCCGTCTACACTTACCTGTCTCGGTGGGACAGCTCCTCAATATCTTCTCCCGTCCTCTCTTACCGTCCTCTGCTTTGATTGGACGCCTGGCGTCCAATTACAGTGCCTGGTGTTTCAGCCAATCAGGTGACGGGTAACAGATCTGAGCACCTGATTGGCGGAGAAGTGGTTTAGTGTTAGGAAAGCAAATATTAATTCGCTTTTCTAACACAGCTGAGTGACCTGCGAGCACCCAGCAAGGCGCTCGCAGGTCACCTTTTTTGACGCCTATTAGAGCCTATGGCTCTAATCAGGTGCGTCAAAACCACCCCCCTCTGCCCTGAATAGGGGGTGGCAGCGGCGGCCATAGATAGATCAATGCATGAATCTATCTATTGGTGCTAGGGGGGTGGCGCCCGTGCGTCCTTATGGATGCACCACCACTGCGTCATATCTAAAGTCTACAGATGATCTGGTGTACGGTTGATAAATCATAACCAGCAAAACCCCAGGACAAAAAAAAGTAGCAGGGTGTTCTTGTGTATTTTGTTTTTTTGTAAACCCATGACATGAAATACAATTGTCTAGGGAATATGTGTTCTCTTTGTATATTTCTTTCCATTCTGAATTGGAGACTCCTATTTTTATTATAACTTTAACCGCTAGGGGACAAATTGAGGGAATAACCATGGAATGTATACAGCATTCAGTCCCTTATTCCTTTATTTGCATTCAGAACCAATACCTATCAAGTAGGGATGGGGTAAGAGTTACGCTTTTTATAGCTTAATTTCCTGCAGGTGTTTTGATGTAGCATGATCTGCAGGTTTTCAACAGAATTTCAGGAATAAAGACATCAGTCAACAACATAGGTATCCCCATTGTTCTGTCCTCATTGTCCTCTCTGATATCCAGTCGCATGAGACTCATCTATTAACGACATGAACAGGTGTTTAAAAATAAGTGAGACAGGAAATCGGAGCCAAAGGTTGTAAATACAGGAACTACAGCATGTTACTTGTGTTACAGGCAGGTCAGAAATAAGTTATGACTTCCTGACATAGTGGCATGAACTAGTGGGAATTCTGGCTGAGATCATTATTAGGGCAGGTCTATCCAAAGTCATTATACAAATGCTACTGCTTCAAGGGTGACTCCACTCCACTCCAAAAAAAAAATTATATATATATACACATTTTAGTAGTTTAGTGTTAAAATATATATAAAGCCCATTTTAGTTTGTCAAGTTTTTATTGCTGTCTGTCCATTGTCACAGAGCTGAAATGTTAAAAAAAAAAAGAAAAAGTTGTGTCGTTGGTGGAGGAACAGGAATAGAGAGGAAATCCTCCAATATCCTCCCCAAATCATCACAGACTGTGGAACACTTTGCATTTCATTTGGAAATCGGGGTCCTAGAGTTTGGATGAAGAGTGGAGAGGCACAGAATCCAAGTTGCATGAGGTCCAGTGTGAAGTATCCACAGTCAGTGATGATTTGGGGAGCCATGACATCTGCTAGTGTTGGTCTTCTGTGTTTTATCAAGTCCAAAGTCAGCACAGTCCTCTACCAGAAAATTCTAGAGCACTTCATGCTTCCCTCTGCTGACCAGCTTTATGGAGATGCTGTTTTCATTTTCCAGCACGACTTGGCACCTGCCCACACTGCCAAAAGTACCAATACTTGGCTTAATGACCATGGTATCACTGTGCTTGATTGGCCAGCAAACTCGCCTGATCTAAACCCTATAGAGAATCTATGGGATATTGTCAAGAGGAAGATGAGAGACACCAAACCCAACGGTGCAGACGAGCTGAAGGCCGCTATCAAAGCAACCTGGGCTTCCATAACATCTCAGCAGTGCCACAGGCTGATCGCCTCCATGCCACGCCGCATTGATGCAGTAACTCATGCAAAAGGAGCCCCAACCAAGTTTTGAGTGCATACTATACTGTACACGGACATACATTTCAGTAAGCCATCATTTCTGTATTCAAAATCCTTTTTTTTATTTGTCTTATGTAATATTCTAATTTTCTGCATTTTTGGTTTTTACTAGCTGTAAACCATAATCATCAAAATTTAAAAAAAATAAATGCTTGAAATCACTCTGTGTGTAGCACATCTATATAAAATGAGTTTCTCTTTTTTTAATTGAATTACTGAAAGAAAATATATATATATATATATATATATATATATATATATATATATATATATATATATATATATATATATTAGCTACAGGGACAGCACAGCATAGAAAGCTTTCTTTCAAGTTTTTTTTATTTGACTGAAGCCTCCCACTAAGGCCTTTGATAAAGGACAAATTAGTTCTGTGAAGATGTATACAATATTGACATTACATAAAATATCTGTAACTCTAAGTACCCTTTACTGATCTCTGATGTCTAAATATGAACAATCTCTGCATTGCAACTTTGGTATAAGCCTTTGTGTGAAATGCTCTACATTTTTCTTCATTGTACAACTTCTAAAACTTTAATAAAAAGTATTAAAACAGAAGATGTAGACAATAGGCTCTTATAAATGGAAAGTGATGCAATGCTTTACATGTGAAAAGGAGGCTAGGGCTCCACCTCCTGGATGGATGACTGAATTAAAATATTAATATGCAATGTTTCCAGCTTATTTGGCCAAAATAAAAGAGATAATACAGGGGTTGGACAACAATATGGAAACACTACATTATTTGCAGGTGTGAAAATGATGTTATGTTTCGGGTTGAAAGTGGAAGATGTAACATTATTTTGCATCTGCTGTGTGATGAGACACCTAGCTAATAGGTAGGAAGCCTCACTTTCGTCATTCACTGTGTGTGCTGCTAGCAATACACAGTCATTTCAGAGCTTACTGGGTTTCAAAGAGGGAATTTATTGGTGCCCGCTTGGCTGGTGCCTCTGTGACTAAAGTTTCCAATTTATTTGTGGTGTCGCGAGGTACAGTATCAAAGGTTATGACGGCATATATATGTAGCGCTGGTAGATTTATGATCTACCATCTGATAGGTAAATTTAGTGAATTGCTCGTTAGGGGAGTTAGATTTGCCTCTGTTCCAGCTTGGCTGACATTGCGTGTGGTTCCACACTGAGCCGGTGGGTGTCGCTGTTACCATTGGCTGGTGTTGGAAGGGCAACGTGTCAAAGCGTATGTATGTTCCTCTGTCCCGGAGACAACTCGGTGGAGGTGGTCCTCCGAGTTGCATTCTGGGAGAGGGTATATATGGGACAGACGCCATGTTTTGGGGTACGTTTTACAGCCACCTGCTGGCCCTCCTGGCCGACAGGTATGCGTTAAGAGTGCTACCTCGTGGTCCCCCGTTCCGGAGGCCCGCACTGCTGCGGCGCGTGGGTGGGCCCAGAAACATGTCTGGGGCTTACCACAGCAGTCGAGGAATGGTCCTGAGCTGTCTATCCAGAGTGAAGAAGCTGGACAACCAAGAAGATCCCAGGGGAGGACCCATCATGGAAGGATCATGCAGAGTGCTGGTCTGGAGAGGGGCCTGGTGACTCGGTTGGAGGACGTATCCTAAAGTAGTTCTACAGCATAGTACTGCCGGGTTGGCTTAGAGGTTCAAGTACTGTGTCTGACATTTACTGCAAAAATGAATACATCCTGTGGCAGAGGATCGTACCGGTTTATTTCAAGCAAGTCTGTGGCAGAGACTTTTGTTTGTGCTACGTACTGGCTGCTAGGCTAGTAAGTGAGAGGCCTATCCAGGCGAGCAAAGATTGTGTCCCACAAGGGGATTGCATCCGATTACAATATTCAACTTTAAAGGACGTTCTCAAGAATCCTAAAGAAAGGTATTTGAGCTTCCCTGCAGCTTCGCTCCTGCCTCTTTCCTGCTACTTCCTTCGTTACTTGGTTCAATAAAGCATTGAAAACGTACTCAAGTGTTGGTGCTTAAATCGTCCGGAGGTAAACTCAACGGAACCCTAGACCCGGTGCCGGTGAAACAGGGGTGTCGAGAGTGAAGGTAACAAGCCCGCTTAAACCAGCAGCTCCACGGAGAGTTAGTGCTACATATAGTTTCTGGGAAAACATTGATAAGCATAAGCGCGGTCGACATGGTCAACTGACCGAAAAAGACATAAAGGACATTGCGCAGGATTGTGACCCTGATTTTTGCATGGTATCAGATTCCATTATCCATGATCCAAGACTTCTATTTGTCAATTCCCAGGAGAATTCAGGCCGTCTTGGATGCCAAAGGTGGTCCAACACCATGTTAGGTAACTATTTCATTCTTTTACCATACTTGTTTCCATAATTTTGTCTAACCCCTGTATATTTAGGTTTGTAAGTCACATGACTCTATACAAAGAGTAGTATCTACTGGCATGCATGGACTTATTGCTAGGGTAGAAGGGTAAGGCATGGCAGTACAAATGTTTAGCATTTACAGTCTAGGTTTATTTATTTTTTTATTTTGTCCTTGTTTTAATATATCTAAGTTTTGGCATGATTTGACAAAAGTTAACAGGTACACACTGTGATGACAGCACGCTCAGCCTCATAAGTAGTGCTAAAGGACAAATCCACGGTCGCTGTTTATAAAAAAAAAAACATGTCACCTTTAAAAGAGTATACCAAACTGCTCCTTAAGCTACCTTTAGGCCGGGTTCACACTTGCTGCAGCCATGGCTCACAAGCAGGGGGTCTGGTGCGTCCCTGTACATCGATTTAGGTGCAAATCAGGCTCACATTTCTGCCTGAATTCGCACCTGAAACTGAGCCAAAGACACACAGGACCCTTTTCCATTGCGGACCACGGCCGCCCTGGAGCTGAGTGAGCTGGCTCCATTGAGAGCCGGTCACACTTTCCTGTCATGCGAATCGGATGCGAAAAATTCTGCATCAAGATCGCATCACTGTGAACCCCGCCTTAAGGTACAAAGGATTTGTGCATTTTTAATGGTAGGCCACATTAAAAGACTCACTACCCACTAAACAATGCTTTCATTTTTGTTTGCATTGATAAATGTTCCCCAGCTGCCCATGCCATTTCCTCAATAAAACTTTGAAAATTAGCCTCAAAAAAGACCAGAAAAGATAAGAAGTTTTGGCCCCATAAGCTTCAGTAGGGATCGGCATTATGTTTTGGGGTTGTCCCATCAGATTTGTCGGATGTACATCAAACAGAACTTATTTTTCCCCTAGTGCTAAATCAGGATATTGTTTTAGGCTCAAATCTAAAAAATGCTAATGCGCAAAACCACAATAATCAATAAACTGGAAAGGAGCTGCCAACATAAAAAAGTGTACTCACATAACTCAGACAAATAAAAATTCCTCATTGCACTTTATAATTGTTTTATTGTCTTATATTGTGCTTTAGAATGAATGGATTGTATGTCAATCATCATTGCACCTGATTGCACTTTATGATTGTTTTTTATTGATCTTTATTGTGCTCTAGAATTTATGGATCGCATATCAATTATTATTGCACTTGATTTTATTTGCTCAGTTTATTTAGGGTTAGTTAGCGCCACATATTTTATATTTTATTTGTTTTAGGCTCGGTTCACACTGGTGTGATGGGGGAACCCCTGCAATTCCTGCGCGGGCTCCCACATCGCATCTGAATCGCAAGCGGTTCACACTGACATCTGCAAACTGCTGCGGGTGTCAATGTAAAGTTAACGACACCCCCAAATTGGTTCTCAGAACGCAGTGCAAACTGCGGAATCGGATCACATGGTTCTGAACACCCATGCGATCCGATTCCATCGCAGACCAAAAAAACAGGGTCCTGCACCATTTTCCTGTGAATGTGATGTGATTTCAGTTATACAAACTGTATGGCTGAATTTGTATCGCACAGACATCACATGTGACGTGCACAGCAATGCAGTGCGAATCACATGCAATGTCTGGGATCCCATTAAGTGTGAACCCAGCCTTAAGGAATTGAAGCTGTTGAAATCGCTAAACATAATCAAATAACACGCTCACTTTTTGGCATCGACGTAGACTGATGGAACATGGGGAAGAAGACATTGCGGGGACTGGTTTAGCATCATAGGGGGCACAGGATCGGGTAAGTAAATCTTCTTTATGGTGTCCCCTAGACCTAAACAAGCGTTTCACCCCAGCAGTGTTGGTGCAGCCCCACCGCAAAGGATCATTTTAAAGTTTCTCGGAGTTGGGATTTAAATATAACATCTGACTTTGCAGAGAATACTGCAGTAATAGAGTTTGTATTCAATTTACATAAAGAAAGGGCATTTTCAGCCCCAGGTTTCAGAATGTTGAGCCCCCCCATGACTGATGTCCAGTAAAGGGAAGATTCAATTATAAATACTGCTTTGCTCATTGACTGCCACAAGGCACAACCTCACAGACTTTTAGTATACAAGAGCTGTTCAAATGTCACAGCAATAGCTTGTGTGTCGACTCCTCCGGGAAGAACAAGCACTGTTGTTTACTGTGAACATTGACTCCTACAAAATGTGGAGGAGAAATATGTGCGGCTATAAGCTGGGAGCCTACTGGAGCTCTGACTGTGAATATACTGAGTGTGAAGGGCAACACAGAATAAAAACTCATTATAGTGATCTGTTCTATTAGAATTCAGCGTATTGATTAAAGGCCATCTATTGGCCCCAATATATGAAAGAACCAGAAAAACATCCATTTAAGGATGGAAAAGTCCCGTACCTGCTTAGCTATCGAAATATTTCACATTTCTGTGTATTCTTAAATAAGAGATCAGTTGTATCTTAGAAAATATCACTATGTGTTACATAAGGGGTAGGCAACCCCTGGCATGGGTGCCACAAGTAAAGCCTCCTTTTCCGGCACTCGACTTCCTGCCCATCAGCAAAGCAGTGCAGGCAAGTGTCAATCAGACACAACTTTGCGCCACACTAATGCGTTCCAATCTCAGAGTTCCCCACGCCGCACCTGCACTTTGCTGTAGTTGCGATCGTCAGCTTTTGTGATGGGGAAGAGATTGGGTGGAGTTCTGCCGGGAAGAGAGGGGGGGTGATCCCTGTTTCCAGGAGGAGGACTGCCATTGGCCACTGCTAAAGCCAATCACAGTCCTGCTAGCCCCGTCCACCATCTGGAGGAAGATGACTCGCTTGGTTGCCACTACCAATCTCAGAAAGTAAGGATATCACTGTGATTGAGAAAACCACAATCAGGTGACAGTTTGTGGAATTACTGTTGAGCTTCTGGGAACTTTGTTGAAATTATATGTCTATCTATCTATCTATCTATCTATCTATCTATCTATCTATCTATCTATCTATCTATCTATCTATCTATCTATCTATCTATCTATCTAGCTATCTATCTATCTATCTATTATCTACTGACCCCTCAGATCTGCATCATCTACTAATAACAACCTCTGCATCACCTACTCTCAACCTCTGAACTCTGCATCACTTACATCTGACCTATGAACTTTGCGTCACTTATTCCTGAACCTTTGCGTCACTTACTACTGAACCCCTGCACTCTGTCCCGTTAAGCCGCAGCCAGTATTCAGCAGAAAGAAAATCACACACAACTTTTACTGCGGCCATCTGCGCCATACTTTTTCTTAGCTGTGGGCCCAACTTATGATCTTGCTCACAGGCCCACTGCTCTCAGAAAATGTCCCTGGCCTGGGCTCATCTGGACAGGTAGATGTGTCTCATCTCTGCTTCCTTGCACCACTCTGCATACCGTGCATATCATAGATGAGTAGAAGGTACAGTGGTGAGGCAGATGTGCAGGGAGGTACAGTGGTGGAAGAGATGAGAAGGGGGTTCAGCGATGAGACAGAAGAGCAGGGCGGTACAGTGGTGGGGCAGATGAGCAGGGGGGGTTCAGTGTTGGGCAAGATGAGAAGAGGGTTACAGTGGTGGGACAGATGAGCAGGGGGGGGTTTAGTGTTGGGGCAGATGAGAAAGAGTTTCAGTGGTGGGACAGATTAGCAGGGGGTACAGTAATCTAATGTGTGAAGGTGCGGGAATTGGGGCTGATCTGAGGACTGGAGGTGTAGGAATTGGGGCTGATCTGAGGACTGGAGGTGTAGGAATTGGGGCTGATCTGAGGACTGGAGGTATGGGAATTGGGGCTGATCTGAGGATTGGAGGTATAGGAATTGGGGCTGATCTAAGGACTGGAAGTATAGGAATTGGGGCTGATATGAGGACTGGAGGAGTAATAATTGGGGCTGGTCTGATGATCTGAGGACTGGAGGTGTAGGAATTGGGGCTGATCTGAGGTGTGGAGTTGCAGGAATTGGGGCTGATCTGAGGACTGGAGGTATGGGAATTGGGGCTGATCTGAGGACTGGAGGTATAGGAATTGGAGCTAATCTGAGGACTGGAGGTGCAGGAATTGGGGCTGGTCTAATGATCTGAGGACTGGAGGTGTAGGAATTGGGGCTGATCTGATGACTGGAGGTGTAGGAATTGGGGCTGATCTGAGGACTGAAGGTGTAGGAATTGGGGCTGATCTGAGGACTGAAGGTGTAGGAATTGGGGCTGATCTGAGGACTGGAGGTGTAGGAATTGGGGCTGATCTGAGGTGTGGAGTTGCAGGAATTGGAGCTGATCTGAGGACTGGAGGTATGGGAATTGGGGCTGATCTGAGGACTGAAGGTTTAGGAATTGGGGCTGATCTGAGGACTGAAGGTGTAGGAATTGGGGCTGATCTGAGGTGTGGAGTTGCAGGAATTGGGGCTGATCTGAGGACTAGAGGTACAGGAACTGGGGCTAATCTGCGGACTGGAGGTGCATGAATTGGGGCTGGTCTGAGGCGTGAGAGTGCAGGATGTTAATTTGTCACTAATACTGAAGTAGTTTACAGCATTTACTTTATAAAAAATCCTTTCCGCAATTGAGAGTGTGAAGTTGACTTTTTTTGTTATAAAATCGGCATGCTCATTTTCTTTGAAAATATTTTTTGGCACACTGTGCTCAAAAGGTTGCCTACCCCTGTGTAACATCATTTTGGGTATACTCATCTTTTTTTAGATCACATGAAACCTTTAGATACGAATCAATGAATATTGTTAAAGTGGACCTTTCAGTAGGAGAAAATACCTGACATGACACAAAATATAGCAACAGTATAAATTTAAAAAGATACCACTGAAGTAGTATTAAACCCTCTGTGTTTTAACCCCTTCGTGCCTAAGGGTAAAACAAATCTTAATGCCTAAGCCCAATTTTACAATTTTGACATATGTTAATAAAACCATACATATCATCACAACTACTTTGTGCATCCAGGTGGATTATACCTTGGTTTTTTTTCAGGACAAACTGGGATTTTTATTTGGTGGTAAATAGTAATGGATATCTCCTGTTTTTTTTTTTTTTTTATTATTATCAAAGTCAAACTGGCCCAAAATAGTAAAAAAAAAATAATAATAATTTAACTGTATATTTCTTGTTACTACCATAACCTACCACCAAAAAGCAACCCCCCAAAAAAATCTCTTGCTTCTGACGATACCACATATGTGTTTGGTAGTTGTTGTTTCTACCCGTAGTGCAGCCCACAAACAATAGTGTGCATTTTGCTTTTTTTCTTAAAATCCTACCTAAAACACACTGACACTAACCAACACTGATACTAATTTAACTACTTCAATACAGGACACTTTCCCCCTTGCTGCCCAAGCCAATTTTCAGCTTTCAGCGCTGTAGCATTTTAAATGACAATTGTGTGGTCATGCAACACTGTACCCAAACAAAATTTTGTTCCCACAAATAGAGCTTTCTTTTGGTGGTATTTGATCACCACTGGGGTTTTTATTTTTTGCTAAACAAACAAAAAAATTTGAAAAAAAAAAAATTTGTTTCTGTTATAAAATTTTGTAAATGAGTATGTTTTCTCTTTCACTGATGGGCACCGATGAGGCTGCACTGATGGGCACTGATAAAGCGACACTGATGGGCACTGATGAGGTGGCACTAATGAGGTGGCACTGATAAGGTGGCACTGATGGGCACTGATGATGAGGCACAAATATGCAGCACTGATGGGTGCTGATAGGTGGCACTGATATTCAGCACTGATGGGCATTGATAGGTGGCACTGATGGGCACTCATAGGTGGCACTGATAGGCCACACTGATGGGCATTGAAAGGCCACACTGATGGGCACTTATAGGTGGGACTGATGAGCACTGATAGGCGGCACTGATGGGCACTGATAGGTGGCACTGATGGGCGCTGATAGATGGCTCTGATAGGCAGCACTGATGAGGAGGCACTGGCAGGCATTACTGATGGGCACTGATTGACACCTCTAATGGGCACTTATTGGCAACTCTGGTGGTCATGGGTGGGCATACCTGGTGGTCCTGGGTGGGCCTCCCTGGTGGGCATGGGTGGGCATCCTCGGGGGGCTGCACTGATAATCAATCAGCACAGACCCCTCCCTGTCAGGAGAGCAGCTGATCAGCTCTCCTCTACTCGCGTCTGTCAGTGCGAGTAGAGGAAAAGCCGATACATGGCAATTCCTGTTTACGCTGTGATCAGCTGTGATTGGAAACCGCTGATCACATGGTAAAGAGCCGAGTCAGATGCTCTTTACCAAGATCGGTGATGCGGTGTGTCAAACCACAAAACAATCGCCGCGCTGCGCGCCCCCGCAGGCACACAATTGCGGCTTATCCTGCTGGACGTCATATAATGTCCTGTCAGGATAACCTAACCACTTTGCGCACATCATTCTGCTATATGGCGGGCAGGAAGTGGTTAAAATAAAAAATACTGACCCTGACCTTGACCCAAACACTAACCCTGGGGCTGACCTAGATAAAACCTTGATCTAGGTATTTTTTTATTTTTTTTATGTATTTATTTATTTATTTTTTATTTATTGTTATTATTATTATTATTTTTTCTACACACACTTTTTTTTCTATCTCTGCAAGGACAGAGAGTGATGCAAAATCAGGCTCACTTCTGCATAGAAACAAATCAGCTTCCAGGTTTTATTGCCAAAGCTAATTGAACAAGCTGAGGTTAGAAGCTGATTGATTTCTATGCAGAAGCGAGACTGATTTTGCACTCTCCAGCTTTAGTAAATAAACCCCAATGCATCTCTCTTCTCCATTCACAAAGACAGAAAACACAGGGGCGGGCTTCACAGTGACTGACCAGGCCCCCGTAGGGGTTGCTGATTACTGTGGTTCACCCGTCACCCTGCCCAGCCCGACATCCATCTCTCAAGCACTACAGCTTGTTTGCACCCTCCCACCTTCCACTGCCACATATGGCACTTTTTAGGGGGGAGCAGGTACCTGGTTTTGACAGGTACGCGCTCCCACTTCCTGGCAGGATTGCCGCATGATGATCTATGTCATGTCCGAACCCTCCTCCTTCCCCCCGCTGCCTTCTGGGGCTTGTCTGTGTCCCAGAAGATGGCAGGATCATTCAGAAAGCACAGCGCGACTTGCACATGCTCAGTAGCAAACTGACTGTGAAGCCTGAGGGCTTCACTGCCAGTTTCTCTTACTTGCAATGCCGGCACCTGCTACCAAAGCCGTTGGACGAATCGGCTTGGAGTGCGGACATTGTGGGATCCCTGGACAGGTAAGTGTCCTTATATTAAAAGTTCGTATTTGTACCTGCTGACTTAAAAAAAATAATTCCCCAGACTGAAACTCCAATTGAACCTCTTTTGCCGACTGCTAGTAGTACATTTACTACTGGCGGTCGGCTCCCGGGTGTGAACTTCCTGGTTTAGAGGCACATGCACAGCCCCTGCTGATCTGTGCTGTGATTGCACACAGCATGAGTTTGTCAGCAGGTTACAGACAATGATTTTAGTAGCTGTATACCCGCTGATCAGCCAATCATAGCACAGAGATCTGTGTGTTTGTAAACACAACACATAGATTCCGGCTAGACTTCTCCCTGCTATCAGTTACCGTTCAGAATTGAAAGCAAGGAGAGACTAAGGCCAGATCCTTAAATAAAATCAGCACACATACACTTGTTAGACGCACAGCTAATCCCTTGATTGCCCTCCTAATCACTCCTATCACCCAGCCAGTGTCATTAGTACAATGTATTATCACTGATCAGTGTCAGTGTCCCTCCCAGCCAGTGTCCGTTAGCTCCATATTGACCACCACACTATCACACCGCCATTACTAGTATAGTGTCTATATGGAACAGTATCTTGATCACGATCAGAACTATACTAGTGTCCCCAAGAGTATAGTGTCACCAAGAACATAGTTTGGTTTTTACCAAAGACATGTAGCAGAATACAATTTGGCATACATGTATGAAGAAATTCGATTTTATTGGATATGTTTTATAACAGAAAGAAGAAAATATTTTTTTTTTCAAAATTTTCAGTGTTTTTTAAATAATAAAAAACAAAAACACCCAGTGGTGATACCAGCAAAAGAGAGCTCTATTTGTGTGAAAAAATTAAATAAATTGAATTTGAGTACGATGTTGCATGACGGCGTAATTGCCAGTTAAAGTAGCACAGTGCTGAATAGCAAAAAATGCCCTGATCAAAAGGGGGTAAAATCTTCCAGAGGTCAAGGGGTTAAATCAATGAATTGAACAGCATAGGATATAGTCTATTTGCATTTTTTTTTTGCCCCAAAACATATGTACATACACTTTCACTATTCATTAAAAGCTTTTCAGTTCTTTTAATTATGAAGACTCAGCATCACATGTGGGTATTGCCTAGAGCAGTTTACATGCAAATACCTTGGAGCACTGGCTTGTCTCTCCCAGTGTTTTTTCCCACCCAAATCCCCCTCCCAGCACTACCCCCCCCCCAGCACAACCCCCAAACCCCTCTCTTAGTACAACCCCCCCAACCAAATCCCCCTCCCAGCACAAACCCCTCCTTCTATTAGAATGCCCCACCCAAATCCCCCTCTTAGCACACCCCCCACTCGTAGCACAACCCCCGCTACTAGCACAATCCCCCCACCCAAATCCCCCTCCCAGCATGACCACCCCTCCTAGCACAACCCCCAAAAGTGCCCCCTCTAGTGCAACCCCCTCCTCCTAGCAAAACCCCCGCTCCTAGCACAATCCCCCCACCCAAATCCCCCTCCCAGCACGACCCCCCTTCCTAGCACAACCCTCAAAACTGCCCCCTCTAGTGCAACCCCTTCCTTCTAGCCAAACCCCCACTGCTAGCACAATCCCCCCACCCAAATCCCCCTCCCAGCATGACCCCCCTCCTAGCACAACCCCCAAAAGTGCCCCCTCATCTCCTGTACCATGTCTGCAGTCTCTGACCATCTCCTGTACTATGTCTGCAGTCTCTGACTGTCTCTTGTATCATGTCTACAGTCTCTGATCATCTCCTGTACCATGTCTGCAGTCTCTGATCATCTCCTGTACCATGTCTGAAGTCTCTGATCATCTCCTGTACCATGTCTGCAGTCTCTGATCATCTCCTGTACTATGTCTACAGTCTCTGATCATCTCCTGTACCATGTTTGCAGTCTCTGATCATCTCCTGTACTATGTCTGCAGTCTCTGATCATCTCCTGTAGTATGTCTGCAGTCTCTGATCATCTCCTGTAGTATGTCTGCAGTCTCTGATCATCTCCTGTACGATGTCTGCAGTCTCTGATCATCTCCTGTACCACGTCTGCAGTCTCTGATCATCTCCTGTACTATATCTGCAGTTTCTGACCATCTCTTGTATCATGTCTGCAGTCTCTGACCATCTCCTGTACTATGTCTGCAGTCTCTGACCATCTCCTGTACTATGTCTGCAGTCTCTGACCATCTCCTGTACCATGTCTGCAGTCTCTGATCATCTCCTGTACTATGTCTACAGTCTCTGATCATCTCCTGTACCATGTTTGCAGTCTCTGATCATCTCCTGTACTATGTCTGCAGTCTCTGATCATCTCCTGTAGTATGTCTGCAGTCTCTGATCATCTCCTGTAGTATGTCTGCAGTCTCTGATCATCTCCTGTATTATGTCTGCAGTCTCTGATCATCTCCTGTACTATGTCTGCAGTCTCTGATCATCTCCTGTACTATGTCTGCAGTCTCTGACCATCTCCTGTACTATGTCTGCAGTCTCTGATCATCTCCTGTAGTATGTCTGCAGTCTCTGATCATCTCCTGTACCATGTCTGCAGTCTCTGATCATCTCCTGTACTATGTCTGCAGTCTCTGATCATCTCCTGTATTATGTCTGCAGTCTCTGACCAACTCCTGTACCATGTCTGCAGTCTCTGACCATCTCCTGTACTATGTCTGCAGTCTCTGACTGTCTCTTGTATTATGTCTACAGTCTCTGACCATCTCTTGTATCATGTCTGCAATCTCTGACCAGCTTCTGTACCATGTCTGCAGTGTCTGACTGTCTCTTGTATCATGTCTGCAGTCTCTGACCATCTATTCTATCTTGTCTGTAGTCTCCGACCATCTCCTGTATTATGTCTGCAGTTTCTGACCATCTCTTGTATCATGTCTGCAGTCTCTGACCATCTCCTGTACTATGTCTGCAGTCTCTGACCATCTCTTGTATCATGTCTGCAGTCTCTGATCATCTCCTGTACCATGTCTGCAGTATCTGACCGTCTCTTGTATCATGTCTACAGTCTCTGACCATCTCCTGTATTATGTATGCAGTCTCTGATCATCTCCGGTACCATGACCATGTCTGCAGTCTCTGATCATCTCCTGTACTATGTCTACAGTCTCTGATCATCTCCTGTACTATGTCTACAGTCTCTGATCATCTCCTGTACCATGTCTGCAGTCTCTGATCATCTCCTGTACTATGTCTACAGTCTCTGATCATCTCCTGTACCATGTCTGCAGTCTCTGACCATCTCCTGTACCATGTCTGCAGTCTCTGACCATCTCCTGTACTATGTCTGCAGTCTCTGATCATCTCCTGTGCTATGTCTGCAGTCTCTGATCATCTCCTGTATCATGTCTGCAGTCTCTGATCATCTCCTGTACTATGTCTGCAGTCTCTGATCATCTCCTGTATTATATCTGCAGTCTCTGATCATCTCCTGTATTGTGTCTGCAGTCTCTGATCATCTCCTGTATTATGTCTGCAGTCTCTGATTATCTCCTGTATTATGTCTGCAGTCTCTGATCATCTCCTGTATCATGTCTGCAGTCTCTGACCATCTCTTGTATCATGTCTGCAGTCTCTGATCATCTCCTGTACCATGTCTGCAGTCTCTGACCATCTCTTGTATCATGTCTGCAGTCTTTGACCGTATCCTGTATTATGTCTGGGGACTCTTTCTAACAGAAGCCCTCTCTGTGTGCATCAGAGAGGTTCCCCTCCAGGTCTCATTAGTGTTCTCTCTTCCTGTATTTTCTTTATTGTTAAGAGATCAAGGGAGGATTTCAGGGTAACAAAGACTTCTTAGGGGAGCAGCTCTGTATTTGATTCGTTGCCATAGAATCATTTGTAAAGGGGAGGAGTTGGTAAGATGACCACGCCCATGTGGGGGCGCCAGAAATATTTCTGCACCCAGGCGTCTGTGACTCTAGGATCGGCCCTGCCAAACCCCCTCTCCTAGTACAACCCCCCCACCAAATCCCCCTCCCAGCACAAATCCCTCCTTATAGTACAATGCCTCACCCAAATCCCCCTCTTAGCACAACACTCCCTCCTAGCACAACCCCACCAAATCCCCCCTCCTAGCACAACCCCCCACCCAAATCCCCCTCTCAGCACAAACCCCCCGCCTAGCACAACCCTCTCACCCAAACACCCAAAACCCCCACCTCCTCCTAGCACAACCCCCAAAACTGCCCCTTCTAGTGAAACCCCCTCCTCCTAGCAAAACCCCCGCTCCTAGCACAATCCCCCCACCCAAATCCCCCTCCCAGCACTACCCCCCCTTCTAGCACAACCCCCAAACCCCCTCTCCAAGTACAATCCCCCAAGCCAAATTGCCCCTCTCAGCTCAAACCCCTCCTTCTAGTACAATGCCCCCACCCAAATCCCCCTCTTAGCACAACCCTCGCTTCTTGCACAACCCCTGCTCCTAGCACAATCCCCCCACCCAAATCCCCCTCACAGCATGACCCCCCCTCTTAGCACAACCCCCAAACCCAATCTCTTTGTACAACCCCCCAACCAAATCCCCCTCCCAGCACAAATCCCTCCTTATAGTACAATGCCCCACCCAAATCCCCCTCTTAGCACAACCCTCCCTCCTAGCACAACCCCACCAAATCCCCCTCCTAGCACAAAACCTCCCACCAAAATCACTCTCCCAGCACAACCACTCCCCACCCAACACCACCAATCAAATCCCCCCTCCTAGCACAACCCCCCCACCCTAATCCCCCTCCCAGCACAAACCCCCCACCTAGCACAACCCTCGCACCGAAACACCCAAATTCCCCTCCCAGCAAAACCCCCACCTCCTAGTACAACCCCCCAAAACGGCTTCTTCTGGTGCAACCCCTCCTCCGAGCAAAACCCCCTCTCCTAGTACAACCCCCCCAACCAAATCCTGCTCCCAGCACAAGCCCCTTCTTCTACTACAATGCCCCCACCCAAATCCCCCACTTAGCAAAACCCTCCCTCCTAGCACAACCCCTGCTCCTAGCACAATCTCCCCACCAAAATCCCCCTCCCAGCACGACCCCCCTCCCCTCCTAGCACAACCCCCAAAACTGCCCCATCTAGTGCAACCCCCTCCTCCTAGCAAAACCCCTGCTCCTAGCACAATCGCACCACCCCCAAACCCCCTCTCCTAGTAGGGATGGGCCGAACACCCCCCTGTTCAGTTCGCATCGCGAACAGGCAAAAAATTTGTTCGAACACGTGAACAATGACTTTTATGTGTATTGTCGAGACCGACAATTCATTAATAGCCAGCACCAGCGCTAGTACTTTTAAATGACTTTTTTTTCCTTTAGAAATGTAATTTTGCTCTCGGACTGTTATAAACATGGGAAACATGCGCTACTTTACAGACATACTATAGAAATCCCCCCCCCAGTACGAAATTTAAAGGAATATTTCACTTTTATTGTTAAACTTTAATCATTATTTAAATCACTGCTCCCGAAAAAAGGGCCGTTTTTAAAACTTTTTTTTTGCATTGATACATGTCCTCTGGGGCAGGACCCAGGTCCCCAAACACTTTTTTATGACAATAACATGCATGTTAACCTTTAAAATTAGCACTTTAGATTTCTCCCATAGACATTTAAAGGGTGTTCCGTGGCTTTTCGAATTTGCCGCGAACACCCCAAATTGTTCGCTGTTCGGCGAATGGGTGAACAGCCAATGTTCGAGTCAAACTCATGCTCGACTCGAACAGATAGCCCGTCCCTATCTCCTAGTACAACCCACCCAAGCAAATCCCCCTCCCAGCACAAACCCCTTCTTCTAGTACAATGCCCCACCCAAATCCCCCTCTTAGCACAACCCTCCCTCTTAGCACAACCCCCGCTCCTAGTACCATCCCCCCACCCAAACCCCCCTCCCAGCACTACACCCCCTCCTAGCACAACCCCCAAACCCCGTCTCCTAGTACAACCCCCCTAACCAAATCGATCTCCCAGCACAAACCCCTCCTTCTAGTAAAATGCCCCACCCAAATACCCCTCTTAGCACAACCCCCTCCTAGCACAACCCCCACAACCCAAATCACCCCCCCAGCACGACCCCCCCAAACACCCCCCTCCTAGCACAACCCCCCACCTGCTCCCAAACACCCCACATAGCACAAGTACCCCTCAAATCCCCCCTCTTCCTTACAGTAGTGACAGCAGCCAATAGGGGAGAGAGCCAAGAGGAGGTGTGGGCACAGATAACTCCTCACCTGTACAGAGAGCTGTGCCCACAATTTTTCCCACTCTCTGCTCCTCTCTGTACTCTTGCAGGCAATACCTTAGCAACCGATGACATCATTGGTTGGTAGGACGCAGTTGGGTGGCCTACTCAGCTTTCTCTGTGGCCGACATGAGTGCAGAGAGTGGCGGGAGGTGTGAGCACAGCTTTCTGCTTCCTCTGTGCACAGGAGTAAACCGTGTGCTCTCCCTGGAGCTAACAGAGGATTGCTCAGATCAGGCTGTTGCTGTGGCACCCCTAAGGACTCCTCACGGCACCCCGGTTCAGAAACACTGGTCTAGACTGACATCCACTTATTAAGGCCTTTTTATATTTGCATAACTTCTCCCAAGAGCCAACCCACTGCTTGCATCAGGGCTGAAAACTCTAAAGAGGAGTACTAAGGCATGGAAGGGTGATATTTTCAGGAGGCTATGTATGGCACCCTGCCAACCCTCCCAACAGCCATGACCTGCCTGCATTGCATAGAGAAGCACAGCGACCCATTGATGACGTTGCATGGTCTCAAATAAGATATATAATGAAAACGGAAAGGTTTTATTTAAAAATGTCATATGCACGTGGATAAGGGGGGGAAAGAGAAACCAGGGAAGGCAAAATATAAGCAGATTACACTTCAACTATAAGGTTGCCAAGGCTTTAGTTGTTGACATGTATGAATTAGGGTGGTTATGTGGATGATTACCTCCAGATGAAGTACTGACTGGATCTAATTAACCACAAAACCTGTATTATTTAGATATGTCAGTAATTAAAGGGATTAATTGGCAACTTTGTTCCTTCTCATTATGCAAATGTGGTCGTCCATACTTTATATATCACATATTTTGGATAATTTAATGAGTATTCAAGTGTATTTGACAGATTACTAGAGATGAAAGTATTTTTGAAATTCTGCTCCATCAATGATCCATTCAGTCCACAGCTGTGATCCACATAATCGGCTCAATTATTGCTGGTCTGCTTTTTTATTTTAATTTTCTTTGATTTAAGTAAGAAAAAAAAAAAAAAAAGCACTTTCCTCTAGTTATACTGGATACAAATGTACACTATATTACCAAAAGTATTGGGACACCTGTCTTTACACGCACATGAACTTTAATGGCATCCCTGTCTTAGTCCGTAGGGTTCAATATTGAGTTGGCCCACCCTTTGCAGCTAAAACAGCTTCAACTCTTCTGGGAAGGCTGTCAACAAGGTTTAGGAGTGTGTCTATGGGAATGTTTGGCTATTCTTCTAGGGAGGTCAGGCATTGATGTTGGACGAGAAGGCCTGGCTCGCAGTCTCCACTCTAATTCATCTCAAAGATGTTCTATTGGGTTGAAGTCAGGACTCTGTGCAGGACAGTCAAATTCCTCCACCTCAAATCCCCTCATCCATGTCTTTATGGACCTTGCTTTGTGCTTTGTGCTTTGGACCCAATCACAGTGGCTCCTTACTATGTGATCAGCTGTGTCCAATGACGGTTATCGGCTTTTCTTTTCTCACGGTGACAGCTTGAGGAGGGGGAAAAAAGAGCTGATAACCGACTTGTGTTAAAGGGACATCGACACTGATAATCACGGCACTGATTATAAGTGTCCTGATTATCAGTGCAGTCCCAACAGTGCCCACCAGTGCTGCCAATTAGTGCCCACCAGTGCTGCCAATCAGTGCCCATCAGTGTCTCGTCATCAGTGTTACCTATCAGTGCTGCCTGTCAGTGCCACCTATCAGTGCCCATCAGTGCAGCCTATTAGTGCCACCTATCAGTGCCGCCTCTCAGTGCACACCAGTGCCCCCTCATCAGTGCCCACCAGTGCCACTTAATCAGCGCCCATCAGTGCCACCTATCAGTGCTGCCTCATCAGTGCCCATCAGTGCAGCCTCATCAGCACACATCAGTGAAGGATACATTTTTTTGGGGTTTTTTTTCAAAATTTTTGTTTGTTTAGCAAACAATAAAAAAAACCCAGTGGTGATTAAATACCACTGAAAGAAAGCTCTATTTGTACAGTGTTGTATGACCGCACAATTGTCATTCAAAGTGTGACAGCGCTGAATGCGTAAAATTGGTCTGGGCAGGAAGGGGGCGAAAGTGCCCAGTAGGCAAGTGGGTAAAGCAGCATTAAACCTTAAGACAAACATTTATTATATTTCAGCTTGCCAGTTCTTAGATGTGATGGCTGCATTATTTTTCTTTTTTAGGCTTTCTTTGCCTTATTTTCACCTGGTGATCTGGCCAAGAGGTCTGTTGCTTTTCAAAAGAACAAGCTCTCTTGGGGATGTTAATGAGATAAAAACAAACATTTATCACTGGCAGAGGTGCTTACAATGGTCAACGTTTGTTTATTTATGTAGAACTGTTATTCCAAAAGAGAAAATAAAAACAACTGTTTGCTGTAAGTGTTTATAAAGTGTGAGCTGCATTTTGGCTTAAATTTGTTAGTATATCTTTTTTTTTACCATAAAAGTTTCATTAGAAATAAAAGAAGCAAATATCTTTTAGAACAGATACAGACAATACATAGATAAAAACATCCATTGTAACCTCTACTTACAGTATTGAAAACAACAAAAGAACATAAATGTGGAGAACATTTGTAGTTGTGTCTTATTGAGAATGACCAGACAGGCCATCATTGCCTAGAGTCTTGCATGAAATTTGTTGTATAAGGAAGACACAAATGATCATAAATATCTCTTGATAGTGGATGAGGGTATATAGGTGTGAACCCCAGAGCCCACGGCCTTGGGGTGTGGCTTAAGTAGTGTCTAAAGAACTGTTTCTATCAGCGGGCAAAGTAATTCTGGCTGTTAAGCCATACCCCCCATCTTTTTGAGATGGGAATGAGGGACACCTATCAGCAAAAGTAAGCAGGCATAGGACACACCCCTTGCCAAGCCCCCTTAAAGGAGAATTGTAAAAAAAAAAAAACAAGATTGCTTAAACCCACAAGTGCTTTTTTTACCAGATGAAAGGTTTAGCACTGGAAAACACTTTTTTGATAGATAAAAAGTGCACTTTATATACAACTATATAGATCAGACCAAAATGAGAGACAAATTAGGAGAAATGAGGGACAGAGGGACATTGCTCCAAATCAGGGACAGTACCTCCAAATCAGGGACAGTACCTCCAAATCAGGGACAGTTGGGAGGTATGGTTAAGGGGCTAATTGGCATACCTAGGCATTCTTAGTGAGCAAATTGGTGTTGAAATTTAGGAAGGGGACTGGAGTATGCCAACAGGAGTAGGGGGACCTGGAAAGTGTTACAGTAGAAAGAGACAGTGTGCATTCGTGTGGGGTAATGTAGTCAGTGTTAATAGTAGAGTCGCTGTATGTCAGAGAGGATATTAGATAAGATAAAGGTAGAAGGAGAATGAAGAAGCGGAGAGAAGGAGTGAAAGGTAGAGAAGGAACGAGAGAAAGGAGTGGGGTGGTGAAGAAGGTGGTGAGGATGGGGGTCCATTTCTTATGACTAGGGTACCACAGTGGTACCCTAGTATGTTATACCCACATAAATCTCCCAAAACTTATGACTATAAGCAAGTGATGAATGACGCAGTTTTGGAGAAAATTTGGCCATTTATTAACAAATAAACAAATTAACATTCTTTAAAATAGAAACAATAAACATAATCCAGTACCCGTAACATAAAGGTTGCTGGTTTTGGGAAGCACCAAAGAACCAAATTCAGGTTATATATCTGTGTTACTACTTAACGATCCCCAGCCATGCAACACCAAACACACTTCACCACAGATACCTCCTTGTTACCACTTCCAAGGTAATCCACCAATAACTGGGATCCAACAGGGGACGCCATACCTTAGATGGGTCACAATCTGAACTGTTCCAAAACTGTTAACGCCTTCAAAGACCCCAACCGCCAAAACTTGAACAACCACCAGTAAACCAATACACACAGGGCTGGGGGGGGGGGGCGGGGATTCCTGCTCATCTGTTGCTCTGAGAGATTTGGCACGTTCTTGGGATCTCCAGCCAGCATACCCCCCAGCAGCCCTTCCTCCCTCTACAAACCGGCCAATAAGCGTAAGTGACCACCCATACCACTCTGATAACATTTAACCCTATCCTTTGCTGTTTTCCCTGTCTCCCCTGTCATAAGGCCCTGCGTCTATTTATTTATTTTTTGGGTTTTGGGCCTGTTTCTCCCTCCAAAGGATTAGATGAGGAGAAAAGCAGTTTGTCCCTATTTTAGGCACGATTTTAGGGAATGGTAGGTTAGGCACGGAAGGGAACTAAAGGTCTGTTAACAACAAGTACACTATTATTATTTGTTGGCGTCAGATCACTGTGGGGGTCCTGTTTGGGGGATGGGAAGGCGGGTTGCTAAGGCTGCGAAATTCTGCGGTTGTCTTAAAGTGGGTCCAACAGGCCCATTTAGTCGAAAATTTGGTGGAGGTGTCTCGGGCTATGCTAATAAGGCGCTCCATCTGCGCTATTTTATTTACCTTTGTTAGCCATTCTTTGATTGAGGGAATGAATTGGGATACATTGTTTGGCGACATTGACCATGTGCATGGCTAATGATTTGAAGTATACGTCATGTGGAAGGGTAGAGTGATGTAAGAGGAATTGGGCTGGGGTATGGTCTAGATTATAAGTAGTTCTGACTAGAAGTTTTGGATATGTGGACATTAAGGATGAGCCGAACACCCCCCGGTTCGGTTTGCACCAGAACTTGCGAACAGACCAAAACTTTGCACGAACGTTAGAACCCCATTGAAGTCTATGGGACTAGAACGTTTAAAATCAAAAGTGCTCATTTTAAAGGCTAATTTGCATGGTATTGTCCTAAAAAGTGTTTGGGGACCCGGGTCCTGCCCTAGGGGACATGTATCAATGCAAAAAAAAGTTTTAAAAACGGCCGTTTTTTCGGGAGCAGTGATTTTAATAATGCTTAAAGTCAAACAATAAAAGTGTAATATTCCTTTAAATTTCGTATCTGGGGGTGTCTATAGTATGCCTGTAAAGGGGCGCATGTTTCCTGTGTTTAGAACAGTCTGACAGCAAAATGACATTTCAAAGGAAAAAAGTCATTTAAAACTACTATAAACTGCTATACTGAATTGCCGGCCCGACAATACACATAAAAGTTCATTGATAAAAACGGCATGGGAATTCCCCACAGGGGAACCCCGAACCAAAATTTAAAAAAAAAATGACGTGGGGGGCCCCCTAAATTCCATACCAGGCCCTTCAGGCCTGGTATGGATATTAAGGGGAACCCCGACCAAAATTTACAAAAAAATTGGCGTGGGGTCCCCCTCAAAATCTATACCAGACCCTTCAGGTCTGGTATGGATTTTAAGGGGAACCCCGCGCCAATTTTTTTTTAAAAAATGGCGTGGGGTACCCCCAAAAATCCATACCAGACCCTTATCCGAGCACGCAACCTGGCAGGCCGCAGGAAAAGAGGGGGGGACGAGAGAGCGCCCCCCCTCCTGAACCATACCAGGCCACATGCCCTCAACATTGGGAGGGTGCTTTGGGGGTAGCCCCCCAAAGCACCTTGTCTCCATGTTGATGAGGACAAGGGCCTCATTCCCACAACCCTGGCCCGGTGGTTGTGTGGGTCTGCGGGCAGGGGGCTTATCGGGATCTGGAAGCCCCCTTTAACAAGGGGACCCCCAGATCCCAGCCCTCCCCCTGTGTGAAATGGTAAGGGGGTACAAAAGTACCCCTACCATATTACAAAAAAAATGTTAAAAATGACAAGAGACAGTTTTTGACAATTCCTTTATTTAAATGCTTCTTCTTTCTTCTATTTTCTATCTTCTTTCTTCTATCTTCCTTCAGTTTCTTCCTCCATCTTCTTCTTCTTCTGGTTTTTGTTCTTCTGGTTCTTCTTGTTCTTCTGGTTCTTCATCCGGTCTTCTCATCCGGCATCTTCCTCAGCGGCGCCATCTTCACTTCATCTCCTTTCCTCGGGCTGCTCCGCATCCACGATTTGATGGGAGGCTCCCGCTGTGTGACTCTTCTCCTCTTCTGACAGTTCTTAAATAATGGAGGGCAGGTGACCCCGCCCCCCTCTGACGCAGGGCGGGTGACCCCCGCCCCCTCTGACGCACAGGGACTTCCCTGTGGCATTCCCCGTGACGTCAGAGGGGGCGGGGTCACCCGCTCTGCGTCAGAGGGGGGCGGGGTCACCCACCCTCCGTTATTTAAGAACTGACAGAAGAGGAGAAGCGTCACACAGCGGGAGTCTCCCATCCAATCGTGGATGCGGAGTGGCCCAAGGAAAGAAGATGAAGTGAAGACGGCGCCGCTGAGGAAGATGCCGGACGAGAAGACCGGATGAAGAACCAGAAGAACAAGAAGAACCAGAAGAACAAGAACCAGAAGAAGAAGAAGATGGAGGAAGAAACCAAAGGAAGATAGAAGAAAGAAGATAGAAAATAGAAGAAAGAAGAAGCATTTAAATAAAGGAATTGTCAAAAACTGTCTCTTGTCATTTTAACATTTTTGACATTTTTTTTGTGAAATGGTAGGGGTACTTTTGTACCCCCTTACCATTTCACACAGGGGGGAGGGCCGGGATCTGGGGGTCCCCTTGTTAATGGGGGCTTCCAGATTCCGATAAGCCCCCTTCCCGCAGACCCCCACAACCACCGGGCAAGGGTTGTGGGGATGAGGCCCTTGTCCCCATCAACATGGGGACAAGGTGTTTTTGGGGGCTACCCACAAGCACCCTCCCAATGTTGAGGGCATGTGGCCTGGTACGGTTCAGGAGGGGGGGCGCTCTCTCGTCCCCCCCTCTTTTCCTGCGGCCTGCCATCCCTGGTGGACATGACCACCAGATGTGTAGCAATGTCCCACAATCAGATTGACATCTCCAGCAAGTGTCTGGGAGGTCTGAACAGAATTTGTGTAATACGGGAGGGGTTCAGTACCTGTCTATAATTATATCTATATCTACAGTGTATCTATCTAAATCTGCTAGTACTTCTACTACTGTCCTCTCCCCCTACTGACAATGCTGCTGTCCAAAGGTGCCCCCTGTGCTCATTCATTCAGAGTGGAGGCACTCTAATACAGGAGGTGTGTTACTGGCCAGATTACCAAGTGGAAACAGAGGGAAAAATGGTTAAAAAGAGAAAACGAATACAGCCACCACATCTAATGACTGGTAAGCTATAATACATTACATTTTTTTAAATATTGCTTTACCTGTCAATAGCTTATTAACCGCTGCCCGACCGGCTCCTGTACATATACATTGGCAGAATGGCATGGCTGCGCAAAGTAATGTACCCATACGTTACTTTGAATTTGCCGCCGTGTGCGCGCGCGCCGCGAGCTCTGTGAGTTGGGGCGCGGGTCCCGCAGGCTCGATCGCTGCGGGGATACCCACGATCGCCTCACGGAGAGGACGAACGGGGAGATGCAAATGTAAACAGCATCTCCCCATTCTGCCTAGTGACAGTGTCACTGGATCTCTGCTCCCTGTCATTGGAGCAGAGATCAGTGACGTGCCACACACAGCCCATCCCTCCTACAGTTAGAAACACATCCCTAGTACTGATTTAACCCCTCCCCGTCCCGCATTTGTATAGCACTGATTGCTGTATAAATTACAATGGTCCCAAAAATGTGTCAAAAATGTCCAACATGTCCGCCATAATGTCGCAGTCACAATAAAAATCGCCGCCATTACTAGTAAAAAAAAAAAATTATTAATAAAAATGTCATAAAACTATCCCCTATTTTGTAAACGCTATAACTTTTGCACAAACAAATCAATAAAAGCTTATTGCGATTTTTTTTACCAAAAATATGTAGAAGAATACGTATCGGCCTAAACTGAGGAAAAAAAATGTTTTTTTATATATTTTTTGGGGATATTTATTATAGCAAAATTTTTCAAAATTGTCACTCTTATTTTGTTTATAGCGCAAAAAATAAAAATCGCAGAGATGATCAAATACCACCAAAAGAAAGCTCTATTTGTGGGAAAAAAGGACATCAATTTTGTTTTGGAGCCACGTCACATGACCGCGCAATTGTCAGTTAAAGCGACGCAGTGCCGAATCACAAAAAGTGCTCTGGTCAGGAAGGGGGTAAATCCTTCCGGGGCTGAAGTGGTTAATAGGTCAAACGATCCCTGTATCATTTTAAATCATACAGGAACATTTTAGTTGTAACTTTCTCAACTATATATAGTTACAATTAGCAGATACATTTCCTCCAGGGAAAAGGGGAAGATTTTGAGTTATTCTCTATGTCTGCTAAACTGCTCTACTGTGAATCCCAATCCTGACAGCCAAAATCATCTACCGTTAAAACTAACACCGATGTGAAATTTTCTCCGCCTGAAAGCAATGCAGATTTGTAATGATGAGAGTAGTGAACGTGTCGTTGTTGTTCTAGTTGTCATCATTTGGGTGGCATCTCTTCTCCTAATCAAAGTAAACCCAACAGATATGAGCCTTGACTGATAGAGTAAATTGCAGGCCTCTAGTGCACTCTAGTGGATCTTTCCTGCAGCAGCACAATATCTTAAACACAGTAAACTGATTGAGCCATTAAAAAGTGTTGGAAAGTATAATATAATAGATGAATTGCACATTAAAACATTTAGCAATGCGCACAATAGGAGCTGTAACATTCAAACAAACAACAATCACACATGCCGAGCAAATAGGGAGGATCCGTGGTTCTGATGTGCTGGTGATTAAGAGGGGTTTTCGAGTTGCCATATAGCATGGCATTTATTAGGGGCCTATTCACAAATGTGCATTGTGACAACATGTGCTAAAATTATAATGCACTTGCTTCATGTGCGGTGCATTGGGAATTACATCCCAATGCATTTCACAGTAGAGCCCAATGCAGTACAGCACACCATAATGCATATTCCATGTGTTGTGGTGCGCTGCATTGTTAAAACAGGTCATACATGCTTTTCATATACCCAAACGTATTGGACCCTTCCATGGGAAAGAAGAGAGAGAGATAATTAGCTATTCATGTGGAAAATGACAAAGCTACAGGTATGTGCACCACTGCCACAGTTCACATAACTTTCCTAAAGTATAGGGATTCTGTTATGGAACGGCAGCTTACTGTATATTTTTGTGCCACATCCAGTGATAAGCTAAACAAAAAAACAATGGACCCCCTAATGGTGGACTTTTAAGGCACTTGGAGAAAATATTACAAAATATTAATACCAATGTAATTTATTACATTTCAACATTAATACCAATGTAAATGTTGCCATTTAATAAATTACATATTAAATTACATTACGTATTAATATTTTGTAATATTTTCTCCAAGTGCCTTAAAAGTCCACCATTAGGAGGTCCATTGTTTTATTGTCTTTCCTAAAGTATGTGCTACCATTTATTGAGGAGAATTCTTGTTACAAACGTTGTGCACCTGAAGTGTGTTGTATTGGTTATCTGTAAGAAATCAATTATTTAGGACGACATCTAGTAGTGAAAGGAAGTCCTTAAAGTTGCACATCACAGCAAAACCCTAGAAGGAGGTGTATGACAGCCTCAGCCCGAGCTCCAACCAGGCCACGCCCTCCAACGCCTTTCACTTTACCCCGGAGCTTAATCATGGGAATTCCTATGATTATCTTCTGGGGGTGGAGTGAAATGTGGTGGTTTCACTCTAGATATTTTGAGCCGGGATGAGCTCTGTCCTTGTCGGCACTCCTAGCGGTTTGTCATGCAAGAGGACCTGGTGGAGCCTTGAGCAGCACCTGTAATTTTTGTTGTATTTAAAGTGGTGTTCCACCCATAAAACAAAAAATGCTTGACTGTGCTGGAAATCATTAAGAAATAATTAATTGGATAAAAAACAAATTTACTTACCTTGTTTTCCCTGTTGCTATGCGGTCCCTCGAAATCTGCCTCTTCCAGTGCCTGGGCTGAAGATGTCACTTCCCCCTCGGCACAGGAAGGACTCGGCTCTGTTCCCTCCCACTTGTCAATCATCTGGGACCCATTACAGGTCCCAGGTGACTGAGCGGCCAATCACGGCGTGCGGCGCCGCTCGCGCATGCGCAGTGGATGCCAGGCTGTGAAGCCACAGCCCGGCGCCCACAGTTGCAATGCCGACGCCGTCGAACGGAGGGGGAGACGAGCAGAGCTTCCATCCCCCGCATCGCTGGACCCTGGGACAGGTAAGTGTCCAATTAAAAGTCAGCAGCTGCAGTATTTGTAGCTGCTGACTTTTAATTTTTTTTTTTTTTAATGGGCCCTCCTCTTTAAGACTACACCTTTATCCCCAGTAAATGAGTTTCTTTGTTCAAGACCGTTTGGTCTAATCACTCTAAAGAAGAAATAAGTGTATGTGTCAGGGCCTGGATTTGAACCTGGGACCTGTGTATGGCACTGACGCTTCTCTGCGAACTACCTGAGATGCTGGACAACACTCTGTCTGATCCATTGGACAACCCTGCCTTGTGCCTTGACTTCTGCTGAACCTTGAACTCTTTGCTCCTCCCATAACCTTCCTGATTTAAGCCATGTCTCTGCACTTCCTGTTTGCCAGATTATTGTGCTTTCTCCAGCCAGTATCTTGCTTTTGTCTTTCCTGCTGCCATCCGTATCTTTACTACCACTCTTTACTGACCCTTGGCTTGTTCCTTGACTATGCTTCAGCTTGATCCTAACCTGCAACTACTTGTTACCGACCTTTGGCTTGTTTACTGACTACATTTCTGTTTGATCCCTACCTGTTACATCTGTTACTGGACCCCGTCTTGCTCACCTCCTGAGGACTGTGACCAGGTACTAACACACAGCTAAACCCATCTTCACCATCAGGCACTCTGGTGAACACCGGTTAGTACTTAGACTCCGCACCTCAGATGAGCCTGCGTTATTTGCCAGAAGGACCTGCTTGTATACCAATCTTGCTGGTCAGTGGGAGTCCCTCTACTGCTATAGCTACTGGTCTTTAAGCCTGACCCCTAACAGTATGTTTCTACGGTGACTATTAATGGGGAATGAAGTGTACCATTATGGTGATAGTGAAATAAGTGAGAACATCTGTATGAAGAAGAAAGAGGGTCCAGTTCAGAAGAGGAAGCAGTGGTGGCTGGTGATAGAAGCTCCCATCGGAGGAGTGCATTGATGGCCATTTGATGTTCTCTTTTCAGCAGTAGGGGTCCTATCTTAGGGCCCACTGTGGAATGGAAAGGACGTATATAAGAGTTGGTGGAAAATAATTGGTGTTCTGCAATGTTTCCCCCAAAATGACTCTGTATCAAGGCTGGGACAGTTGGCCCTGGCATAAGTAAAAGCATGTTGCTTTTGGTGTGAGGCCTGGTGAGGGGGTCTGCTCAGTGGCCACGAGGGGATGTTAGCTCACACATCAGAGGAACAATCATAAAATTTTAGTTGGACGGCATGTAGTTCCCCCGTGCCGCCAACAGGCAGCCGTGCCCTAAGACCATCTTGGTCTACTGCTGAGGAAGTGTCTCATACTGCTGCCAGAACATAGCAATGCTTATTATATATAGTTAAAGCGGAGCTCCACCCAAGAGGGTAAGCTGTGCTTGTTTGCTTTCTCCCCTACCTCCACTGCCACACTTTGGCACCTTTTGGGGGGAGCAGGCTACCTGTTTTTGACAGGTACCCATCCCCACTTCAAGGATACCTCCCGCGATGAGGTCCCCGGAAGTTTGGCCCCCCTCCTCCTCCGGGCCTTCCAGAAAGCCGTGCAGTAGGGAACCGGCTGTGAAGCCGCAAGGCTTTGGTTTCCCTTACAAGGAATGGCGGCGGCAGAACCCGAGAGCCGATTAAAAATTCGCCTGGGGTGCCAGCATTGCGGGATCCCTGGACAGGTAAGTGGCCTAATATTAAAAGTCAGCAGCTACAGTATTTGTAGCTGCTGATTTTTAATTATTATTGCTACTACATTCTAATAATGCAGCCTTGAAGGCCACACAATTTTGTCAGGGAAATAATTTGTTTCAACCAACCTGGTACAAACAATTTAAAGTGATAGTAAACCAGGAATTCTACTTTAATAGTATTAATAGTACTGTTATATGTATAGTCAGAATGCAATAGAAGCAGATATAGCGTGAAATTACATGCAGCCTCGCCAAAGATAGTCAGCGTAATTGATAAAATGGGTCATTTGCAATGCCAGATATTAAAGCGATATTAAACCCAAAACCCCAAATCTATTATATTGCAGTTTACTAATCATTAGATGTGGTGGTTGCATCTGTATTCTTTTCATTGGCTTTTTCCCCTCTGTTTAAACCTGGTGATCTGGCCAGTAACACACCTCCTGTATTAGTAAGACACAACTGTGGATGAAGAAGCACATGAGGCACAGCAAACAGCGGCTTTGTTAGCCCGGGGGGAGGGGATACTGTTTAATGTATTAGCAGATTTAAATACCCTAACAAATTGAAGCCAAACTCCAGCTTGCATTTTATTATCAGTTACAGGCTTAAAGGTGAATAAATAAAAGCCGATCATTTTAACCAGTCCTGCCAGTGTTAAATGGTTTGTCTCATTCATATAACCTGATACATGCTGCTGGAGAGCTTGAGCTTATGAAAAACAACAGACTTGCTGGCTGGATCACCAGATGAAAATAGAAGAAGGAAGGAATAAAAAAGAAAATGAATGTAGCCATCACATCTAATAATTGTTATGCTGCAATATAATACATTTTTGGCTCTGGGTTTTATACCACTTCAACAACAGGAAATCTATCGCCTCTTGTAGTCTGGTTTTTGATGTAAAGCAGTCTTATTGCTTGGAGGACTGGATATATAAAATTGTTTTATAGTGGCTTTTACAACTGTTATAAATGTTTTTTTTTTCTCTCTCCCTTTTACTGGATGTTCTCTTTTATTTATTATACTTAACAAGGTCTGCTAAAAAGAGGACGGAATTTAAGGAAGTGACTATATTTGTGGATTCATCCTTCCTTCTAGTCATATTTATTGTGTAGCCTTCAGTTATAGGCATGTTCTGGCGGAATATGCTCAAACCTTTGGGGACTTTACATACAACATATGGCCAGAAAGTGCGACTTGTCCCCTGTATTAACCGCTTCAGCCCCGGAAGATTTTACCCCCTTCCTGACCAGAGCACTTTTTGCGATTCGGCACTGCGTCGCTTTACCTGACAATTGTTACCAAACAAAAATGACGTCCATTTTTTCCTACAAATAGAGTTTTCTTTTGGTGGTATTTGATCACTTCTGCGGTTTTTATTTTCTGTGCTATAAACGAAAAAAAAGACAATTTTGAAAAAAAAGCAATATTTTTTACTTTTTGCTATAAAAAATCTCCCCCAAAAATATATAAAAAAACAATTTTTTTTCTCAGTTTAGGACGATGCGTATTCTTCTACATATTTTTGGTAAAAAAAAAAAAAAAATCACAATAAGCATATACTGAGTGGTTCGCGCAAAAGTTATAGCGTCTACAAAATAGGGGATAGGTTTATGTCATTTTTATTATTCTTTTTTTTTTTTTTTACTAGTAATGGCGGCGATCTGCGATTTTTATCGGGGCTGCGACATTATGGCGGACACATCGGACACTTTTGACACATTTTTGAAACCATTGACAATTATACAGCGATCAGTGCTAAAAAAAATGCACTGATTACTGTGTAAATGACACTGGCAGGGAAGGGGTTAAACACTAGGTGGCGATCAAGGGGTTAAGTGTGTCCTAGGGAGTGATTCTAACTGTGGGGGGGATGGGCTACCACTGACATGACAACGATCACTGCTCCCGATCACAGGGAGCAGTGATCTGTCATGTCACAAGGCAGAATAGGGAAATGCCTTGTTTACATCTTGGGAACTCCCCGCTCTGAGGCTCCGTGACACGATAGCCGGGACACCGGCAGACATCAAGTCCGCGGGTCTCGCGGGCATGGTCACTCTGTACGTGGCGGAGCACGCGCCCACTAGCACCGCCAATTAAAGGGGACGTACAGGTACACCCATTTGCCCACCACTGCCATTGTGCCGATGTATATCGGCGTGCAGCGGTCGGCAAGTGGTTAAATAAAATAATGACAATAAACAAATTGACATGGGAAGAGGACTCCAGGTCCTTCTTTCTAATCGCATACAGTATGTGGAAAATCTTTGCTCCCCAAAATTAACCATAAAAGGTATTTTTTTTAAAGAGGATTACAGAAGACCTCTTGGATACAGTATGTGTTTGGACGTCTAATTCCATGCATAACTTTTCTTTTTTGCTTTTGGCAGGCATGAAATTCAAAGCATATACCTCTATAGTGTGTACTTGTCTCAGTCCAGAGCACTAAGTGTCATTTCTGTCCTCTACTATATGAATACTCTGAGTCACTTCTGACAAGTTTTCCTGACACCAAGAGATAAAAAGGTGACAGGGGAGGGAGCTCTAGCACACAGCCTGTGATTGACAGACTCAGCTCTATCCATGTGTGCTGTTTGAAGAACGCTGTTTCGCTTCCCTCTAATCAGCTCTTATAGCTCTCCTCTCTAAGCTCTGCAAAGTGCACCTTCAGCTACCTGCCTCCTGCTTTCTGAAAGCTCAGACAAAGTTTAAAAATGCTGCACTTTGAACAGATGTAACGGAGGGAGGACTGCAGATAATCAGGTACAACTTATGTACAGGGATTTGTTTCATCTCTATGTAGCACCTGAGGCCAGTCACTTTACTGGGCATATGTAAGGGTTTACAACCACTTTAAAGTGGCATTAAACCCCAAACTAAAAATGTAATATATTGCAGCTTACCAATCATTAAATGTGGTGGCTGCATTAGTATTTTTTTTAGGCTTGTTTTCCTCTATTTTCACCTGATGATCTTGCCAGTGACACACCTCCTGTATCAGAGCACCCCCACTCTGGATGAAGGAGCACAGGGGGCACCTTTGGACAGCAGCATTGTCAGTCTGGAGGTGAGTGTTAGATGGACTAGCAAATTTAGATACACTACTCTTTTAGGATAAAGGTTTTCCATAAATAAATAAAAGCAAACCATTGTAAGCACCCCTGCCAGTGGTAAGTGATCTGCCTTAACACCCTAACTGCTACATTTGCAGGAGGAGAGTGTTTTGAAAAATAACAAACTTACTGGATGGATCACCAGATGAAAATAAAGGAAAGAAAGTAAAAAAAAAAGAAAACTAATACAGCCATCACATCTAAGAATTGGTAAGCTGAAATACAATGAAAGTTTGCTTTCGGGTTTAATACTTCTTTACGAGCCAGAGTGAGGGGATAAATAGAGTTCTGTTTTAACCGCTTCTGGACCAGCCGCCGCAGTTATTTTGTGGCAGGTTGGCTCCCCTGCGCAAAAACCACATAGCTTTACGTCGGCTCGCGGGGTCCGGATAGGAGTCGCGCGCCCGCTGCACTGCGGGGGTGCCGATGCTCGTGACCGATGGTCGCGATGACCGCCGGCCACAAGCAATCGTGAGCAGGAGACACAGAACAGGGACAAGTGTGTGTAAATACACACTTCCCTGCAGTGGTTTTTAATTAGGTTTTGTGCTGCCCTAGGCCTGACTAAACGCATGCACCCCCCTAATTTAAATACAACCCACCCCATCCTGCCGAGGCCACACCCCTTCCTGTTTAAGACCCACCCTATCATCTGTAAACCACGCCCCTTCCTCTTTAGGCTTATTTGGCACCTTTCAGGGGGGAACGGGTACCTGTTTCTGACAGGTACCCTTCCCCACTTCCGGGAGACTGCGCTGTCCCCTCTGAAGTTTACCCCCCCCTCCTCCTTCCTCCACTGGGCCATTCAGAAAGTGCAACGCGCTTCGCACATGTGCAGTAGGGAACCGGTCGGTTTCCCTTACCATGAATGATAGTGGTAAAACCCGAGAGCCAATCCGAAAATCGGCTGAGGTGTCGACATCGCTGGATCCCTGGACAGGTAAGTGTCCTAATATTAAACGTAAGCAGCTACAGTGTTTGTAGCTGCTGAGTTTTAATGCTATCACGGGGGGGGGGGGGGGGGGGGGGGGGGTCTCACTGTGACCATCAATTGCAGCCTCACTGTGCCCCATCAAATGCAGCCACTGTGCCATCAAATGCAGCCACTGTGCCCCATCAAATG
The DNA here is from genome assembly GCA_037952835.1 of Lithobates septentrionalis. Taxonomy (NCBI): domain Eukaryota; kingdom Metazoa; phylum Chordata; class Amphibia; order Anura; family Ranidae; genus Lithobates; species Lithobates septentrionalis. Next base: position 1,254,827 of record JBBDGP010000850.1, on the reverse strand, counting down.
CAGCCACTGTGCCCATCAAACACACCCACTGTGCCTATCAAACACAGCCACTGTGCCCATCAATTGCAGCCACTGTGCCCTCAAATGCAGCCACTGTACCCATCAAATGCTGCCACTGTGCTATCAAACGCAGCCCTGTGCCAAACCCAGCCACTGTGCCCATCAATTGCAGCCACTGTGCCCATCAATTGCAGCCACTGTGCCCCATCAAACGCAGCCACTGTGCCCATCAAATGCAGCCACTGTGCCCATCAATTGCAGCCACTGTGCCATCAAACGCAGCCATTGTGCCATCAAATGCTAACACTGTGCCCATCAAATGCTAACACTGTGCCCATCAAATGCTAACACTGTGCCCATCAAATGCTAACACTGTGCCCATCAAATGCTGCCACTGCCCATAACACTGATATAATTTATTTAATCATTATACCTTCTGTCCTGGGGTTTTCCCTCGTGCTCCTCTCTCTCCTCCATCTGACGTCACAGCCAGATCCCGCCCGAGGGCCGAGGAGAAGATTCACTGCAGGGGAGGGTAGGCGGAGCTTAAGGCTCCACCTGGGCACGAGTGACACACGCCGCATGAGAAACCCCCCCACCCCGTCTTGCCGATTCCCGGCTGCCGCCTCCCGCACACATGCAGCCCACGGCGGCCGGCTTTCTGTAGCGGCGCCGCGGGGTATGGGCGTGCTTGGCAGAGAGTGGGGGGCCTGAGGTACACGCCCCCATCCTCTGCCAAGCACGCCCATACACCGTGGCGCCGCTACAGAAAGCCAGCCGCCGTGGGCTGCATGTGTGCGGGAGGCGGCAGCGGGAGCCGGGAATTGGCAAGACGGGTGGGGGGGGCTTCCTCTCATGCGGGGGGCGGCCCTTTTCGCCGCCCCCGCAAAGTGCCGCCCTAGGCCTAGGCCTTGTTGGCCTAGGCCAAAACACAGCCCTGCTTCCCTGTTCTTTTCTGACAGGAGTGACAGATCGGGTGTTCCTATTAGCTAGGAACCACGATCTGTCACTTCCTATAGTCACTCCCCTCCCCCTTCAGTTAAAATCACCTCCCACGGAACATAGTTAACACCATTCACCGCCCCCTAGTGTTAACCCCTTCACTGCCAGTGAAATTTTTACAGTAATTAATTCATTTTTAATCGCTCTGATCGCTGTATTAATGCCAATGGTTCCAAAAATGTGTCGAAATTGTCTGATGTGTCCGCCATAATGTCGCAGTCACGATAAAAATCGCAGATCGCCGCCATTACTAGTAAAAAAATAAAATAATAATAAAAATGCTATAAATCTATCCCCTGTTTTGCAGACGCTATAACTTTTTGTGCAAATCAATAAATATACTCTTATTGTGATTTTTTTTTTAACCAAAAACATGTAGAAGAATACATATTGGCATAAACTGAGAAAAAAATTTGCTTTTTTTAAAAAAAAAAGGGGATATTTATTATAGCAAAAAGTACAAAATATTGTGTTTTTTTCAAAATTGACGCTCTTTTTCTGTTTATAGCGCAAAAAATAAAAACCACAGAGGCAATCAAATACCACCAAAAAAAAGCTCTATTTGTGGGGAACAAAAAGATGTCAATTTTGTTTGGGTTCAACGTCGCAGGACCGCATAATTGTCAGTTAAAGCAACGCAATGCCAAATCGCAAAAAACGCTTTGGTCAGGAAGGGGGTAAATTCTTCCGGGGCTGAAGTGGTTAAAGTAATATTAAATCCTCATTTTTTTTTTGTTTTTTGTTTAATGCATTTGGAACAATAAAATAAACATTTCCCAATAAATTATTTGTCAAAATTTGTACCGCAGTACTTGCAGTTTACAACTTTCATGCTGCTGGCTCCTGCTTTTAGGCTCCATTCACACTAGCGCATTTTTCGATGCATTTTGCATTTTGCAGAAATGCATGGGAATTTTTTAACATGGGTTCCTATGGAACATGTTCACATCAATGCCTTTTTGTTTCTCTGCATTTTTGGAAAGGGTCAGGGACTTTTTTTCATGCAAAATGCAGCGTTTTGGATGTAATAGAATTCAATGGACAAGCATCAAAAACGCAAGTGCACCGTTTTTGCAGCGTTTTTGATGCGTTTTTGCCGTATTTTTTTTTTTTTTTTAATTTTTTTTTTTTTAATTTTTTTTAAGACTGTAAAAAAAAATGTAAAAAAAAAAAAACGCAAAACGCAAATCGCGGCAAAATCGCGGCAAAAACGCGGCTCAAAAACGTGGCAAGCATGAAAAAAAACCCTCCAAAAACGCTCAAAAGCAACATGCATAGGTGTGAATGGAGCCTAAAGCTGGCCATACACCATACAATTTTCCTGTTCAATTTTCTTTAGATTTACCTTCAACTATGTAGTACAAGGGCCTGCCTGATTGCATCCAAATTGAAAGTGTTTAGGTTTGACCTCCTATTATATGGTTTTGGTAAATCTAAAGGAAAGTTGAACAGGAAAATTGAATAGTGTATGGCCAGCCTTAGGCTCCATTCACACTAGCGCGTTTTTTGATGCATTTTGTATTTTGCAGAAATGCACGGGAATTTTTTAACATGGCTTCCTATGGAACATGTTCACATCAATACCTTTTTGTATCTCTGCATTTTTGGAAAGGGTCAGGCCCCTTTCACACTGGGGCGGTAGGGGGCGTCGGCGGTAAAACAGCGCTATTTTTAGTGCTGTTTTAGGCTCGATTCACACCTATGCATGTTGCTTTTGAGCGTTTTTGGAGTTTTTTTTTTCATGCTTGCCACGTTTTTGAGCCGCGTTTTTGCCACGATTTTGCCGCGATTTTGCCGCGATTTGCGTTTTGCGTTTTTTTTTTTTTTTTTTTTTTTTTACATTTTTTTTTACAGTCTTAAAAAAAATTTAAAAAAATAAATAAAAAAAAACAAATAAAAAAACGGCAAAAACGCATCAAAAACGCACCAAAAACGCATCAAAAACGCTGCAAAAACGGTGCACTTGCGTTTTTGATGCTTGTCCATTGAATTCTATTACATGCAAAACGCTGCATTTTGCATGAAAAAAAGTCCCCGACCCTTTCCAAAAATGCAGAGAAACAAAAAGGCATTGATGTGAACATGTTCCATAGGAACCCATGTTAAAAAATTCCCGTGCATTTCTGCAAAATGCAAAATGCATCAAAAAACACGCTAGTGTGAATGGAGCCTTAGGCTCCATTCACACCTATGCATGTTGCTTTTGAGCGTTTTTGGAGGTTTTTTTTTCATGCTTGCCACGTTTTTGAGCCGCGTTTTTGCCGCGTTTTTGCCGCGATTTGCGTTTTGCGTTTTTTTTATTTTATTTTTTTTTTACAGTTTTTTTTACAGTCTAAAGAAAATGTAAAAAAAATTAAAAAAAAAAAAAAACAAAAAAAAAAAAAAAACGGCAAAAACGCCCCAAAAACGCATCAAAAACGCTGCAAAACGGTGCACTTGCGTTTTTGATGCTTGTCCATTGAAAACCATTACATGCAAAACGCTGCATTTTGCATGAAAAAAAGTCCCTGACCCTTTCCAAAAACGCAAAGAAACAAAAAAGCATTGATGTGAACATGTTCCATAGGAACCCATGTTAAAAAATTCCCGTGCATTTCTGCAAAATGCATCAAAAAACGCGCTAGTGTGAATGGAGCCGGCTCCATTCACACTAGTGCGTTTTTTGATGCATTTTGCATTTTGCAGAAATGCACGGGAATTTTTTAACATGGGTTCCTATGGAACATGTTCACATTTGTTTCTCTGCATTTTTGGAAAGGGTCAGGGACTTTTTTTCATGCAAAATGCAGCGTTTTGCATGTAATAGAATTCAATGGACAAGCATCAAAAACGCAAGTGCACCGTTTTTGCACCGTTTTTGCAGCGTTTTTGCAGCGTTTTTGATGCGTTTTTGCCGTTTTTTTTAAGACTGTAAAAAAAAATGTAAAAAAAAAAAAACGCAAAACGCAAATCGCGGCAAAAACGCGGCAAAAACGCGGCTCAAAAACGTGGCAAGCATGAAAAAAAAACCTCCAAAAACGCTGAAAAGCAACATGCATAGGTGTGAATCCAGCCTTAGGCTCCATTCACACTAGCGCGTTTTTTGATGCATTTTGCATTTTGCAGAAATGCACGGGAATTTTTTAACATGGGTTCCTATGGAACATGTTCACATCAATGCCTTTTTGTTTCTCTGCATTTTTGGAAAGGGTCAGGGACTTTTTTTCATGCAAAATGCAGCGTTTTGCATGTAATAGAATTCAATGGACAAGCATCAAAAACGCAAGTGCACCGTTTTTGCACCGTTTTTGCAGCGTTTTTGCAGCGTTTTTGCCGTTTTTTTTTAAGACTGTAAAAAAAAATGTAAAAAAAAAAAAAAAAAAACGCAAAACGCTAATCGCGGCAAAATCGCGGCAAAAACGCGGCAAAAACGCGGCTCAAAAACGTGGCAAGCATGAAAAAAAAACCTCCAAAAACGCTGAAAAGCAACATGCATAGGTGTGAATCGAGCCTCAGGGACTTTTTTTCATGCAAAATGCAGAGTTTTGCATGTAATAGAATTCAATGGACAAGCATCAAAAACGCAAGTGCATCGTTTTTGCAGCGTTTTTGCAGCGTTTTTGGTGCGTTTTTGCCGTTTCTTTTTTTTTTTTTTTAATTTTTTAAAGACTAAAAAAAAAACTGTAAAAAAAAAAAAAAAAAAACGCAAAACGCAAATCGCGGCAAAATCGCGGCAAAAACGCTGCTCAAAAACGCGGCAAGCATGAAAAAAAACCCTGGAAAAACGCTCAAAAGCATGTTGCTTTTGAGCGTTTTTGGAGGGTTTTTTTTCATGCTTGCCACGTTTTTGAGCAGCGTTTTTGTAGTGTTTTTACAGCGTTTTTGTGGCGTTTTTGCGTTTTGCGTTTTTTTTTTTTTTTTACGGCAAAAACGCATCAAAAACGTACCAAAAACGCTGCAAAAACACTTGCACTTGCGTTTTTGATGCTTGTCCATTGAATTCTATTACATGCAAAACGCTGCATTTTGCATGAAAAAAAAGTCCCTGACCCTTTCCAAAAATGCAGAGATACAAAAAGGCATTGATGTGAACATGTTCCATAGGAACCCATGTTAAAAAATTCCCATGCATTTCTGCAAAAGTGTGAATGGAGCCTCAGGCAACAAGTCCATTTGTTGCCCACACATTGTAATGTTTGCCCCTTTCTTTCTCTTTTTTTAATTAAAAATACAATAAATAAATACAACAACTTTATTTAGATAAGCTATACACTGTACATTGCTAAGATTTTAGTAGGCTTTCTAAAGTCTGACAACATATATATCTTTCTTACTCTTGCTTCAACACACAAGCATAAACTAGGATATGGGGATGTTCTGGAATGGAATAATGTAGAGAATAAATTCAGTTTGACATATTACAAGACAGTGAAATTTGTTTCTTTAGTTTTAGAAAAGTGGCTTCAGACTAAATGTGTATCCAAAGCCATTTTTTACATTTTGGATACTGTAGCATAGTGAGACTCTTAAACCTCTGTCATGTTCTGCTGTTGCTGTCTTTGTTCCCATTAGGGAGATTTGTCCTCTCTTTTAGTAACTGTGGCCATTGTCACTAAGACTGAAAGTGAGGGAAAATATAAAAATGTAGGTTGTTACCAGAAAGGGAACTCTTCCAATGGGGACACTTGTTCAGTTATATTTGCCTAGGTAGGTATTACTCCCACGTTGGAAAGATTTCCTTTCACTTCCTGTTATGTCTACAGGACAGGAAGTGATGGGAAATCTCCTCAATCTGATGCAGGTAGAAGAAAAGTGACAAATAGTTTATTTGTTCCCTTCTATAATCAAATGAGAAAAAAGGAAGCTGGGTCTGGTTGCTCTACAAAGGGAGTTGAAATTATCATATTAGCAATTAGCGGAAGAGAAAGCTCTCCCATATCTTTGCAATGTGGGCCCCATTGTGATTCCCTCCCCTGCATTGGACTTCAATGCAGAATTGCAGGTTGTACCTAAGGCAACCTAAGGCACACATGCCAGGATGGGCACACAATGTCATTTTCAGTGGCACCCAGGATATCATCACTTGGCAAGCCCACAGGCTCAGACTGGCCCACAGGAATACTGGATGATCCTCCGGTGGGCCCCTACTCCCTACAAATACTGCACTGCTACCATAGAATGTAATTCACACCTCACTAGACTGTCAGTTACAAAGCCTGGCCTGCCCTTCGTGGCTCTCTGTGACATTTCTGACAGGCCTGCCTGAGGTCACTGATGTTGAGGTGCTGACCTTCTTCCCAGTACCAGCATAGGCCCACCTGCAGATATGGTTACATGAAGGAGCCCACTAGCCTACCCTATTCCTCCTTCTATTAATGTAAATCCCCTGCATTTCTGAGGTCTGAAAGTGCAGGTATTGTGGCAGCTCTGATGTCTGAAAGTGCAGGAATTGGAGCTAACCTGAGGACTGAAGGTGAAAAAATTGGGACTGTTCTGAGAACTAAAGATGCAAGAATTGGGGTTGATCTGATACTTGAAGGTGCAGGAATTGGGGCAGATCTGAGGTCTGAAGGTGCAGGATTTAGGGCTGATCTGGGGACTGAAGGTGCAAAACTGGGGCTGAGCTGAGGTCTGAAGGTGCAGGAATTGGGGCCGATCTAAGGTCTGAAGGTGCAGGAATTGGGGCTGATCTGAGGTCTGTAAGTGCAGGAATTGGGGCTGATCTGGGGTCTGAAGGTGCAGGAATTGGGGCCAATCTGAGGTCTGAAGGTGCAGGAATTGGGGCCGATCTGAGGTCTGTAAGTGCAGGAATTGGGGCTGATCTGGGGTCTGAAGGTGCAAGAATTGGGGCCCATCTGAGGTCTGAAGGTGCAGGAATTGGGGCTGATCTGAGGTCTGAAGGTGCAGGAATTGGGGCTGATCTGAGGTCTGAAGGTGCAGGAATTGGGGCTGATCTGAGGTCTGAAGGTGCAGGAATTGGGGCTGATCTGGGGTCTGAAGGTGCAGGAATTGGGGCTGATCTGAGGTCTGAAGGTGCAGGAATTGGGGCTGATCTGAGGTCTGAAGGTGCAGGAATTGGGGCTGATCTGAGGTCTGAAGGTACAGAAATTGGGGCTGAGCTGAGGTCTGAAGGTGCAGGAATTGGGGCTGATCTGAGGTCTGAAGGTGCAGGAATTGGGGCTGATCTGACGTCTGAAGGTGCAGGAATTGGGGCTGATCTGAGGTCTGAAGGTGCAGGAATTGGGGCCAATCTGAGGTCTGAAGGTGCAGGAATTGGGGCTGATCTGAGGTCTGAAGGTGCAGGAATTGGGGCTGATCTGGGGTCTGAAGGTGCAGGATTTAGGGCTGATCTGGGGACTGAAGGTGCAAAACTGGGGCTGAGCTGAGGTCTGAAGGTGCAGGAATTGGGGCCGATCTAAGGTCTGAAGGTGCAGGAATTGGGGCTGATCTGAGGTCTGTAAGTGCAGGAATTGGGGCTGATCTGGGGTCTGAAGGTGCAGGAATTGGGGCCAATCTGAGGTCTGAAGGTGCAGGAATTGGGGCCGATCTGAGGTCTGTAAGTGCAGGAATTGGGGCTGATCTGGGGTCTGAAGGTGCAAGAATTGGGGCCCATCTGAGGTCTGAAGGTGCAGGAATTGGGGCTGATCTGAGGTCTGAAGGTGCAGGAATTGGGGCTGATCTGAGGTCTGAAGGTGCAGGAATTGGGGCTGATCTGAGGTCTGAAGGTGCAGGAATTGGGGCTGATCTGGGGTCTGAAGGTGCAGGAATTGGGGCTGATCTGAGGTCTGAAGGTGCAGGAATTGGGGCTGATCTGAGGTCTGAAGGTGCAGGAATTGGGGCTGATCTGAGGTCTGAAGGTACAGAAATTGGGGCTGAGCTGAGGTCTGAAGGTGCAGGAATTGGGGCTGATCTGAGGTCTGAAGGTGCAGGAATTGGGGCTGATCTGACGTCTGAAGGTGCAGGAATTGGGGCTGATCTGAGGTCTGAAGGTGCAGGAATTGGGGCCAATCTGAGGTCTGAAGGTGCAGGAATTGGGGCCGATCTGAGGTCTGTAAGTGCAGGAATTGGGGCTGATCTGGGGTCTGAAGGTGCAGGAATTGGGGCCCATCTGAGGTCTGAAGGTGCAGGAATTGGGGCTGATCTGAGGTCTGAAGGTGCAGGAATTGGGGCTGATCTGGGGTCTGAAGGTGCAGGAATTGGGGCTGATCTGAGGTCTGAAGGTGCAGGAATTGGGGCTGATCTGGGGTCTGAAGGTGCAGGAATTGGGGCTGATCTGAGGTCTGAAGGTGCAGGAATTGGGGCTGATCTGAGGTCTGAAGGTGCAGGAATTGGGGCTGATCTGAGGTCTGAAGGTACAGGAATTGGGGCTGAGCTGAGGTCTGAAGGTGCAGGAATTGGGGCTGATCTGAGGTCTGAAGGTGCAGGAATTGGGGCTGATCTGACGTCTGAAGGTGCAGGAATTGGGGCTGATCTGAGGTCTGAAGGTGCGGGAATTGGGGCTGATCTGAGGTCTCTAGGTGCAGGAATTGGGGCTGATCTGAGGTCCGAAGGTGCAGGAATTGGGGCTGATCTGAGGTCCGAAGGTGCGGGAATTGGGGCTGATCTGAGGTCCGAAGGTGCGGGAATTGGGGCTGATCTGACGTCTGAAGGTGCAGGAATTGGGGCTGATCTGACGTCTGAAGGTGCAGGAATTGGGGCTGATCGTCTGAAGGTGCAGGAATTGGGGCTGATCTGACGTCTGAAGGTGCAGGAATTGTAGTGATCTGATTATCGAAGGTGCAGGAATTGGGACTGATCTGGAGTCTAAAGACATAGGAATTGGGACTGATCAGAGATCTGAGGGTGCAGGAAATGGGGCTGAACTGAGGTTTAAAGTGTATGAATTAGGATTATTCTGAGGTCTGAAGGTGCAGGAATTGAGTTTTATCTGAAGTCTGAGAATGCATAAATTGTGTCTGATCTGAGGTCTAAAGGTATGGGAATTGAGGCAGATCTGAGAGCACAGGAATTGGGACTGATCTGAGGTCTACAGGTGCATGAATTGGGGCTGATCTAAAGTTTGAAGGTGCAGAAACTAGGGCTGATCTGAGGTCTTAAAGTGCAGGAAATGGGGCTGATTTAATGTTAGAAGGTGTGGAAGTTTGGGCTGATCTGGGGTGGAAAGGTCCAAGGATTGGGGCTGAGCTGAGTTCTTAAAATGAAGGAAATGGGGCTGTTCTGAGGTCTGAAGGTGCAGGAATTTGGACTGATCTGAAGTCTGAAGATGCAGAAAGTGGGCTTATCTTATATCTGTATCTGCAGAAATTAAGGCTGATCTGATGTTTGAAGGTGCAGGAATTGGGGCTGATTTGAGATCTACAGTATCCTATTGTTCATTGGCACTCTGTTTTTTTACTGCTTATAAATTGACAGTTAATGTGGAAAAGGTTGCTGACCCCTGCTGTAATTTCTAGTCAGATACTGTCAGTAATGATACAAAAAATTATAAAAATTATAAAAAAACAATTATAAGACAACTCTGTCAGTCTGACGATGGATAATAACCTACATAGGAAGTAGTCTTTACTAGCGAGATTGAGTGACTTGATTTGTATTCTAATTAGCTTCTAAATGGATGATCTTCAGACATAGATTTTCCCGGAAATGACAGGGTTCAGCACACACGATAATCAGGCGCACATCATGATAGAATAAGATAAAGAGGAAAACATTTCTTAGCAGCGCTCAGGGTCAGATGCTGTCACAGTCTGCCACTGTGAAGAAATCAGTCTACCTTGGGTTTTTATTGCAATTAGGACAGCATTTTCTGGGACAGATCTTTGGCTGCTTTTTTTAAAGTGTTCCCTTAGTGACCTATCGATCGATCTACAAAGGTAGAATGCATAAGGCATATTTGTTAAACTGGCATTAGCTGTTAACATATCATGCTGGCTTCGGCCCATAACCAGAGCAGATCTGTATGACCCGTACTGTAAAATTGTGTTTTTGGATCAAAAATAGCATTTGATCTACAGCTACTACACCGAATGTTTCATTTCGCTATGTGAGATGACACCAATAAAAGAGCTGGCATTTAAAGTGCACCTTAAAGCGGTAGTAAACTGCTGGCTTTTTTTTTTTTAAACCTGCAAGGCAATGTCATTATGTGCTAGTATGCATTGCATACTAGTACATTATATGAAACTTACCTAGGAACGAAGCCCTCCAGCAGCACGCTGTCACCGCCGAAGGCGTTTCCATCTTTAGGTAGTCTGCGGGGACATTTATTTCTCCCAGTGACACCAGGGCCTTTTTAACTCCCACCGATCCAGAGCATTCAGTCTGGCCCCCAAGCCGGCTGAAAATGAACTGGCTCCTTCTTTAACCTCTTGACATCCGTGCTATAGCTGAATGACGGCCACATTGCGGACGTGAATTTCCAAGAGGCCGTCATATGATGGCCTCCCCTGTGCACACGCCCTGCAGGGCGCGCACGGAGCGCTGTGATCACAGAGTCACTGAGACTCGGGTGATCACCGATCTGGGTAAGGGGCAGATCCCGGCCCTTTACCATGTGATCAGCTGTCAGCCAATGACAGCTGATCACATGATCAAAACAAAAGTTTGGTGATCTTTTTTTTTTCTCCTCACGCTGACAGCGTGAGGAGAAAAAAAAGCCGATCACCGGCTCATCTGCAAGGAACATTGTTCCCGAAGAGGAAGAGGCAATTATGCCTCATCTGTGCCACCTGCCATTGCCACCTGACAGTGCCCACAGTGCCCACCAGTACCACCTATCATTGCCCATGAGTGCCACCTATCAATGCCCACAAGTGCCACCTATCAATGCTGCCTATCAGTGTAACCCATCGGTGCCCATCAGTGCCGCCTCATCAGCGTCCTTTTACATTTTTTTTAACAAAAAATAAAAACCACAGAGGTGATCAAATACCACCAAAAGAAAGCTCTATTTATGGAGAAAAATGATAAAAATTTAATTTGGGTACAGTGTTGTATGACCGCGCAATTGTCATTCAAAGTGTGTCAGTGCTGAAAGCTGAAAATTGGTCTGGACGGGGGGGGGGGGGGGGTTTAAGTGCCCAGTAAGCAAGTGGTTAAAAGCTGACGACGCCTCATGTAGGAGCATAGCAGCAAAGCGGGGCTCTCCTGCGCTGGATCACGTACTAGATACATGATCCAGCACTTCTGTGTAGGAGCCATGCCAGCTGTGCTGCGATTAGACACAGCACAGACCGATCATCGGGTTCCAGCCAATGATTGACCGCCGGCACCTGCTGATGGGCAAAGAGGATGACAGGACAGAGCTCTGTGAATGTAAACAATACAGAGTTCTGTCCTGTCAGCAGGGATGTGTTGGTTTTTGTTTCCCTGCAATGCAGGGAATAAAAAACAGTACATCTCTTAGTAAAATCAACAAAGTACACATGCCAAGTACTGTTAGGAACAGATTTAACACTTTGATGGCTCTAGATGTTAACCCCTTCCCAGCCAGAGTCATTAGTACAGTGACAGTGTATATTTTTAGCACTGATCACTGTATTAGAGTCACTGGTTCCCACAAAGTGTCAGTTAGTTTCAGATTGCCCACCATACTATCACAGTCCCACTATAAGTCGCTGATCACCACCATTACTAGTATAAAAAAAAAAGAATAAATAAAAAATTAGAAATTAGCACCAAAAGAAAGCTATTGCGTGTAAAAATTGTATAAAATGTGTTGTCAGTGTTGCAGGACCGCGCAATTGTCAAGTAAAGTAACGCAGTGCCAAAAAGCAAAAAATGGCCTGGTCAGAAAGGGGGTAAATCTTCTGGAGGTCAAGTGGTTAAAAAAAATGTTAAAAAAAATGTATACCTAACACTAAATTGAAGAATTCCTATAGCTCCCTGTGTCAGTAACAACAACGCCAAACCCCACAGTCCATTATTCTATCATTACTGAGATCTCGCTGCCCAAAGCTACTCACTGATCTTCTCGCATAGCAAATACCGTACATTTTATCACAGTTTAACCACTTCCCGCCCAGCCTATAGCAAAATGACGGCTGGGTGGTGGCTCACTTATCCTGACTGGACGTCATGTGACGTTCAGCAAGATAAGCCGCGATTGTGCCCCTGCGGCGATCGGTGGTGTGTCAGTCTCACACACCGCTTCACTGATCTCGGTAAAGAGCCTCTGACGGAGGCTCTTTACCATGTGATTAGCCGTGTCCAATCACTGCTGATCACAGTGAAAACAGGAAAGGCCGTGTATCAGCTTTTCCTCACTCGCGTCCGTCACTCCGATCGGCGGCTCTCCTGACAGAGGGGTTTGCACTGATTGTTTATCAGCGCAGACCCCCGACGGATGCCCGCCCAGGACCACCAGGGATGCCGCCAGGACCACCAGGGATGCTGATCATGGATGTCCACCAAGTGTGCCACCCTGGATCACCAGGGATGCCAGTCAGTGCCCAGACATGATGCCAACCAGTGCCCAGACATGATGCCAATCAGTGCCCATCAGCAATGCCTGCCAGTGCCATCAGTGATGCCTATTAGTGCCATCTATCAGTGTCCATCAGTGCCACTCATCAGTGTCCATCAGTGCCACCTATCAGTGCTCATCAGTGCCCATCAGTGCCGCCTATAAGTGCCACCCATAAGTACCCATCAGTGTTGCCTATCAGTGCCCATCAGTGCCACCTATGAGTGTCCATCAGTGCCGCCTATCAATGCCACCTCATTGGTGCCACCTCATCAGTGCCGCCTTATCAGTGCCCATCGGTTCAGCCTCATCAGTGCCCATTAGTGAAGGACAAAACTTACTAATTTACAAATCTTTATAACAGAACAAAGAAAAACTTTTTTTTTTTCAAAAATGTCGGTATTTTTTTATTTGTTTGGCAAAAAAAAAGAAAACGCAGATGTGATAAAAATTTTGTTTGGGTACAGTGTAGCATGACTGCGCAATTGTCATTTAAAAAGTGACATCGCTGAAAGATGAAAATCGGCTTGGGCAGGAAGGGGGGAAAGTGCCCGGTATTGAAGAGGTTAATGAAACGGGTCACACTGTATTTTTACACAATCAGTCTTAAATCTTAAATGTTTATAGAAAGCCAACTTCATTGTTAGGCTAATGCCAGACAATAGTTCCCCTGCACTTCCTTTTAGATTTTCTAACCACTTACATGAGTATTGAAAAGTATATTAAATGAAGAGTTCTCATAGCTGTCCGGAAAGGAAATTAATGCATCTCCAAGATGAGTGTTTTTAACAGCAAACAGCAAGGATACAAAAAAATATCCTATTCACGTAATTACTGAAGTATAACATACCGGGAAGATTGACGTGGCGGGACTGCCACAATAGCTCCCAGGATGTGAAATCAAGTGGCAAAGGTCTGTAGTCACTGCCGGGCTGAGACGCTTCTTCAAAGAGCTTTAAAATATGATGTAGTGAGCTGGAAGATTTTATATAAATAGAATGACAGTGAGACTCTCCATTCATCTTCAGCACTCTCCAGAAAACGAGCCTGGCGCCCAACTTGTCATAATATGAGATGGTCAGTGAGTGTGGTACTGAAATCACGATGAAAGGAAGATATAAAGAGGAAAATAAGAAATCATATCCAGGTTGTTCATTGAGGGAGCATGGCGATTCTTAAAGGGTCAGTCAAATTAGAAATTTATATTTTAGTTATAAGGAGAGATACCTAAGAGCACCTACCTTTTTGGACATTCCAATGGAGATCCATCAAATTTCCGAATTTCTGTCCACCTGGGTTTTCATTCTTTTCTGTGCATGTTCCAGCGTGATTTTAAATATTTATACCATCATAGTGTATCACTACCCCCGGATGAGCCGCTTTAATTTTTTTTGGTTTGTCCGGGTCTCCCACTGATTAACCCTTTTCGCGTTTTTGCGTTTTTACCACACACGTTTAAAAAATAATTTTAGGCCTGAAGATTACACAATACCCACAAATATTCTATATTTTCTGAAAGCAGATAATCTAGAGAATAAAATAGTGGTAGTTCCAATTTTTTTATGTCACACGATATTACCGCAAAAGTCTATGAACAGCAAAATTTCAATAAAAAAACACATTAACGTGAATTTTAAGGCAAACAAACGCAATAAATTACCCACATTTTTGGTAAAATATAAATGATGAGGTTGCACAGACTAAATAGTTACCCAACATGTACATTTTTGTGCACCCGTGAAGTGGCGTCAAACTTCAGTACCCTATATTTTCTATAGGCGACGCTTCAAAAGCCCCCCTATAGGTATCAGTTACATGTTACTGAGGAGATCTTGTGTTAAAATTATTGTTCTCACTCCAGCGTACGCGGCGATATGTAACATATGTATCGCAATCAACGCTTTCACGCGTAGGCGCCTTGATGCATGCGTTTACGTTTGTGCATGTGTATATGTGGGGGGGGGCTAAACAAAATTGGGGGGGGGGGTATGTGCTTGGGTGTAACTTTATTTTTTGCAAAAAAAAATAAAAAATCTTTTTTTCATTAACTTTTTTTTTTTCATCACATAAGGGACAAAAAGACCCCTATGTGATGTTTTTTGGCGGCAGGTTCTCTTTATTGAGATATGCAGGGTCTAAAAGACTCTGGATGTCTCCCCTGTGCTCCACAAATTTTTTTGCAATGCAGATCGCATTGCAAATCATTATTTCCCAGCTAAGCTAGTCGGGGACACTGAGAGCTTGACCCGGAAGTGACGTCGGAGATGTTGCGGACCTGGCGGTGTGGACCTGGCGGTGAAAGGGTTCCACAGCCAGTCACAAAGTAATTTCTACCTTGTGGAATAAAGCAAAGTCCTTTTGCAGCAGAAGAAATTTAGTGGACCTTGCTTCTTCAGGACACTAGCTAGTGTCCCCTTACACCCAGTATGCTGACTTCTAGCACCAAGATATGGATTTAGCAACATCAGTCTCTAGGATCCCTAGGGGGTCTGTACTCACAAGGCCCTGTCCACAGGTCACCTTCCCCTGTGATACCAGACATGATCCATGGACATCTTCCCCCAGTCAACTTTCAGGAGAACCTGAGGGTTTCAGCTTCAGTTTTTCAGGCCCTCAGTTCACCCACCTACATACAGTTTATACCGCACATTGAGTGGCCTCACATGGTAGTGAAGAACAGTGTGTTTGGGCCAGCTTGGCCCGTACAAACGATGTAAATTGTATCAAATGCCAGAGTTCAGCTTTAAGCTTTGATAATAAAACCTGGAAGCTGATTGGTTTCTATGCAGAGCTGCACCAGATTTTGCACGCTCCAGTTTTAGTAAATCCCCCACCCTGGGTTCCGCATCACTATCTTCTATTGGGGGGTAGGGGTTATGTTGCAGCCATCACCGACAATCACGCTAGGTCTTATTTTCGGGGAAACAGGGTGCCACTCATTAGATGAGGTGGCTGCTTCAGTTTTCATTTCTTTGGCTTTTTCCTCTCTGTTTTCACCTGGTGATTTAGCCAGTAACACACCTCTTGTATTAGTGAGGGACAACTCTGGGTGGATGAGCACAGGAGACACAGCAGGCAGCAGTGTTGTCAGTCTGTGGGGGGGAGTGTTAAATGCATTAACAGATTTAAAGACAGCCAAAGCCCAGCTCACACTTTATAATCAATTACAGCAAACATTTTTTTTCCCCTTTTGGGATAAAGGGTTTAAATGAATAAATAAAAGCTAATCATTTTAATCACCCCTGCAAGTGAAGCATAAATAGTCGAATAATTCGTGTGAATGTATTCTACCCATAACAATTTATAGCTATAAAATTCTGACTGTTATACATTGGTGTGAGGTGACACCTGCTGGCTGTTGGTTTCTAAACTGATATACACTGATATACTTTGTACACTGTACTATTATACAGTATAACAATAAACCTATGTGTCCAAAAGTGGGTTTAGGGGGCTGGGGTGGTGTGTGCGGTGCCTGTCACCTCCCTCGTTACCGGCACTGGGGTTGGGGAACCCTGTATTATCTGATGGAAGGTCTTACCCCCTTAATAACCAGGTAATGTTTTGCGATACGGCACTGTGTTACTTTAACTGACAATTGCGCAGTCTTGCGATGCTGTACCCAAATAAAATGTCCTTTTTTCCCCCCAAATAGAGCTTTCTTTTGGTGATATTTGATCACCTCTGCGGTTTTTATTTTTTGCACTAGAAACAAAAAAAGACTAACAATTTTGAAAAAAGAAAAACAGATTTTTTTACTTTCTGCTATAAAACATATCCAATAAAAAATCGAATTTCTTCATCAGTTTAGGCCAATATGTATTCTGCTACATATTTTTGGTACATATTAATTGGTTTGCGCAAACGTTATCACATCTACAAACTAGGGGATAGATTTATGGACTTTTTATTTATTTATTCATTCTTTTTTACTAGTAATGGCGGTGAACAGTGATTTTTAGCGGGACTGCGAGTGCGGCAGACAGATCGGACACCTAACTCACACTTTTTTGGGAACCAGTGACCCTATTACAGTAATCAGTTCTAAAAATATGCACTGTTACTGTAGTAATGACACTGGCAGGGTGGGGGTTAACACCAGGGGCGATCAAATGGTTAAATGTGTGCCTGGGAGTTGCTTGCTTACTGTGTGAGGGATCTGTGTTCCTAAATAGCATGAACAGAAGATCTGTGTCCTCTCCTGTCAGAACGGTGATCTGCCTTGTTTACATAGGCAGACCACTGTTCTGCCTTCTCTGTGGAACGATCGTCGGGTCCCAGCGGACGTGATGATCCGCTCATTGGCTCCCCTTGTGGCTAATCATCGCACGCGCGCCCCTTAGAAGCAATACGGGTACGTCAATTCACGCAGCCGTGCCACCTTGCCGCAGTACAACTTCAGCGGGTGATTGGCAAGTAGTTAATGAAAAATATTTTATCAGGATATCCTGTGTTTAACCTTTTCCTATTGTATTGTATTGTATCTTACATGTTGCTTGTATTTGAATGCATATTTTGGAGGAAGAGTCCTGCAAATTACTATCCTGGAAATGTTATTCCAAAACCTGTTGCACGGGGATATTGGTATTAATGGAGTCAGGCGAAATCTGTTTCCACCACTCATTAAATGATAATAGATTTGCTTTCATGCCACGTCAATGTAAAGGTTTAAGCATAATATGTAATTATTATCACATCCAGCTTTCATGATAATGAAGTTCTTCTTTTGCAATATATGACCATTTAGACACTTATAATCTACATATTAATGTCAGGGGCTAGCATAATATTCTAATATAAGTATAGCTTACTGTGCTTATTAAACATGTTAGAGTGTTGCGATACATAATTTCATACTAGGTAGATCCTTAGTATTATGTATGCTGATTAACTGATGCAATAGAGTATAGCCAATCAAAGAACAATACTTTTCAAGATTTTTAAGGATATTCACTGATTAATCTAAATGCTTTAAATTATATTGTACAGTCTGTAATCCTGTGCTGTAAAATATAAAATAGTATTAGCAATCACACAGAAGGTCATTGGGCATATTTAAACACAGTGCCAATGGTGTATGCCAGTTTAAAATGGACCTTCAGCCAGTTTAGGTACTTGATATATTTTTCCTTCCTTTTCTTCCTGTTACACAAAAGGAAACATTTTCTTTCTCATATACTTTGCAGAGTGTAGGGGTGGGTTAGGCGGATGACACTTCCTCCATGTTTCCCTTTAACTTGTTGGGCGCCAAGTTCTGGGTAGATAAGAGGACTGCCCCAAGGTGGGTTTTTCTGGGCTAGGCTAGGCAAGTGTAACAGGGTCACACTCCCATACGCATGGGGTACCTTTACTTGAGCCTCGCTCATGACCCGGTAGATGACAAACATGAACTCTCTAGATGTACTAAGAATCACGATCACTTGTACCTTTAGTCTGTGCCATTTCCATCAGTGCCCTGGGACAAGGCTGAGGCCACCATGGGGGAATACTGAACCTCAAGGAGGGTCTCCACTTCTCAGAGATGGACGTACACCTCTAACTGTAGCTTGCATTTAGGAGGGACAGGCTGGGCTTATGTCCACATCCACCCATTAAGCGTTTGCCACTACCTCTCCCTGGTAGCAGAACAGGCCCTGATGTGCACCTATCGCGGGCTCAATACGCGCACTTAAATTAACTATTGAACTTCCGTACCTCTATACAGGATGTGGACCTCGGCAATGCCGATACGCTCCCGTTGCTATGGGATACAGACCGCTACAGAAGGAGTGCTGACAACATCTCCCTCTCTGCAAGAGGCCATCCCACCTGTAACAGGTGCGTGAAATACAGACAGGTGGAAACCTTATTTTCCATCCGTCTGGAGGATAGGATCTGATGAAAACATACAGGCGGTCCATTTTCATCCGATCTCCCATAGAGGGGAGCGGGACTTTGACAGGTCCGTCTCAGCACAGTGAGCGGGGATGGACCTGTCATCCGCCTGCTCAGCGGGGATCAGGTAAGCGATCCCCTGCTGAGCAAAACTAAGTCTAATGCCCTGTACACACGGTCGGACATTGATCGGACATTCCGACAACAAAATCCTAGGATTTTTTCTGACGGATGTTGGCTCAAACTTGTCTTGCATACACACGGTCACACAAAGTTGTCGGAAAATCCGATCGTTCTAAACGCGGTGACGTAAAACACGTACGTCGGGACTATAAACAGGGCAGTGGCCAATAGCTTTCATCTCTTTATTTATTCTGAGCATGCGTGGCACTTTGTCCGTTGGATTTGTGTACACACGATCGGAATTTCCGACAACGGATTTTGTTGTCGGAAAATTTTATAGCCTGCTCTCAAACTTTGTGTGTCGGAAAATCCGATGGAAAATGTCCGATGGAGCCCACACACGGTCGGAATTTCCGACAACAAGGTCCTATCACACATTTTCCGTTGGAAAATCCGACCATGTGTACGGGGCATTAGTGTGCATGGAGCCTAAACGTCCATAGCCCATATGAACCACAGTTAACACTGCAATAGGATGTTTATTTAAGTGCTGTCTTCATACCCCAATGTGACTAGTGACCCAAAGCTGGAGACTGTGTGTGCCAGTTACTTGCATTACACTTCTTTCAATAACTTCAGACCAGGCAGAAGGCAATCTGTAAATGGATGATGCATGTCACTTTGCCCTGAGTGTCCAACATACAAGTTCACTGTAAATTGATACAATTACAATGTATAGCTGATATTGTTTAGTGTTTAACCACTTCAGCTCCGGAAGGTTTACCACCCTTCAAGACCAGGCCATTTTTTGCAATAGGGCACTGTGTTACTTTAACGGACAATTGCGTGGTTGTGTGACACTGTACCCAAAAAAATATATTTTTTCCCCACAAATAGAGCTTTCTTTTGGTGGTATTTGATCACCTCTGTGGTTTTTATTTTTTGCGCTATATACAAAAAAAGGAAACCTTGAGTTCCCCCCCGGAACAAATGACAACTTCCTTATCCATATTTGGCCCCATAAAGATATACGAAGTCACCAATTTTTCAATAGAGGAGGAACTTTCTTATCACTGGAAGATATGAATGCTACACTATCTCCCAATCACATTCCAAGATGGACATACATACAACTGAAACACTTCAAAGAACTACTACTCATCATTGGATGAGAGACTTAACCACCCTAGAGGAACTATGTTTCAAAAAAACTCCCCAAAGACATCTCATATCGGCCCTCTATATATCTCTCTTTAAAGATAGATCAGCATTCTCCAGCAAGGTGTTCTCTTCATGGGAACAGGATCTTGATATCAAAATCACTGATTCTGAATGGGAAACTATCCGTACATATATCCACAAGGGCTCCCTCAATGTAGCCACCCAAAAATGAGGATACGAGATCCTCTCAAAATGGTATAGAACCCCATCGCTGCTCCACAAATTCTCGTGCTCGAACACAAATAGGTGTTGGCGATGATGTGACACCGAAGAAGCTTCCTTACTCCATATTTGGTGGTCGTGCCCAGTCATTCAGACTTTTTGGAGGGCAGTTCATGACACCATTACCTCATTAACATCTCACATCAACGACTTCTCCCCTGCAACCTACCTACTTCACCACACCAAGATCTCCAAAAAACAATACCTCAAATCACTCAACATGTTTATGATAAATAATGAAAAATGTATCCCTTGCCATTGGCGTCCTCCAGCTGCTCCGACGAGAGAGGAATGGTACCGTAGACTAAATAACATTGAAAATATAGAACTTTTTAGCATCTCTCATGAAACACTATCCAAGTTCACAGCAACATGGTAAAGTTGGCAACGTTTCAAATCCACAGACGCATACTCTATAGATAATGGATAACAAACTCACTTTTCTATAACAAAAAATCCAAATACTATCCTCCCTGACAAACACAAATCAGGTCCCTAATGAAATCCTTATAGGGAAACGGGACCTGCAAACCCACATCACAAAGAAATAATACCTCCCCAAATATAATAATAACTAACATCAATCCCAGATGAATGAGAAGGCAATCTCAGAAGCCCCCCCCCCCCCCTCACTTTCCCCTTCTTTTTTTTTATCCCCTTCTATACCCAGACACCGTGATGGTGAACAGGACACACAAGAGCTCCTGCCCATCGCCCGCCTGAGCCGGAGTGCTGCCTGCCTGCAACCTATGGGGTAAGTGCCAATCACCCACCTAGAGCGGGCGGGGGGTACCGCCAGATGAACAGGGGGGGGGGGGGGATTGGTGGTTGTTTGCCACCAGCCCAAAAAAACAAAACACCAGCCGAGACTGGTTTGCAATGATCTGTATACCACATATTTTCTTGTAACGATGATGGATATCTTGACACTTGTTTGCAATGTTTTTACAATAAAACTTGAGTATATAAAAAAAAAGAAAAGAGTCATATTTCTAATTATGTAGACAGTAATCCATTGAATGAAATGTTCTTACCTTTCAGTATAACAAGGAACACATACTTTCAAGCTTACATACTAATTGCACAAAGTATTGTTCCACGCTTTTTCTAAGTTAGTGTGAATTCCAAAAATGGCAGCTAGTTTAAATATTTACACTCGGTATTGTAAAATGTGTATATCCGTAGGTCAACTCGCTGATATAAGCTTCATCCACACACACTTGTATTTGACAGTTTATGTATTTGTACTAGGGACGTTACAGAAAGGATTTGATTCATTACAGAACTTTCCTAGACAGCACATTTCCTAAAAATGTTTCAGGGTGATATCATACATGAAAATAATTTATTTTAAAGGAACAGCACAGTTGTGATCACAGGGCACATCAATTTTTGCTCCTGACATCTTAAAGGAAGCCTGTCATGTGAGATATACAGTATCTCACATAAGTGAGTACACCCCTCACATTTTTGTAAATATTTTATTATATCTTTTCATGTGACAACACTGAAGAAATGATACTTTGCTACAATGTAAAGTAGTGAGTGTACAGCTTGTATACCAGTGTAAATTTGCTGTCCCCTCAAAATAACTCAACAGCCATTAATGTCTAAACCGCTGGCAACAAAAGTGAGTACACCCCTAAGTGAAAATGTCCAAATTGGGCCCAAAGTGTCAATATTTTGTGTGGCCACCAGTATTTTTCAGCTGCCTTAACCCTCTTGGGCATGGAGTTCACCAGAGCTTCACAGGTTGCCACTGGAGTCCTCTTCCACTCCTCCATGACGACATCACAGAGCTGGTGGATGTTAGAGACCTTGCACTCCTCCATCTTTTGTTTGAGGATGCCCCACAGATGCTCAATAGGGTTTAGGTCTGGAGACATGCTTGGCCAGTCCATCATCTTTACCCTCAGGTTCTTTAGCAAGTCAGTGGTCATCTTGGAGGTGTGTTTGTGGTCATTATCATGTTGGAATACTGCCCTGCGGCCCAGTCAAGGGAGGGGATCATGCTCTGCTTCAGTATGTCACAGTACATGTTGGTATTCATGGTTCCCTCAATGAACTGTAGCTTCCCAGTCCTGGAAGGACTCATACAGTCCCAGACAATGACACTCCCACCACCATGCTTGACTGTAGGCAAGACACACTTGTCTTTGTATTCCTCACCTGGTTGCCGCGACACACGCTTGACACCATTGAACCAAATAAGTTTATCTTGGTCTGATCAGACCACAGGACATGGTTCCAGTAATCCATGTCCTTAGTCTGCTTGTCTTCAGCAAACTGTTTGCAGACTTTCTTGTGCATTCACTTTAGAAGAGGCTTCCTTCTGGGATGACAGCCATGCAGACCAATTTGATGCAGTGTGCGGCGTATGGTCTGAGCACTGACAGGCTGCCCCCACCCCTTCAACCTCTGCAGCAATGCTGGCAGCACTCATATGTCTATTTCCCAAAGACAACCTCTGGATATGACGCAGAGCACGTGCACTCAACTTCCTTGGTCGACCATGGGGAGGCCTGTTCTGAGTGGAACCTGTGCCGTTAAACCGCTGTATGGTCTTGGCTACCGTGCTGCAGCTCAGTTTCAGGGTCTTGGCAATCTTCTTATAGCCTAGGCCATCTTTATGTAGAACAACAATTCTTTTTTTTCAGATCCTCAGAGAGTTCTTTGCCATGAGGTGCCATGTTGAACTTCCAGTGACCAGTATGAGAGAGTGAGAGCGATAACACCAAATTTAACACACCTGCTCTCCATTCACACCTGAGACCTTGTAACACTAAAGAGTCCCATGACACCAGGGAGGGAAAATGGCTAATTGGGCCCAATTTGGACATTTTCACTTAGGGGTGTACTCACTTTTGTTGCCAGCAGTTTAGACATTAATGGTTGTGTGTTGAGTTTATTTTGAGGGGGACAGCAAATTTACACTGTTATACAAGCTGTACGCTCACTACTTTACATTGTAGCAAAGTGTAATTTCCTCAGTGTTGTCACATGAAAAGATATGATAAAATATTTTAAAAAATGTGAGGGGTGTACTTACTTGTGTGAGATACTGTAAATGAGCTACCATTGATGACCTCCATCTGAAAATACTAGTTTCCTGGATGTCACACTAATTCTTTTCTTAAAGCATAACTCCACTTTTGTTAAGAAAAAAAACATTCCCCTCTGGGTGATCTATGTGCATTACATACGTTATTGCAGATTCCTATCTTTTGTTATTCTGAAGAAATCCCTGTGTGTTTGTCTGCATCCATGTGGCAAAGTGAGTCTAATGGGAGTGGTTTCATAATTATCAACCAGCTGCTGCTCCTGCAGAGCTCTAATGAGGAAAGCTGCAGGGTCTGCATCCCTTTGGACGTGATTTCCTATTGGGAGTATCTCACCAAAAATGACATTTTTATTGCAGGGGATGCCTGAAATCTGACTTGTATCTTAGTGCAGACTTCTGGGAAAATTGATGAGCCAATCACAGAAGTAGGAAATTACATATCGGGGGGGGGGGGGGGGGACTATCTGTACACATTCTGTGTACAGAACACCTCCAGGTAGTCATATTGCATTGCATTTTCAAAAAATGACAGCACTGCAGATAGGGTTGACACCTCATCCCTTTAAAACCAAACACATATGAATTACACAGGTTCTGTGGCTGATTAAGGTGGTAATTAAACTCACTTGGTGCCTTATGTGCATTATATTAGCCCCAGAATGAACCTGTGTAGTTCATATGTGTTCAGGTTTAAAGGGATGAGGTGGTAACCCTAACTGCAGATTTTAAAGGAAAGGTCATTTTTAATAACATTCAATTACAATATGATTTGAGTCAAAATTGTACACGCTATATTATTTTTTCTTTATTTGCAATTTTTTTCCCACAAAAGTGGAGTTACCCTTTAAGCATGTGGGCTTGTTTCAGGTCAGTGACTCACAAATATGGAAGTTAACATGACAGTCATGTACAAAAGCTGACTTATCCTTAAAGCATGCACATGCTGCGTATTTCTGCTTGCCGCAGAGAAGAGTCAGGGACAGATACAGAGCCAGATAAGCAGGTGGGTGGGAGATGCTGGGGGTCTGTATACAATGAAAGGCACAAAGAATCTTGATTTCAAGCAGATATCCAGGCTAGGCCACTCCAAAGCTCTCAATTGTCCCTGATTTCGAGGGACTGTCCCTGGTTTGGAGCAATGTCCCTCTGTTCCTCACTCCTCCTCATTTGTCCCTCATTTTGGTCTGATCTATATAGTTGTATATAAAGTGCACTTTTTATCTTTCAAAAAAGTGTTTCCCAGCGCTAAACCTTTCATCCAATTTCTAAATTGCTGCATTTGTACATTTCAAAAGCCAATATAAAGGAATAGTAGTGGTAAAAGAAAGCACTTGTGGGTTTAACTAATCATTTTTTGTTGTATAATTCTCCTTTAACCGATTGCCGACCGGCTCACTCCGATATACATTGGCAGAAGGGCACCTACAGGCATATTAACGTACCTGTACATTGCCCTTTAACCACTTCCCGCCTGGCCCATGGCAGATGACGGCCGGGCGGTGGTTCAGTTATCCTGACTGGGCGTCATATGACGTCCAGCAGGATAACATGCCGCCGCGCGCCCACGGGGGTGCGCATCGCGGCGATCGTTGGAGCAGTGTGTCAGTCTGACACACCGCTGCACCGATCTTGGTAAAGAGCCTCCGGCGGAGGCTCTTTACCACGTGATCAGCCGTGTCCAATCACGGCTGATCACAATGTCAATAGGAAGAGCCATTGATCGGCTTTTCCTCACTCGCGTCTGACAGACGCGAGTAGAGGAGAGCCGATCGGCGGCTCTCCTGGCAGGGGGGGTCTGCGCTGATTGTTTATCAGCGCAGCCCCCCCTCAGGTCACCACACTGGACCACCAGGGATCGCCACTAGGACCACCAGGGAAGGGGGCAACATGTGGATGGCCAGGTATGTACCCCATGGCCATCCACATGTGCCCAGTGTGCCCAGTCAGTGCCCAATCTGTGCCCACAAATAGGCACTGATTGGCACCATTACGTTGCAGTGATGCCCAGCAATGCCATCCTTAGGGGCATCAGTGTAACCAATCAGTGTCATCAATGCCACCCATCGGTGTCCCTCAGTGCCACCTGTCAGTGCCCATCCATGCCCATCAGTGCCCACCTATCAGTGCCCATCCGTGCCCATCTGTGCCAACTATCAGTGCCACCCATAAGTATCCATCAATGCCACCTACGAGTGCCCATCAATGCCACCTACGAGTGCCCATCAATGCCGCCTATGAGTGCCCATCGGTGCCACCTATGAGTGCCCATCAGTGCGGCATACCAGTGCCACCTATCAGTACCCATCAGTGCCACCTATCAGTGCCCATCAGTGCCGCCTATCAGTGTCCATCATCAGTGCCGGTCAGTGCCACCTCATTGGTGCCACCTCATCGGTGCCCATCAGTGCCGCCTTATCAGTGCCCGTCAGTGCAGCCATATCAGTGGCCATCATTGAAGAAGAAAACGTACTTATTTCCAAAAAAATTTTACAGAAACAAAGAAAAACTTGTTTTTTTTCAAAATTTTCGTTTTTTTTTTATTTGTTGAGCAAAAAATAAAAACCGCAGAGGTGATCAAATACCACCAAAAGAAAGCTCTATTTGTGGGAACAAAATGATAAAAAAATTTGTTTGGGTATAGCATAGCATGACCGCGCAATTGTCATTCAAATTGCGACAGCGCTGAAAGCTGAAAATTGGCCTGGGCGGGAAGGTGTCCAAGTGCCTGGTATTGAAGTGGTTAAGAAGCAGTTTGCGGGCACGCGCGCGTCGTGAGCTCCGTGAGTGTGATCGCGGGTCCCGCGGACTCGTTGTCCGTGGGGATACCAGCGATCGTCTCATGGTCTCAGCATTTCCCCGTTATGCCTAATGACAGGGCACTGATCACAGCTCCCTGTAATCGGGAGCGGTGATCAGTGTTGTGTCACACACAGCCCCTCCCCCCTACAGTTAGAATCACTCCCTAGGACACACTTAACCCCTTCACTGCCCCCTAGTGGTTAACCCCTTCACTGCCAGTCACATTTACATTTACACAGTAATCAATGCATTTTTAATCGCACTGATTGCTGTATAAATGTGAATGGTCCCAAAATAGCGCCAAAAGTAACCAAAAATATGTAGAAGAATATGTAAGAATACGTATCGGCCTAAACTGAGGAAGAACATTTTTTTTATATATTTTTTGGGGATATTTATTGTAGCAAAAAGTAAAAAATAATGCATTTTTCTCAAAATTGTGGCATTTTTTTGTTCATAGCGTAAAAATAAAACCACAGAGGTGATCAAATACCACCAAAAGAAAGCTCTATTTGTGGGGAAAAAAGGACGTCAATTTTGTTTGGGAGCCACGTCGCACGACCGCGCAATTGTCAGTTAAAGCGACACAGTGCCGAATTGCAAAAAGTGCTCTGGTCTTTGGCCATCCAAATGGTGTCCTATGCCTACATACCTTTGTGAATAGGTGTCCCTCGTTCCCATCTCAAAACGTTGAGAGGTAGGCCACTCTGGTGCGGTCATGTGATCTCCTCTGTGTTGGACAGGTGAGAGGAAAGAGTGACTGACAGCAGCTGGCAATGCCCGGCAGCGGTGATGTCACCAATAGGCTTACTATGGCACATCTGTTGTCGGCAAGATGGTGAAAATGGAGGTCTTGGGAGAAATGAAAACTGTTTAACAAAAAGCCCTTTAGGCCTTTAGTAATTAAAAAGGTCAGCACCATCTTGTAAGTGATTTATGTGAGAACTGATGAGAGATTGCATGTTTGTGGAGTGGATCGCATACAGCTGTGATGTAAAGAAAATTAGAAAGTCTTATTTGATTTGCAGAAAGACACTTTATTTGGACTTGTATGCGGACATTTTTGTGCAATGCAACACAATTACTTTTGGTATTATAGAGAGTGTCACTTGGAATTTCATACATGCATATCTATTGTTTTATTTTTTTTGCAATACTGTCAATGCGCTACATAGTTAGGTTTATTTGCACTGAAAGATATTTTGTTTCCATATGGAGGTATACATGTTGCACTTGATGTGTTTATATATAATCTGGTAATACCATGTTTCCCCAAAAATAAGCCCCGGTCCTATATTAATTTTGGCAACAAAAGACACAGTAGGGTTTGAAAAAATACGAGAACCCCCTATCGGGGCTTTAAAGCAGCCAATGAAGTGCAGTATAGGTAGTTGAAAAAATCCAATTTCATTGGTACAAAAAATATAAATAACATATTAAAAAAAGTCACTAAGAATGAATACTGACTGTTAGAGTCAGGACATGAACTGGATATGGCGTACAATCGCAGCGGACGAAGTATACAATTAAAACCAATGCAAAACACAATGTGCCAAAGGGCAGCCAAAGTTTTCTAAAGTGTTGGATCCTTAAAATTAGATAACAACAGACAATGAATATAAAATAGGGGCAATATACAATACGGTGTATGTGGAACAACAAAAGTTGTGTATGTAAATCCTGACGCGTTTCGACCCTTCCCGGGTCTTCTTCAGAGGATGGTTGTCCACTGTAAAAAGGTCAACATGTATCAAACATAGCATCAAATTCAACAGTACCAAACCTATACATGTATACCATATAATGTAGTTGCCTGGGCTGCATAGTTACCTATTGCAGGATTTGTGACGTTATAAGGTCAGTTCTAACATTGTAGAGTGTTTAGGGTGGTGCGATTTCTCCTCTGCTCCCTTGTCTCCCCCGTGTCGGACCAACTCCCAAGGGAGCGGGCGGTGGACCGAATGTGTCTTGCGAGGGATCACATCTACCAGCCCCCCATATAGGAGAGGGAAGGAAAAGAAGGGGCAATAGGCAATCCGAACTGCACCCGTATAGGTTCACGTCAATAATAAAAATAAAAAATGAAAAAATAAATGAAGAGCGAGGGGTCAATTTGTTCATCCACATAGATTGGGAAATTCCCCAACTATGGAGTTCTATAAGATTATTGGATTATAAATCCATGGGTGTGCAGAAGGGAGTTGCTAGAAAAAAGAAGAAAGGAAAAGAAAAAGAAGGGGAGTGGGAGGGGAATGAGAGGGGAAGAGGGGGGGGGGAGGAGGAAAAAGAAAGCATGTGAAGGAAAGGTGAAAAAGGAAAGAAGAAAAGAAAGGAAGTGAACGAAGGTGTGTGAGTGAGACAGAAATGAACTAGAGAATAGCAAATGCCCTGCTGCCAATCATTACCCATACAACATAGGGATGTATGGAGAAAAACAATAGGGTAACGGTACCGACAAACCACCAGTGAATAGACCAAGTGAAGGAATGGGGGGGGGAGGGGGGGACCAGACAAGCTGGAGGAGAAATGGTGGGAAAAAAGGAGGGGAAAATGGGAAAATAGAAAAATCCTCACATTTCTTTTATTCTGCTTGACACTCACCGTCCATCCTATACACACCCCCACATTTCGTCTCATCCCCCCACATTCCTACACTTCCCTATCCCTATCACCCCCCACCCAACACATCCCCCCCCCCTCCTCAGCACTTTCTTTCTCCCACTGTCATCACCTTCCCTTCCCCTCCCTCTTCCCCCCCTCTCCCCCCCCCATTTCCTCATCCATTTCCCTTTTACCCCTCTTTCCTACTCCCCCCCCTCCCCCCTTCTTTCCTCTTTACCCTCCCCCTTTCTTTACTTCCCCCCTCCTCCCTTTTTTTCTGTTTTCTTTTTCGTTCTTTTGGTCTCCCCCTTCTCCCCCTTCTCCCACCCCTTTTTTCCCTCCCCCCTTTTTCTATTTTCCCATTTTCCCCTCCTTTTTTCCCACCATTTCTCATCCAGCTTGTCTGGTCCCCCCCCCTTCCACCCCCCCCCCCCCATTCCTTCACTTGGTCTATTCACTGGTGGTTTGTCGGTACCGTTACCCTATTGTTATTTCTCCATACATCCCTATGTCGCATGGGTAATGATTGGCAGCAGGGCATTTGCTATTCTCTAGTTCATTTCTGTCTCACTCACACACCTTCGTTCACTTCCTTTCTTTTCTTCTTTCCTTTTTCACCTTTCCTTCACATGCTTTCTTCTTCCTTCCCCCCCCCCTCCCCTCTCATTCCCCTCCCACTCCCCTTCTTTTTCTTTTCCTTTCTTCTTTTTTCTAGCAACGCCCTTCTGCATACCCATGGATTTATAATCCAATAATCTTATAGAACTCCATAGTTGGGGAATTTCCCAATCTATGTGGATGAACAAATTGACCCCTCGCTCTTCATTTATTTTTTCATTTTTTATTTTTAGCATTAACGTGAACCTATCCCGGTGCAGTTCGGATTGCCTATTGCCCCTTCTTTTCCTTCCCTCTCCTATATGGGGGGCTGGTAGACGTGATCCCTCGCAAGACACATTCGGTCCACCGCCCGCTCCCTTGGGAGTTGGTCCGACACGGGGGAGACAAGGGAGCAGAGGAGAAATCGCACCACCCTAAACACTCTACAATGTTAGAACTGACCTTATAACGTCACAAATCCTGCAATAGGTAACTATGCAGCCCAGGCAACTACATTATATTTTATGCATGTATAGGTTTGGTACTGTTGAATTTGATGCTATGTTTGATACATGTTGACCTTTTTACAATGGACACTCATCCTCTGAAGAAGACCCGGGAAGGGTCGAAACGCGTCAGGATTTACATACACAACTTTTGTTGTTCCACATACACTGTATTGTATATTGCCCCTATTTTATATTCATTGTCCGTTGTTATCTAATTTTAAGGATTCAACACTTTAGAAAACTTTGGTTGCCCTTTGGCACATTGTGTTTTGCATTGGTTTTAATTGTATACTTTGTCCGCTGCAATTGTACGCCATATCCAGTTCATGTCCTGACTCTAACAGTCAGTATTCATTCTTAGTGACTTTTTTTAATATATTATTTATATTTTTTGTACCAATAAAATTGAATTTTTTCAACTACCTATACTGCACTTCATTGGCTGCTTTAAAGCCCCGATAGGGGGTTCTCGTATTTTTTCATGCACTTTATGGGGTGTGCGGCCTACCCGTCTACACTCATATGAGTGCTTCTTGCTGTTTGACACAGTAGGGCTTATTTTCGGGGTAGGTCTTATCATGTAATGTGTTTTTGCCAGTTCCTGTGCCCCCTGTATTCTCTCCCCCTCTCCCTCCCTGCCTATAGAAATTGTGGACTGTTTCAACATATATGAAAAAGAAAACATTAGATCTTTGTTCAAATAGTAACTAAAGAGGATATACTTTAAAAAAAATAGCATATGAAATTGACATGATGTATTAATTCTCTTAATCTAAACAAACCACTTCAATACCAGGCACTTAGACACCTTCCCGCCCAGGCCAATTTTCATCTTTCAGCGATGTCGCAATTTGAATGACAATTGCGCGGTCATGCAACACTGTACCCAAAAAAATTTTTTATCACAAATAGAGCTTTCTTTTGGTGGCATTTGGTCACCTCTGCGGTTTTTATTTTTTGCGCAGCAAATAAAAAAAGACTGAAAATTTTGAAAAAAAACAAATTTTTCTTTGTTTCTGTTAAATTTTTTTGTAAATAAGTATGTTTTCTTCTTCAATGATGGGCACTGATCTGGCTGCACTGACGGGCACTGATAAGGCGGCACTGATGGGCACCGATGAGGTGGCACTGATGAGGTAGCACTGATGATGGGCACTGATAGGCGGCACTGATGGGCACTGATAGGTGGCACTGATTGACACTGATAAGTGGCACTGGTATGCGGCACTGATGGGCACTCATAGGTGGCACTGATGGGCACTCATAGGCATTGATGAGTACTTATGGGTGGCGCTGATGGGTACTTATGAGTGGCATTGATAGGTGGCACGGATGGGCACCGATGGGCACTGATAGGTGGGCACTGATGGGCATGGATGGGTACTGACAGGTGGCACCGATGGACACTGATGGGTGGCACTGATGACAATGATTGGTGGCACTGATGACACTGATGGGTGGCATTGCTGGGCATCACTGTTATATAATGGTGCCAGTCAGTACCCATTTGTGGGCACTGATTGGCACAGATTGGGCATAATTTGCACATGTGGATGGCCATGGGGTACATACCTGGCCATCCACATGTTGCCCCCTTCCCTGGTGGTCCTGGCTGCTTCCCTGGTGGTCTAGTGTGGGCATCCGAGGGGGGGGTTCGCAGACCCCCCCTGTCAGGAGAGCCGCCGACCGGCTCTTCTCTACTCGCGTCTGTCAGACGCGAGTGAGGAAAAGCCGATCAACGGCTTTTCCTATTGACATCGTGATCAGCCGTGATTGGACACGGCTGATCACGTGGTAAAGAGCCTCTGCCGGAGACTCTTTACCAAGATCGGTGTAGCGATGTGTCAGATTGACACACCGCTCCACCGATCGCCGCGATGCGCGCCCCCACGGGCGCGCGGCGGCATGTTATCCTGCTGGACGTCATATGACGCCCAGTCAGGATAACTGAACCACTTCCCGACCGGCCTATAGCAGATTGACAGCCGGGCGGGAAGTAGTTAAAGATTAAGCTTAGTAAATACTTTTTTGGAGTACAGACCCATACATGTAATGGTGAGTATCCTATTACCAGCAAGCACTTGCTTCTGCTAAACATCATCTCTGCAGTGTCCCCTTCACAGCCACAAACTGCTGTGCTGAGTGGCTGTCTTCTGGCACTCGGAAGGTTAACTACAGAGAAAAATTGTGCCATCCACCGTCCCCTTTCGCCCTCTCTGCCATTCACAGAACTCTTACTGAATACCTTTGTTACAGTTCCGCTCGGTGCTTACGTTACCCGCCGCAGCTAAGCGCCGAGCGGCGCTGTCACAAAGGTACTTGGCACATTAGTATTACAGAAACACACACATTGTACATTATATAATATGGTAATAGAGTGTATTATGGGATTGTACAAGCACTTTAAACTAGGGCTTATATTGCAGCCCTCGAAAATCACAGCAGGTCTTATTTTCGGGGTAGGTCTTATTTTTGGGGAAACACAGTAGGTCGACATGTTCGATTCATTTGGTCATGAATCAAAATTTAGATGAAATTCTGTGATTCTGAGATTTGGATGTATCCGAATCTTCGCATCACAATAGTAGAGAAATTCAACTGATCAGAAATAAATTACAATGAAAAAAACGTATTCATTCCTATTTATTTGTTTCATTTGGATGACCTATGCAATAGTTTGGGCCTTTTGTTAATGTTTGAAGCATCTGAAATAACTTAACCGCTTGGCGACCAGCCAGCGCAGTTTTACTGCGGCAGAATGGCACAGCTGGGCGAAATGGCATTATATTACATCACTTCACCCTGTGGCCACTAGGGGCACACGCGCTGCTCGCCCCAGGTGCCGATGTGAATGCCCGGTGGTCGCGATAACCGCTGGGCTCCTGCGATCGCTGATGACACACCGAGAACCGGGATCTGTGTGTGTAAACACACAGTTTCCGGTTCTCTGAGGGGAGAAGAGACAGATCGTCTCTTACAGTGTATGAACAGCGATCTGTCATCTCCCTTACACAGTCCCCTCCCCCTTCAGTTAGAACACAATTAACCCCTTGATCGCCCCCTAGTGTTAACCCCTTCCCTGCCAGTGACATTTTTACAGTAATCAGTGCATTTTTATAGCACTGATCCCTGTATAAATGACAATGGTCCCAAAAATGTGTCAAAAGTGTCAGATGTTTCTGCCATAATGTCGCAGTCCCGATAAAAATCGCAGATCGCCGCCATTACTAGTAAAAAAAAAAATAATAACTTTTGCGCAGAAACCAATCAATAAGCGCTTATTGTGATTTTTTTTACCACAAATATGTAGAAGAATACATATCGGCCTAAACTGAGGAAAAAATTAGTTTTTTTAGAAATAAATTTGGTATATTTATTTTAGCAAAAAGTAAAAAATATTGTTTTTTTTTTTTTAAATTGTTGCTCATTTTTTTTTTATAGCACAAAAAATAAAAACCGCAGAGGTGATCAAATACCACCAAAAGAAAGCTCTATTTGTGGGAAAAAAAGGACGTCAATTTTGTTTGGGTGCAACGTCGCACGGCCGCGCACTTGTAAAGCAACGCAGTGCGGAATCGCAAAAAGTGCTTTGGAAGGGGGTAAAATCTTTGGGGCTGAAGTGGTTAAAGTGATTGTAAAAGCAGGTTTTTTTTTTTTCAATCTTAAAGCGGAGTTCCAGGCTTTTTTCAGCTTATTAAAATTCAGTAGCTGCAAAAAGTATAGCAGCTGACTTTTAATAAACACACCCTCACCTGTCCCATGGTCCAGCGATGTGGCCGTTCTAATGCCGCGTACACACGTTCGGACTTTACGGCATACTTGGTCCAGCGGACCAGAGTCCGCCGGACAATCCGACCGTGTGTAGGCTCCGGTGGACTTTTTTCTCCCAAAAGTCCGCCGTACCTAGATTTGAAGCATGTTTCAAATCCTAGTCCGCCGGACTCGCCGGACTCAGTTCCTGACAGAAAGTCCGTCCGTCTGTATGCTGGTCCGACGGACAGGGTCTTGCATCTCGCGCTCGCTGCAATAGGAAAAACAAATTTTCCTATTGCTGCGAGCGCGGGGCTTGCCAGGCCCTTAGGTCTGGTATAGATTTTAAGGGGAACCCCTACGCCGAAAAAACGGCGTGGGGTCCCCCCTAGAATCCATACCAGACCCTGATCCGAGCACGCAGACTGGCCGGTCAGGAAAAGGGGTGGGGACGAGCGAGCGCCCCCCCTCCTGAACCGTACCAGGCCGCATGCCCTCAACATGGGGGGTGGGTGCTTTGGCAGAGGGGGGCCCTGTGGGGCCCCTCCCCCCACCCCAAAGCACCTTGTCCCCATGTTGATGAGGACAAGGGCCTCTTCCTGACAACCCTGGCTGTTGGTTGTCGGGGTCTGCGGGCGGGGGGCTTATCGGAATCCGGGAGCCCCCTTTAATAAGAGGGCCCCCAGATCCCAGCCCCCCACCCTATTTGAATGAGTATGGGATACATGGTACCCCTACCCATTCACCTAGGGAAAACGTGTCAATAATAAAACACACTACACAGGTTTTTAAAATAATTTATTAGACAGCTCCGGGGGGGGTCTTCCTCCGGCTTCAGGGGTCTTCTTCCGACTTCAGGGGTCCCTCTGGTTCCTCTTCTCCCGGCATCCGGTTGGTTCTTCTCCACTCTCTCTGGCCTCTTCTCCCGGTGTTCCAGCTCTTCCGGCTCCTCCGCTGTCTTCATGCCGCTCTTTTGCCAGCGGAGGGAACCGGGAGCAGAGGTCGAACACCGGGAGAAGAGGCCAGAGAGAGCGTAGAAGAACCAACCGGAAGCCGGGAGAAGAGGACCCGGAGGGACCCCCGATGTCGGAAGAAGACCCCCGAAGCCGGAGGAAGACCCCCCCGGAGCTGTCTAATAAATTATTTTAAAAACCTGTGTAGTGTGTTTTATTATTGACACTTTTTCCGTAGGTAAATGGGTAAGGGTACCATGTACCCCATACTCATTCACATAGGGTGGGGGCCGGGATCTGGGGGCCCTCTTATTAAAGGAGGCTCCCAGATTCCGATAAGCCCCCCGCCCGCAGACCCTGACAACCAACGGCCAGGGTTGTCGGGAAGAGGCCCTTGTCCTCATCAACATGGGGACAAGGTGCTTTGGGGTGGGGGGGCCCCGCAGGCCCCGCACCCCCCATGTTGAGGGCATGCGGGCTGGTACGGTTCAGGAGGGGGGGGCGCTCGCTCGTCCCCGCCCCTTTTCCTGACCGGCCAGGCTGCGTGCTCGGATCGGGGTCTGGTATGGACTTTAGGGGGGACTCCATGCGTTTTTTCGGCGTAGGGGGTTCCCCTTAAAACCCATACTTGACCTACGGGCCTGGTATGCCCCGTGACGGGGCTCGCAAGGTGTCAATCTCGCCAATAAAAGCGGCGAGATTGACTTCCTTTTCTAGTCCCGTCGTACCCGAGTCACGTTCAAAATGAACGGACTTGTCCGTATGTGGGCAAGTCCGTTCATTCTGACAGTCCGCCGTAACTCCGGCGAAAGTCCGTCGGAAAGACGGGCAGACTTAGCCTGCCGGAAAGTCCGGTCGTGTGTAGGCAAGTCTGTCTGTTCAGAAAGTCCGGCGGTAGTCTGTCGGACCAAGTATGCCAAAAAGTCAGATCGTGTGTACGCGGCATAAGCCTCGCTTTTTTCCCTCTCCTCTCTGTAGGAAACTGTAGGCACCTGGTTGTGATAGCTTGCGGCTTCATGGCTTGACACGCACTGCGCATGGGCGAGTCATGCTGCGCTCTGTGAGTGGATAGGCAATCTTCTGGGACCTGTGATGTGTCCCAAAAGATTACAGGGAGGGAGGGGCCGCCTAGGGGAGAGGAGGAGTCGCGTAGGCGGCCTGAAGTCGGAAGTAGGAAGTGGGACAGGAAGTCCCTCTCAAAACTTGGCACCCCCCCAAAACAAAAAATTACATACCAAATGTGGCATGTAAGGGGGTGAGGAGTGCTTAAAGCGGAAGCTCCACTTTTGGGTGGAACTCCGCTTTAATGCATTCTATGCATTAAGATAAAAAACCTTCTGTGTGCAGCAGCCCCCCTAATACTTACCTGAGCCTGTCTTTATCCAGCGATGTTGCAGGAGTGTCTAAGCTGCCTGGGACTCCCCTTCTCATTGGCTGAGACAGCAGCACGGTGCGTTTGGCTCCCGCTGCTGTCAATCAAAATCATTCAGCCAATCTGGAGAGAGAGGGGGGCGTGCCGGTTCGCGGCTCCACCCGAGAAGAGGAGGATCTGGGTTGCTCTGTGCAAAAGTATTTAAAAAAAAGCTTTACAATCACTTTACCGACATAACAAATGATTCAAATTGATCCAGGTATAACTTGCAGTGCTGTTCTAAGATGAAATAAAGATCTTGCAGTGAAGGGAGCAGGCGCCTATGCCCCATTCAGGGGTGTAGAAGCATCATCATAGGAGCACCGCTCAATGACCCAGACATGAATATGTGAATGAATGTGGCCTTATCCAGCGCTGCTCCAGTCACACCCCCAGACATGTTTCGCCCCGCACGCCGAGGCTTGATCATAGAGGTTGTGACCAAGCCCCAGTGTGCAGGGCAAAACATGTCAGCAAGCGTGGCTGGAGGGGCACCGCTTGAGGCCACATTCATTCTCATATTCAAGCCTGGCTTGGTGAGAGGTGCTCCTCCGAAAATGGTCTGAATTAATTCAGATCGATTTTATTTTTATTCTAGTGAGAGTAGCATGAAGGCGACAGGTAATAAACCCTGATTTTTTGCAATTTAAATTTTTAACTCCTCAACAAAGTTACCTTAAAGTGATTGTAAAGGCTGAAGGTTTTTTACCTTCATGCATTCTATGCATGAAGGTATAAATCTTTCAGTGTGCAGCTCCCCCTCAGCACCCCTAGTACTTACCTAAGCCCGATCTCCATCCAGCGATGTACACGAGAGCTGAGGCTCTCCCAGGTCTCTCGTTCCTCATTGGCTGAGATGCAGCAACAGGAGCTATTGGCTCCCGTTGCTGTCAATCAAAGTCAGTGAGTCAATTAGGAGAGAGAGGGCAGGGCTGAGCCGCAGCTCCGTGTCTGAAAGGACACTCAAAGCAGCAGCTCGGATCAGGCGCCTCCATAGCAAGCTGCTTGCTGTAGGGGCTCTCAACAGGAGGGAGGGGCCAGGAGCAGTGAAGAGGGACCCAAGAAGAGGAGGAGCGGGGCCGCTCTGTGCAAAACCACTACACAGAGCAGGTAAGTATAACATGTTTGTTATTTTTAAACAAAAAAAACCCCCAAGACTTTAATATCACTTTAAAACTCAGCCATGGTAAATACTGCTGATGTTTACAGTGTTTTGAAAGCCTTAATCCAGGAAGCAAACATTCCCCATTCCTAACTGAATGTCCTCTACATAACATAGAAACAGTTGACAGAACACATTATAAAGAAGCACGCAAAGATCCCGGCAATGTAAACTTATCACATACAGAGGAAGCATATTGGCATTTAGGAAGTCGGTGAAAACAAGGAAGCAGAAGAATAAACACACGAGAGGTGTAAAGTGAAAATCCACTTCATTACAACGATCTGTTATATGAGTGTGAAGACAGTTAGTCACTATAAAAAGTTTGGAACGCTGGACAGAATTCATCAGGGCATTCCTGTAAAAATAGCGGCCAAGTCATAGATTCAAAAATAGAAAAAGAATGTATCAAAAAAGCTCTTAAAGAACAATATGTACACAAAAGCGAGTCGTTATTAGACATGTCTAACTGTTAATTACAAGATATAATTGGATGCATAAACATTTATTTAGGAATCTGCCAATGCAATTTTTTTCTGCCACAGCTACCAATTATATATATATATATATATATATATATATATATATATATATATATATATATATATATATATATATATATATAGTGCCTTGCAAAAGTATTCGGCCCCCTTGAACTTTTCAACCTTTTGCCACATTTCAGGCTTCAAACATAAAGATATAAAATTTTATTTTTTGTGAAGAATCACCAACAAGTGGGGCACAATTGTGAAGTGGAACGAAATTTATTGGATATTTTAAACTTTTTTAGCAAATAAAAAACTGAAAAGTGGTGCGTGCAAAATTATTCGGCCCCTTTACTTTCAGTGCAGAAAACTCACTCCAGAAGTTCATTGAGGATCTCTGAATGATCCAATGTTGTCCTAAATGACTGATGGTGATAAATAGAATCCACCTGTGTGTAATCAAGTCTCTGTATAAATGCACCTGCTCTGTGATAGTCTCAGGGTTCTGTTGAAAGCGCAGAGAGCATCATGAAGACCAAGGAACACACCAGACAGGCCCATAATACTGTTGTGGAGAAGTTTAAAGCCGGATTTGGATACAAAAAGATTTCCCAAGCTTTAAACATCCCAAGGAGCACTGTGCAAGCGATCATTTTGAAATGGAAGGAGTATCAGACCACTGCAAATCTACCAAGACCTGGCTGTCCCTCTAAACTTTCAGCTCAGACAAGGAGAAGACTGATCAGAGATGCAGCCAAGAGGCCCATGATCACTCTGGATGAACTGCAGAGAACTACAGCTGAGGTGGGAGAGTCTGTCCATAGGACAACAATCAGTCGTACACTGCACAAATCTGGCCTTTATGGAAGAGTGGCAAGAAGAAAGCCATTTCTCAAAGATATCCATAAAAAGTCTCGTCTAAAGTTTGCCACAAGCCATCTGGGAGACACACCAAACATGTGGAAAAAGGTGCTCTGGTCCGATGAAACCAAAATCGAACTTTTTGGCCACAATGCAAAACGATATGTTTGGCGTAAAAGCAACACAGCTCATCACACTCAACACACCATCCCCACTGTCAAACATGGTGGTGGCAGCATCATGATTTGGGCCTGCTTTTCTTCAGCAGGGACAAGGAAGATGGTTAAAATTGAGGGGAAGATGGATGCAGCCAAATACAGGACCATTCTGGATGAAAACCTGTTGGAGTCTGCAAAAGACCTGAAACTGGGACGGAGATTTATCTTCCAACAAGACAATGATCCCAAACATACAGCAAAATCTACAAAGGAATGGTTCACAAATAAACGTATCCAGGTGTTAGAATGGCCAAGTCAAAGTCCAGACCTGAATCCAATCGAGAATCTGTGGAAAGAGCTGAAAACTGCTGTTCACAAACGCTCTCCATCCAACCTCACTGAGCTCGAGCTGTTTTGCAAGGAAGAATGGGCAGTCTCTCGATGTGCAAAACTGATAGAGACATACCCCAAGCGACTTGCAGCTGTAATCGCAGCAAAAGGTGGCTCTACAAAGTATTAACGCAATGGGGCCGAATAATTTTGCACGCCCCACTTTTTATTTTTTTATTAGTTAAAAAAGTTTCAAAAATCCAAAAGATTTTGTTCCACTTCACAATTGTGTCCCACTTGTTGGTGATTCTTCACAAAAAATAAAAATTTTATATCTTTATGTTTGAAGCCTGAAATGTGGCAAAAGGTTGAAAAGTTCAAGGGGGCCAAATACTTTCGCAAGGCACTGTATATATATATATATAT
This sequence comes from Lithobates septentrionalis, assembly GCA_037952835.1. Classification (NCBI taxonomy): domain Eukaryota; kingdom Metazoa; phylum Chordata; class Amphibia; order Anura; family Ranidae; genus Lithobates; species Lithobates septentrionalis. The sequence goes on along the minus strand of JBBDGP010000850.1, from coordinate 1,215,836 downwards.
ATATATATATATATATAGGGCTTTTTTCAGCTGGAACGCGGGGGAACACAGTTCCGGTACCTCCACCACTGAATGTATGTAATGGCAAGGAGTGCTGGGTTGTGCTAAAGTGTCTATTGATGATGGCTGCTGATGGATCTATTGTTGCTGGAGGGGATCTATTTCTGCAGAAGGGTTGATTGCTGCTGGGTAGGTCTATTGTTGCTGGTGGGGGATCTATTGTTGCTGGGGTGGGTCTTATGTTGCTGCAGGGTTAGTTGTCGCTGGGAGGGATCTACTGTTGAGGGAGCAGTCTATTATAGCTGGCTGCTAGAGGGTCTATTGTTGCTGGGTGGTATTTTGTTGTAGGTGGTCCATTGTTGCAGGGGGGGATCTATTGTTGCTGGTGGGTCTATTGTTGTTGGCTGTGGGGGGGTCTATTTTACTGCTTTTCTTGTTATCAATAAAAAATTCCATACAGATTACTTAGTACCACAAATGTTTCTTGGTTCTGTATTCTCTAAAAGGGGCAGTGCTGGAAGGTGGGTAGGGGGTGGAACCAAGGACTGGTGCTCAGAGGTAGGTAGGGGCAAAGACAATGGGTAACTCCCAAAAGGGGGAGTTCCTGCACCTATTCTCTGAGCAAAAAATCTCTGTATATATAGCATTTAACCCAGCTCCAGCGGACTTTTAAGTTTTTTTTATGCTTTGTGGGGTCACCAGCGTAATTGGCTGTCACAGTGGTCACATGTGACTAAAACAGAGAGCTGTCTATGACAGCTTGGTCTCTGTGCTGGGAATAAAGAAATTCACAAAGAACGCAAAACCGTAGGAAACACAAGACCTCTAGGGCTACCTTCTACACATTTATTGAGAATAGATATTACCAAAAAAAAGATAAAAATATACCCATGCTTAAAGAAAGATCCCAGCTGTATAGATGGTAGGCGAGACCCTACGGGTGACTGCCTACAGTGCTACACCATCAGCACCAGTCAGTAAATGCCCTAGCACATGTATGACAATAATCTCACATACTGAAGAAAAATGATGTCAAAAGAAAAACCAACTCAAAATGAACAAAGAAACCTCGAGCATTCATGGATTCATATGTGTAGGCATGCGGACGTTAAAGCCCACACATGCATTCTGTGGGCAGCAAGAGGATGTAAAAACTTAATGCTCATGTTCAGCTTGAGAGTACATTCAAAAATTCCAGCCCCCAGCACAAGTAAAAAAAATGAAAAAGCAGCTCCAGTTGCTATACCCGCCTGATCCATAGTGCTGTCTTCTGCAGACTTTTCTATCCAGTGATAAGGCACCCCTTCTCTTCCAAGTTAAATGACAATTAGGTGTCTATTTATAAAACAAACTTGCATAGCCATTCATCTTGCCAATTTTAATATCGCATTTTTTTTTGTATGAATTTGGCTAAGATGAATGATCGTTATGCCATTTTCTCTTTTGAACATAGTGCTTTTATTATGGGCAGTGGTAAAATACCACACGATGGCCACTAGGTGGAGTTGAGGAGCATAGGAAATACATAGTCTTCTCAGTATTATCTAAAATTGTTACAAAGACATATGTGTTTCCAATGCTTCTCAACTCCATCCAATGGCCATAATGCCACCTTTTTCTATTGCCCATAATGTGGAGCTCTTTTCTGAAGTATTTATGATCTGCCCATCCCTGTGAGGAAGAGGATCTGTGATGTAATTGGTCCCATTTGAAAACACGTGGGAAAAAAGGTAAGCATTGAGGTTTTTTTCTGTTGTGGCGGGTGCTCCTTTGGGCGGGGGCTCTAGTTGGTCTTTTAACTTAGGGCTTGTTCATATGTGATTTCTTCAGAGAGCATTTGGAGGCGTTGTATCATATTTTCATTGCTTGCTTTAACTCCTTGAACCCCATAATCGCATACATTGCATGCGGCTGCAGGGTGCATGGAAAGCAGCCCCATTTACCTGAATGGGTTGCACTTGGTGGGTGCTACACCTGCCAAAATTGACAGGGGGTATAATACCTGCCTTGACATGTATATACCCCCAGCCCCTGCCTCTGCTGCCAAACTGGGAGCAGTTGGGGGGGGGGGGGGGGTTCCACCCTTAAAGCACTAATGTGCAAGAGCTCTAAATGATATTTAGGGGTTGATTTACTAAAGGGAAATAGACTGTGCACTTTAGAAAGTGCACTTGCTCCAGAAGCTCTGCTGACTTCCATCATCCAATCATGTGCAAGCAAAAATTCAGTTTTTTTTTTCCTTGCATGTGATTGGGTATTCTTTGCAAAGTGAAGCTCTGCCTCATTTACTAAGCTCTGGAGCAACTGCACTGTGCAAAGTGCACAGTCTATTTGTCTTTAGTAAGTCAACACTGTGGGGTAGATTTACCAAAACTGGAGAGCGCAAAATCTGGTGCATGGTAGCCAATTAGCTTCTAACTTCAGCTTGTTCAGTTAAGCTTTGACAATAAAACCTGCATGCTGATTGGTTGCTATGCTGAACTACACCAGATTTTCCACTTTCCAGTTTTAATAAATTTCCCCTGTGCCTCTTTTTTTTTTGTCTTTGTTGCATCTCAGTTGCATCTCAGTGCAACCAAATTCCTGCGACTTATATGCAGCCACTCCCTATCTAAATGCATAGCATTTCTTAGGGTGCATTTCCTGATGGTGACAACAGTAAACCACGCCTGTGTGTTGAAATGCAGTGGCGGTGCGTCCATTAGGGGTGCTCGGGTGCTGCCCCCTCTCTCCAGCCACCCACTCTGTGCACTATGGATAGATAATAGATTTATGCATTGCATGAATCTATCCACAACTGCTGTAGCCACCCTCTATTCAGGCGTCCGGACCCTTTTCGGGCGCCTGAATTAAAGCAGCGGGGGGGGTGTTTAAAGCACCTGATTAGAGCCAAAGGCTCTAATAGGCTTCAAAAAAAGTGCACTGCAAGCGAAAACCATTGCACTCACAGTGCACCCAGGTGTGTTAGTAAAGCAAATGAATATTTGCTTTGCTAACACAGAACCGCCTCTCAGCCAATCAGGAGACCCGGATGAAATATCGGGCACCTGATTGGCTGAAGGCAGAGGCAATCCCATTGGCGCCAAGGAATACAGGATGAAGACACGCACTGAGGAGTCGGTGGACACAGCATCCATCGCCACGCTACCATCCCACAGCTCGACCGCCTGACATGCCACCATGATGGGCTAAGTGCCAGGTGGCTGCATATTTTGGGCACAAAGGCTGCAATTGATGGAGCACAGTTGGCTGCATTTGTGGGGCACAGTGGCTGCATATTATGGGCACAGAGTCTGCATATGATGGGGCACAGTTGGCTGCATTTCATGAGCACAGAGGCTGCATATTATGGGCACAGAGTCTGCATATCCTGGGCACAGTGGCTGCATATGATGGGGAACAGTTGGCTCATGTGATGAGCACAGAGGCTGCATATTATGGGGCACAGTTGGCTGCATATGATGAGCACAGAGGCTGCATATGATGAGCACAGGGTCTGCATATGATGGGCACAGAGTCTGCATATGATGGGCATATGATGGGCACAGTGGCTGCATTTTATGGGCACAGTTGGCTGCGTATTATGGGCACAGTTGGCTGCATATTATGGGCACAGTTGGCTGCATATGATGGGCACAGGTGGCTGCACATGATTGGCACAGTAAAATTCCCGTATATACAAAAAGTTTGCGCCAACTCTCAGAGAATAAAGCAGCCAACACAACAACTTGACCCGTGTATATGTGAAAAAATATATATAAAGTGTGGCGCTAGTGATGATGCCTCGTAAGAGGTAGTGTAAACCTTATCAGGTGTGTATAAAAAAGAAGAAGAGGAGAAGGGGGAGGAGTTAGGGTGAGGGAGATATCACCTTTCCCACCCACACTTCCCCATAGGTGAGTTCAACATTAATAGGAAATACGTGCAAAGATATATCTATATCTGTATGCTATGTAAGTGAGAGTATTAGAAAATAGATGTTCCGTATCCTCACAGATAGGGAACACCTATCAGACTGGTATTTGGAGGTTTAACTCCAAATTCTAATCAAACAAGAAAAAGCAGCTAAAGGACAAAATATTGTTAAGGCTAATACAATGATGTATACCGGGTATTGTGCCTCCCAAAAAATAAATAAATATGTAATCAAAAGTCCATCAGAGTGGTAAGTACATAGATGCAAGCATATTTAAAGTCCACCATCTTTGATATGGGATTACTAGATGTCAATCTTGGTGTAAAAAGTTCAATAGGCTGTGGTAAACAGGGACTGTTGAACGTATCCCTGTTCAGAGGTAGGTTCTTCCCTTAGAGTGGTGACTTTGGCCCAAAAAGGAATAGATATATAATGCCCTTACCAGATCAGGTCGACTCACAGGCCCTTGGCGGTGAGTCAAACGAGCTTTGTACCGTCAAGCGGTGTGGGGCTGTACAGCCGTATGTCGTTCCTGGATAGGAATTCCCTGGTGGCACCGGAAGGTACGCCTCTGGCTCGATAAATTTTCCAGATGTCATCTAGTGGTACGTCCTTGGCAGGGCACAGCTGGAAGCCGGGGTCAACCAAAAATCTTCAGGTACCGAAAACCTCCTCTGCTGGCTGATTGCTGCTTGCTGAGTCCTTCTCCCTTGTGGGCAACGAGCAGAACTACAGGGCCTTCCAGATTATTTATCTGCCTTTTAGAAATATCCTCGGCTATGTGATCACCCATTCCATTCTTAAACGGTAAATATAGCATTACTATGGATAATTGTTTTAGTGCATAACTTATTATGCAAAAATTGAGATTTCTAAAAGTATCTTTTTAGCAAATCATCCCCCTGAAGAAGACCATAAATGCACAGGTCGAAACGCGTTGGGGTTCTCTACTCAGTCAAACATTCAATAATGGAATACTATGTATATTTGTATTTGCATCATTGTACCATGGAATATTGTATGTATCCTATAGCCGGTATCTTTATATTTTAATTGTAACACGACATTTGAATTCTTTGAATTTTTAATAAAGAATTTTCTACATTCATTCCATCTTGAATCTTGCTATATTGCTGCTAAAAAGTCCCATGGGGGGAATTTTCCCTGCTTGTTTTTTCATTTTCGGGGTGTGCAGCCTATGATTGGCACAGTTGGCTGCATATAATGGGCACAGGTGACTGCATATTATGGGCACAGTTGGCTGCATATGATGGGCACAGGTGGCTGCATTTGCTGGGCACAGAGTCTGCATATGATGGGCACAGTTTGTTGCTTATGATGGGCACAGTTGGCTTAATATGATGGGCACAGTGGCTGCAATTGATGGCACAGTGAGGCTGCAATTGATGTTTTTGTTTCAGTATTTTTCAGAATTTTTCAGTTCATTTGCGCCCCCAAAAAATTTGGAGGACCAGCCGCCACTGTTGAAATAGCTATGCCTGGGAATTTTGTAAGTCAGTAGACCCAAGAATGGGGGTGGGGCGGGGATCAGAGTAGGGAGCATAAATAGTGAGTTTTTCCATTCTTCCAGAAGCGCATTTGTGAGGTCAGGCACTGATGTTGGACGCGAAGGCCTGGCTTGCAGTCTCCCCTCTAATTCATCCCAAAGGTGTTCTTTCAGGTTGAGGTGCAGGCCAATCAAGTTCTTCCATACCAAACTCGCTCAATCATGTCTTTATGGACATTTCTTTGTGCTCTGGTGCGCAGTCATGTTGGAACAGGAAGGGGCCATCCCCAAACTGTTCCCACAATGTTGGGAGTATGAAATTGTCCAAAATGTCTTGGTATGCTGACGCCTTAAGAGTTCACTTCACTGGAACTAAGGGGCAAAGCCCAACCCCTAAAAAACAAATTATTTGGAACAGTGCACAAAGCAAGGTCCATAAAGACATGGATGAGCAAGTGTGGGGTGGAGGAACTTGACTAGCCTGCACAGAGTCCTGACCTCAACCTGATAGAACTAGGGTTGCCACCTCATCCCTTTAAACCTGGACACATATGAACTGCACATGTTCTGAGGCTAATTTAATGCAGATAAGGCACCAAGTGAGTTTAATTACCACCTTAATCAGCCACAGAACCTGTCTAATTAATATGTGTTCGGTTTTAAAGGGATGAGGTGGCAACCCTAGATAGAACACCTTTGAGATGAATTAGAGCGAGGACCGCCAGCCAGGCCTTCTCGTCCAACATCAGCGCCTGACCTCACAAAATGGCTTCTGGAAGAACGGTCAAACATTCCCATAGACACACTCCTAAACCTTGTGGACAGCCTTCCCAGAAGAGTTGAAGTTGTTATAGCTGCAAAGGGTGGGCCAACTCAATATTGAACCCTACGGACTAAGACTGGAATGCCATTAACGATCATGTGCGCATAAAGGCAGGCATCCCAATACTTTTGGTAATATAGTGTATATTGAGGTTTTCTCAAATTTACATGCAAAAGTAGAAATACCCGTTACATTTTAAAAACTTTGAGCCTTTTTGCTTAGTACATCATTATCATTCACATCCAGAAGATGGCGCTCTTTTGCTAAAAATCCAAATGTCAAAGCTAACTTACAGTGTATTTGATTCCTAGTTAAAATAAAGAAAGAAAAGCCAAACTAGATCAATGTAACTATGCAAAAATACCAAGAATTCACCTTTAGTGCTGGTTCATACTGATGTGAATCTGAAGTAATTTAAATGCATTCCAAAAAGCCTAGATTTGCATGTCATCTGAAATAACATTGTCTTCAATGACAGTTGTTCACATCTTTGCTGTGCGTATACGATGCGATTGTGATGCGTCTAAAAAAAGAGTCCTGTGCATTCTTACAGTGGTGCTGTGCGATTTTCATCTCCATAGACATCAATGGAAACCGCAGTGAAATTGCATCTTGTGTTCACATGTGTGCGAATACAGCTGGTTCTATTGGCCTGAAAAGAAATCGCAGCTGCCCCCAATCCCATCCGAAATCGCATTAAATTTGTATTATAATCGCACTGTCTTTAGCACAAATTGCATCGTAAAATTGCACTGTACTCGCTTTTTAAAAAATCACAAATCCGCATGTAAGTCGCACCCATTTGCATCTCATCAGTGTGAACCCAGCCTTAAAGTGACACTGTCAGTAGACCAAAGAAATCTCAATAATGGCAGTTCTCTGCTATAGAAGACAACGGAGTTCCACCCACTTTTGAGAGGTGGTCTTAAACAAAAGACCACCTCTCCACACCTCGTTTCTGGATATTGAAATTGTTTTATTTTTTTTTTCCTTTAGTCCCCTTTTTGTAAGCACAAGTATACTTCCAATTCACCTGGACGTCACATCTTTTTCTTTGGCGAGCACCCCCGTTGTCTTCTGGGACCTGTGTGTGTCCCAGAAGACAAGCTGGCCATTCACAAAGCGCTGCGGGACTCGCGCATGCGCAGCCGGAAACCGGCAGTGAAGCCGCAAGGCTCCACTGCCAGTTTCCGTTAGTTGGAATGGCGGCGCCTGCACCCGATCTGATGGATGGATCGGCCTCGGGGGGCCGACATCGCGGGCTCCCTGGACAGGTAAGTGTCCTTATTAAAAGTCAGCAGCTACAGTGTTTGTAGCTGCTGACTTTAAAAAAGAATTTTTTTTGCGGCCTGGAACACTGCTTTAAGACTCCTTTCACACCGAGGGCGTTTTGGAGGTGCTATAGCGTTAAAAATAGCGCCTGCAATCCGCCCTCAAACAGCTGCTCCATTGTATCCAAGGGGCTTTCACACTGGAGCGGTGCGCTGGCAGGACATCAGGAAAAGTCCTGCCAGCAGCTTCTTTGGAGCGGTGAAGTAGCGGTGTGTTTACATCAATGGGGCAGTGCTGCGATACCGCCGGCAAAACGCCGCTCCGGCGCGTTTTGTGGGAGGATTTAACCCCTTTTCGGCCGCTAGCGGGGCGGTTTTAACTGATTAGCGCCGCTAAAACGACGGTAAGCGGCGCTAAAAATAGCACCGCTTTACCACCGACGCCCTCCCCCCCCCCCCCCCCCGCGGCTCAGTGTGAAAGTCCTCTAAGGCAAATAGACTGGGCACTTTGAAAGTTCAGTTGCACTCTTTTTTCTTAGTAAATGTAAATGTGCTAGAGCTTCCCTTTGTAAAGAATACCCAATCAGGTGCACGTAAAAAAAAAAAAAAAAAAAACAACATTTTTGCTTGCACATGATTGGTAGATGGAAATCAGCAGAGCTTCACCACATTTACTAAGCTCTGGGGAAAATAAGTGCAACTGCATATGCTGAGTGCATAAGTTATTTACCTTTAGTAAATCAACCCCATATTATACTTACCTCTCCACTGGTCTGTGTATCCTACCTCCCTGCTGTTCCAGCGCTGCAGCCTCGGCCAGACCAACCTGTCCATTGACCTGTGTGTCCTACCTTCACTCATTTCCCGCACTGCAGCCTCCGCCAGATTCTTTGGCTTTACACACCTACAGGAATGTAAGTGCCAATATCTCACATCCCGGTCCCACCCTCTGACTCCTACATCACTACATGACACATGACACATGACACATGACACAGGACATAAGACACATGACACATGACACAGGACACATGACACATGACACAGGACACATGACACATGACACAGGACACATGACACATGACACAGGACACATGACACAGGACATAAGACACATGACACATGACACATGACACAGGACACATGACACATGACACAGGACACATGACACATGACACAGGACACATGACACATGACACAGGACACATGACACAGGACACAGGACACAGGACACATTGATCGTGTCAAGAAGAAGTGTCAAATGCTGAAGATTCTGGAAGTGAGGAAAGGTAGGGGATGTCACATGACCATCACACAGGTGCGTATAATACAACTTCTATTGGTGGGATTAAGATTATTTTGGGTTACTGACACTGTCACTTTAAAGCTGAATCCCAGATACTTTTTTTGTAGGGTTGCACCTATACCGTTTTTTTATCGGCGAGTATGAGTACCAATGGTTTCAGTGAAGTACTCGCCAAAACCGAGTACCAATACTTTACGATGTGATTTGTGTCAATACAAAAAAAAAAATGGTGCAAATCGCACTGCAAAGTATCGCATGCATTTTGAACAGGATTTCCAGGATTTCCCCCTCTGCTAAAATTTTTAGAACTCACAGTACAAATTTGGCCTCATGGAAAAAAATCAACATAGGTGTCCCGGTCCGCCAATGTTAGCAAATCAGGGCCACTGGAGGTGCTCACAGGGCTGGAGGAGAACCGCCTCAACATCTCCTCCAGCCCTGTGAGCACCTGCAGTGGCCCTGATTTGCTATCATTGGCGGACCGGGACACCTATGTTGATTATTTTGCATGTGGCCAGATATGTACTGTGAGTTCTAACATTTTTTAAACTGCCCACTAGATGGTGCTTTTTCCTTTCTTTTCCTTTCTGAGGGGTGATGAGATCGGCTACAGCAGCAGAAGACCACACCGGGTGCCACTCCTGTCAGCTAAGAACAGGAAACTGAGGCTACAATTTGCACAGGATCACCAAAATTGCACAATAGAAGATTGGAAAAACGTTGCCTTTTCTGATGAGTCTGGATTTCAGCTCCGACATTCAGATGATGAACCCGGACCCATCACACGAGTCTGGCTTTGGTTTTCCAGGCAGTCAGAGAACACGATCCGGAGAGACAATTTCACAGTCACAGCGGAGATCTCCTCCATCTTTATGGAAATTAAGGGTCTCTGCTGAAACAGAAGATATGATGTTTGGGGGTTCTAAGTAACGTTCTAGGAAAAAAATACAGTTATCGCCATCTGTTTTTCGTTTCATATTCCCAAAAATTATCTGCTGCTAGTTCTGGTATTGTGCCTTGGTTTTTGGGGAGACCGATTTCCCTGGGCTGGGCGAGACTGCCGTAATAGCAGTCATCGCCTTATGATTAGCGGATTATATTGCTCACCTTGGGTGTGAAACTATACGCAAGATTATCCTTTCTTTTTCCCGGTTTTATTGCATCCCCACGGATGGGTGTTTTTTCCTGTTTTCTCAAAGACTGATACTTGATGGGACTTTTCCTCTTTACATTTCTCACTTGTAAAATTTTATATACATTTTTGCATTATTGTTCACCAGATTATGTTTCATATGAATTTTCACTATTGACTATATGCTGGTATGCTTATGAGACTCCGCCTTAGTTTTCTCCAGTCACAATTTCATTTCAAAGTTTTTTTCACGCTATTTTCATGTTATTTCTAGCGCATTTCTTTTGTATTTTTATATGTACTTTTGGAGTTTGATACTAGACTTTCAGGTGGTGGCAGCTTTAATCAATTTATTTTGACACTCATTCACTATTTGTTATCTATTTATTATTTCTAGCGCAGCTTCAGCCTTTGGGCTTTTTGTTTTTTCTAACAGTTTATGTACCCCCCCCCCCCCCCATTCTCTGCAGATGTGTTGGTAAAACTGTCGCTTATGCTATTGTCTAGGCCTCCAGGCCCACTGTTATATACAGGCGACTTTAATGCAGTAATGAGTCCAGCCATGGACCGTCTGGGGGGCGGGGGCAGATCCTATCACTCCTTTACTGACTGGGCCCAGGTACTTGGACTTACCAAGATATGGAGGTGGAAACATCCAGATGAGCGCCAATTTTCCTGCCATTCAGACTTTTTCCGCACCAAGTCCCGGATAGACCTGGCATTTGGCACACGGGATACTCTTCCGGTGGTATCTGCCATAACTTACCTAGGAGAGTGTCGGACCATGCTCCTTTGGCGGTGGATCTCCTTCTCCTCCCAGGAACTGGCCCGAGTGTATGGCGCCTGAACACATACTGGTTGGAGGATTAGATAGTACAGGGAGAATAAGGAAAGAGTATAGTGAACTACTGGACCAAAAATACTGGTACAGTGGACTCACCTACTGAATGGGAGGCCTTTAAGTCCACGTTGCGGGGTACCTTTGTGTCTATCACTGGCGTTCTAAGTAAAAACACCCAAAAATATACTGTGGAACTAGAGGCGGAAATGAGGCCGCAGAAAATACACATACCTCTGATCCCAGTTTAACTAACAGAGACACTTGGTTACAGTGTCGCAGAAAATATGAGCTCCGTTTATTAGACGTTACACAAAAACGCATGCTACATGCCACACAGAAATCATTTGAGCACGGCAACAAGGCTGGCCATCTCTTTTTTGATTGAAAATGTATACTTTATTTTGCAAGAAAATATACAAAAAACAAATACTTGAACAGGGTACATTCAGTATTGCGACGCAGCGCATAAATACACTACATAACAATACATTGCCAAGCATACAAATAAATTACATTCATCCTGCGGTATGATGCCTAATGTGTTGTGCAGAGTAATAATACCCCGAAACATCACATCATGCATGACGCCGCATTACCCTGAAAGCAGTACTTCAATGACATTTCACAAAAAGTCCGGTCATACAGTCAACTAACATTCAAATGGGCAACGGGTGTGATGGGGGGGGGGTGGAGAAGGTGGGGTGGGGAAGGGAAAAAAGAGTTCACAGGCCCGAAGCTTTATTTGAACTGCCAAAGGATACACGGGGGAGAGGGGGGGGGATGGGGAAATCTTCAGACCTCCTCTTCCTCCTTGAAGTCCATCAAGTGATAGTCTCTGAGCAGACTGTGAACCAGTCTGCGACAGTCCTCGATGGACATCCTCTCCCGCTGGTGGATGAGGCGCTTCCTGGCGCACCATAAAGCGTCCTTAAAGCAACACAGCACCCGCCAGGCACCGTCAATGTCCTCCTGTGAATGAGTTCCACAGAAGAGTCCGTTCAACACACCAAAGTGTGTGATGGCAGTCTGTGGCACAAAGTCTTTGAGTTCAGGTTCCAAGGCCCTCAACAGGTCCTGTGCAAAGGGGCACTCCCAGAAAACATGCAGAGCAGTTTCCTCCTGGATGATGCAAAAGGGGCAGTGCCTGTATCTGCACAGGTTTCTGGCATGCATGAATGTCCTGAGTGGCAACCCCCCTTGGATTGCCATCCATGCCAGATCTTTGTGCCTGTTGGTGAGTCTCTTTGAAGAAACATTCCTCCAGACCACTTTACAAGTGGCTGTAGGGAGGCCTGGAACAGTCTCAACAATGTCCGATGCTCTGATCAACTTGTGGATAGTTTTTGGCTTCCACAAGTCGGGCTTCACTCCATGTAGCCCCAGCTCCTTAATAAACTTGAAGGTGTCCAAGTAGTACCAAGGGGTGTCCCAGTTGTAGGGGATGGAGCTGTCCCATTTGTCCCATCCCAGGGTCCTCCAGAGAGGCAGGAGGAAAAAACGGGACATGGAGTTACCGCCAGAGTCCACAGTTCTGTCAACCAATGTCCTGCGGATGCAGTTACAAGCAAAGCACACCCTCAATAAGGTAGCGATGTCGGGCACGCCCTTACCGCCCTTGAGGGGTTCCTTGAACATAACCGCCCGCTTCACTCTGTCCATTTTGGAGCTCCAGATGAAGTGAAACACCGCCCTGGTGATGGCCTTACAGGTGTTAACCCGAGGGGGCCAGGCCTGGGCGAGGTACTGCAACACAGGGAGGATCTCGCTGCGGAGTACCAGTGTTTTGCCTTCGATGGTGAGTTCTCTGAGGCTCCAAAGTCCAAACTTCTGTCGCATTTTAGACAGTCTTTCCTCCCAGGACTTCAGGGCTGCACCCTCAGCTCCAAACCAGACCCCAAGGATTTTGATGAAGTCCGTCTTGACGCTGAAAGGAATTGGTGCAGAAGAAGGCAGGAACCACTTTCCGAAGAGCATGACTTCTGACTTCCCGCAGTTGACCTTTGCCCCTGAAGCTTGGCCGAAGTCCTCACAGGTCTGGGCGAGTGTGTCGATGGAGCGCCGATCAGCACAGAACACCGTCACGTCGTCCATGTAGAGTGAGCACTTGACCTCCCGTCTGTCCGGTCCTGGTGCGGTGATCCCTCTGATCTCTGGGTTCCATCTGATGCTTCGGGCGAAGAGCTCTATACAACAAACAAAAAGCAGAGGTGAGAGAGGGCAGCCTTGTCTGACCCCAGACAAAATTGGAAAGGGGTCAGTTTTCCAGCCATTAACCAGCACCAAACTAGAAATGTCAGTGTACATCACATTCACATACGAACAAAACATTTCCCCAAGACCAAACCTGCGCAGAGCTCTGCACATAAACTCATGGGAGACACGGTCAAAGGCCTTCTCCTGGTCAAGACTGACCAGGGCCGCGTGCACACGGCGGCCATGAATGTACTGGACCGTGTCCCGGACAAGCGCAAGGCTGTCCGCAATCCTGCGACCAGGAATGCCGCAAGTCTGATCCGGGTGGATGATCTGTCCGATGACAGACTTCAGCCTGTTGGCTAGGACCTTGGCGAGGATTTTGTAGTCCACGTTCAGAAGAGAGATCGGACGCCAATTTTTAAGATCCGATCTCTCCCCCTTCCGCTTATACAAAATCGTGATCATCCCCTCCCTCAGTGACGGAGGCATTCTGCCCTCCACCACCATCTCCTCGTACAGCTCGAGCAGGTCCGGGCCCACGAGATCCCACAGTGCTACATAGAGCTCTACTGGGAGACCATCGCAGCCCGGGGTCCTGCCCCGCCTAAAGGATTTAGCGGCAGAGTGCAGCTCCTCCAACACCAAGGGGGCGTTGACAGTTGATGAACCTGCAGGATCAATTTGGTTAGAGATACCTGACAGGAACCTGTCGGCCGCCTGAGTGTCCGTTTCTTTCGGGGAGTAGAGGTTGGTGTAGTAGTCGCTGACCACTTGCATCACAGCCTTCTTCCCCTTCTGGAGTGTTCCGGTCTCGTCACGCAGCTCTGACAAGGGTGTGTGTCCTGAGTGAAGTTTCCTGAAAAAGAAAGAATTGCACTTCTCACCTTTCTCAAGATTCTCCACCTTGGCACGGAAGACAATGTGCCTGGATTCTTCCTCGAAGTGTCCTTTCAGGCTCTTCTTGGTGTCCTCCAGGTCCTGCCTAACGTCCCAGCCGCAGTGATGAAGGTCCTGCAGGGACTGCAACTGACGCTGCAGTCTCCTGAGTTCCCTCCTCCTGGCGCACACACGCTGGCGTCCCCTTGCCTGAAAGAAGCTGCGCAGCTTAACCTTCACAAACTCCCACCAGTCACTTACCCTTCCGAAGAATCTCTTTTCCTCCGTCCAGGTGGCATAGGCCTCCCGGAGTTCCCCCATCAGTTCCTCGTTTTCCAGCAGGGTGCTATTCAGCTTCCAGGAACCCGGTCCGCGGGCAAAGCCCTCGCCCAGGTCACCCCGAAAGTGAATAGCCCTGTGGTCAGAGAAAAAGCAGGGGACCATGGAGAACTCACGATGCTTGACTGTTCTTGAAGTGAGCACGAAGTCAATCCTGGAACGCACAGATCCATCGGGTCGGCACCACGAATAGTTCACGGTCCCTTTCCCTATGGATCCCACGGCGTCCTGCAAGGAGGCCTCCGAGATCATCTCCTTGAGCAGCCTAGAAGTAGCATCAAGTTTTGCGTATATGCTGGAGCTGCGCCCATCCTCCTCGATCGGACAGTTAAAATCACCGCCGATCACTACTGTTCTGGTGGTGACGAGTTGGGTCCGCAGGGTCTGGAAAAGTTCCAGCCGCGCGTTCTTGTCTGGGGGGGCGTACACGTTGATGAGCCTAACTGGCTCTTCCACCCACGAGCCGTCTATGACCAAAAGACGGCCACAGACTAGCTCATGGATAGAGTCAACCGTGAAGCGCCCACCCCTGACCAGAATGGCTACTCCTGCAGACTTGCAATCGCCACCCCCGGACCAGTAGGAGGGACCAAGGGTCCACTGGGAGGACAGATGAGTGTACCTCCTCAAGGGAGGGAGGGCGCACTCCTGAAGCATGTAGACATCACTCTGCTGACTTGAAAGAAAGGTCAGGACCGCTTGCCTTCTAGATGTATCCTTGATACTCCTCACATTAATGGAAAAGATTGAGATCTCAGCCATAATGAAAAAGGGTATGAGGGTCTAGTTAACAAGGGTCCGAACTTACCTCCCCGGAGGGGGGGGGTGGCTCTTCCGCTGCGTCTTCTGCCTGTCCTGTGTTCTGGGCCAGGCCCAGCTCCTCAAGGACAGACTCCATCATCTGCTGGCTGATGGGGACGTTGGGGGGGAGGTCATGCTCGGGGTTGACCACGATCTCCTCCCCTTCCTCCTCCTCTCCTGCAGACTCTAGGTCCTCCACTACTTGCTCGGGTCCATCGCTGTCGCGTTGGACCCCGTTGGGCCGTTTGGTGGAGGTGGCGGGTTCCTCAGCTGTTGGGCTCTCTGGCTTACGTTTCCGGCTTCCTCTTGGGCCACTGGTGGGGGTGGAGGGGGGTGGGAGGGTGGGGAAGTCCTCCAGGGAGGACAGGTTGGGGGGGGAAGGGGTGGGGAGGGGTTCTTCCGGCACAGAGGGGGTGGGTGGGGGTGTGCTGGAGGTGGGGGCTGGGGCAGGGGTGGGGGCTGGGGCAGGGGCAGGGGTGGACTTACCTTTGGCCTTTCGAGGTTCTTTCGGTTTTTCTGGCAGCTTCCTCCCGGATGGCTTACCCTGGCTTACAGCTCCAGCGTAGGTCCGGGTTCTCTGGGGGCAGTGTCTGAAGACATGCTCTGCCAATCCGCAAAGGTTGCAGGCTTTGGACCTCGGACAGTCCTTGGTCTCGTGGCCTGTCACCCTACAGAACTTGCAAGCAAGCTCTGTACAATCCTTACCTATGTGTCCCGGCTGCCCACACTTGTTACAGTTGTAGGGTATGCCGGGATAGAAAAGGATTCCTGCGGAGGATCCCAGGGAGAAGAAAGGCTGCAGGTGCTGGATGTCCCCCGAAGGGTCTTTCCTCAGTTTGCAGAGCACAGACCACTTACCTATCCAGAAGCCGTTGGCATCGAAGATTTGGATCGGGTCCTTCACCACGGTGCAGAACCTCTGGAGGTAGGTGGCTATGTCCTTTCCACTGGTATGGGGGTTCCTCATGGCCACTGTCACCCGCTTTTCGTCCCGTGTTATGGGGCAGTTCGCAGTGAACTTCCGGAAAGGGGATTCAGGGCCACTGGTCTTCACCATCTCCCAGTATCTTCTGCAGACCTGAAACGACACAAAAGTTATAAAGAATATACCTTTTGTGAAGGCCTGCACAGAAAGCGTCTCCGCTTTGCTGAAACCCTGTTCCAGGATCATCTTCTTTCCGAAGATCTCCGGGGTCATGTCGGGGACTCTTCCGTCCACCTCCTTCAGCTGCAGCACGACCGTCTGCTTCATCCATGGCTCCAAAGTTGGGAGCCCGTCTGCAGGCTGGTCTGGCTTGGCTGGTCCTGGTCGGCTGGGGCCGGCCGGGGTAGGGGCGGGGGTTGAGGCAGCGGCATTCCCGGGCTCGGAGGAAGTGGCTGGTACGGGGTTCTTTCTCTCTTTTCCGGTCTTCTTTTCGCTCTTCCCCATCGTCGAGGAGTTGGATGTCGCTTCAGATGTTTCTTAGGCGGCTTCCTTCTGGTTCCTCGACGTCTTCGCTCTTTTTCGTAGCCTTTACAAAGGCTCTAGCATCTACTGCCCGGAGGTAGTAATGCGGAGTGGGGGGAGGAGGGAAGACCGCAATCTCGTTCCCTGTGGGGGCTAAGCCTCTGGCCCAATAGCAGCAAGTAGGTGAAGCTGAATTTAATCAACGATCCTACCAGGCCGAGCAGAGGGTACCCCACAAGGACCAATTGGCTTGGATAGATGCAAGTGGTTCTCAACGTCCTAGCTGTGAAGCAGAGACACCCCTAAGGGCTAAAGTCGATACTACACTTGATCTTAGCCAAAAGGCCGAGAAGCTGGCCATCTCTTAGCTTATCTGACCAGACCTAAACGCTCCCCCATCTCAATCCCCAGAATTCTTAATGCACAAGGACTAATTAGTGACACCCCTAGAGACATCATGGAGACATTTCTGGTCCTTTATAAAAACTCGTACTCATCGAGAGCAAAATACACAGATTCCCAACTAAGTGACTACTTGGACCAAGTATCACCCCCCTCCCTCTCAGAAGAAGATACAGATTTAGAGGCACCTCTCTCCGTTGAGGAAATCGCACTGGCCATTTCGCAACTGCCAGCACATAAGACACCAAGGCTTGATGGCTTCCCTGCTGAATGGTACTCCCAATTTAAGCACTTACTTTGCCCCTCTCTTCTTAAAACATATAATGAAGCCCTAACAGCTGGAATTCTTCCCCCCACGATGAGGGAAGCCCTGATTATTTTGCTACTGAAACCACGCAAAGATCCACTTAAATGCGACTCATATCATCCAATCTCTCTTATCAACGTGGATGTTAAGATCCTTGCCAAAATACTGGCCAACCGTTTGAATACCGTAGTTGCAAAATTGGTCAGATGCGATCAAGGAGGCTTTATACCTGGCAGATCTACAAGAATTAACATTCGTAGATTATTCCAAAATCTTCAATATCCACACGACTGTACACCTACCCGAGCTATTGTATCCCTAGACACGTGTAAGGCCTTTGACAGCATGGAATGGCCCTATCTTTTTCAGGTACTACAATGGTATGGCTTTGGCCCCCGTGTTGTTGCTTGGATAAGACTCCTTTACACCTCACCACAGGCTCGCATTAGAGTTAACTCTTGTACTACAGACACTTTCTCCATTACTAGGGGCACTAGGCAGGGGTGCCCACTATCGCCCCTCCTATTTGCCCTGGCCATGGAGCCACTGGCAGTACGCATTCGCTGCTCTCAACAGATTAAAAGTCTTCCCATCGCAACTATAGAAGAGAAGATTTTGCTATATGCGGGTGACACTCTAGTATACCTAGCTGACACTCAGGACTCACTAAAGACACTGTTACTAGGAATAGAAAAAATTGGTGATTACACTGGATTCAGAGTGAATTGGGACAATTCTAACCTTTTTCCGCTGGACCCAGATGCAACAGTGCAGATACACCCGGACTCCAAACTACAAGTGGTGTCCTCTTTCAGATACTTAGGGGTCATAGTGCAATTACCCTTAACCACCTATATTGAAAACAACTTGTGTCCCTTACTTACCCAACTACTAGCACAGACTAAACAATGGATGTACCTTTCCTTATGCCGCGTACACACGAGCGTATTTTCCGTCGGAAAAAAATTTGGATGGTTTTTCCAACGGAATTCCGCTCAAGCTTGCCTTGCATCCACACGGTCACACAAAAGTTCTCTGAACTTTCGACTATCAAGAACGCGGTGACATACAACACTACGACAAGCCGAGAAAATGAAGTTCAATGCTTTCGAGCATGCGTCAAATTGTTTCCGAGCATGCGTAGGAATTTTGTGCGTCGGAATTTGTACAGACGATCGCATTTTCGGATAGGAACTTTTTCCGACCAAAAAATTGAGAACCTGCTCTTAATCTTTTGCTGGCGGGAATTCCACCAGCAAAAGTCCAATGGAGCATACACACCAAAAGCTCTCATCGGTCTTTTGCTGGCCGAATTTCCGATTGTGTGTACGCGGCATTAGATTTGGGAAGGGCTAACGTCCTGAAAATGATCTATTTACCCAAACTGTTATATATACTAGCTAACGCACCATGTAGGATACCTAGATCTATCTTTAAACAGATTGACACCCTATGCACGGCATTTCTGTGGAATGGTAAGTCCCCCAGAGTGGCATTGGAGACACTACGGCTAACGGCACACCTGGCAGGATTAGCATTCCCTAACTTCTATATATATTATTTAGCCTCCCAACCGGTGCATATCCATGACTGGCTACACCCTGCTGAAGCTAACACCTGCACGTCCACTCTAGGAGCCATTGCCTCCTCATTGGAGACGCTCCATAATATCATATACAGAGGCCGGGCACCAGCTCGCCCAGGCACAACTATGCTAAATACTTCACTATCTCGGTTTAAAATAATTGACTCTAACATTACAAAAGAACCATGGTTGAAGTTCCCTAATAACCCTCCGTGGTTTAACCCCAACTATAAAGAATTGTACTCTCTGCCTAACCCTCAACGGTGGTACGCCAAAGGAGTTAAATACCTGTGCCATATATAACTCACAGTGATTTAAATCCTTCCAACAAATGCGGGGTGACTTTGATTTACCACGTTCATATATGTTCTTCTACTACCAACTCCGGCATGCTATACGTGCCCAATTTGGCTCGTTGGGTAATCCCATAGCTGTACTTCAGTTAGAGAAAGTACTGCGACACCCTGATCCCACTAAACTCATCTCCACATACTATGCTACCCTCATGACTGATAGAAACACCAAATTCCGAATGGCTCAAACAAAATAGACCCTTTTGGACTTTACACTTACTGAAGATGACTGGACAGAATTTAGCGAAACATACAAAACGTCAGTGATATCATCCAGGGACCGCATCATTAATGTAAAAATGTTTCATCTTTTCCACCTAACCCCTGCTAGGTTACATAAACTGGGACTAACACCCACAGCAGAATGCTTTAGGGGCTGTGGCCAAGTGGCAGATTTCTTACATTGTTTCTGGACCTGCTCAATAGTCCAGCACTTCTGGACAGAAGTGGGGACTTTCATCTCATCAGCAATAGGCCCCCCAATATTCTGCACCCCAAGAATTGCCTGCTGGGAATTTTTTGGGGATCTCCACATATCAACCCATGCCAAAAGGCTCCTTCGTATCCTTCACTTTTTGCGAGGAAAATCATGCTATTGTCATGGAAGGGGTCACAGACATCCCTGAAATCCCTGTGGCTACAAGTGATCAATGATGCGATACCTTTATATAAACTTACATTCAAGGTTAGGGAAAAAAGCAAAACCTTTTACAAAATCTGGAATAAATGGCTGGCCAGCCCGTTAACCCTTCCACAAGACAAATAGCCAGATAGGTAGTGGCCCCAACAGAGGAAGTATACAAAAACATGGCGCCAACCCACCTAATGGTCATACAATCAAAGAATGATATACTGTGCTTTCATGGTAATTCATATTAGTGAATACAGGAGACATGATAAAAATAAACTGTTTATTATGCACTTCAGTGAACATATGTAATATTATAATGCTGTGAATCACCAAAGTTTCTACCTTTAGTATGTGTATGTTGACATAAAAGTTTAATAAAAATATCTTTAAAAAAAAGATGAGGCAGGCTCTATTTAATTTGCTTCAATTATAATGCACATTGTAGGAAGCACGCAGGTACAGTGAAATCAGAGTAAATAAATTCAGCAAAGGAGCCTGTACAACTATGCTAGACTGGAGAAGAGAATTACCCAGAGTCATTTGCACTATGATTCTTCCCAGCTTAGGTCAGCCTATTTCACTTAAAGCGGAGGTCAGCCGAAAAAAAAAAAAATATTAACCACTTTAGCCCCGGACCATTATGCTGCCTAAGGACCAGAGGTCTTTTTCCAATTTGGCACTGCGTCGATTTAACTGCTAATTGTGCGGTCATGCAATGCTGTACTCAAACGAAATTTGCGTCCTTTTCTTCCCACAAATAGAGCTTTCTTTTGATGGTATTTGATCACCTCTGCGGTTTTTATTTTTTGTGCTATAAACGGAAAAAGACCGAAAATTTTGAAAAAAAATGATATTTTCTACTTTTTGTTATAAAAAAAATCCAATAAACTCAATTTTAGTCATACATTTAGGCCAAAATGTATTCGGCCACATGTCTTTGGTAAAAAAAATTACAATAAGCGTATATTTATTGGTTTGCGCAAAAGTTATAGCGTCTCCAACTAGGGTACATTTTCTGGAATTTAAACAGATTTTAGTTTATGACTGCCTATGTCATTTCTTGAGGTGCTAGAATGGCAGGGCAGTACAACCCCCCCCCCCCCCCCCCCCCAAATGACCCCATTTTGTAAAGTAGACACCGCAAGGAAATTGCTGAGAGGCATGTTGAACCCATTGAATATTTATTTTTTTTGTCCCAAGTGATTGAATAATGACAAAAAAAAAAATATATTTACAAAATGTTGTCACTAAATGATATATTGCTCACACAGGCCATGGGCCTATGTGGAATTGCACCTCAAAATACATTCAGCTGCTACTCCTGAGTACGGGGATATCACATGTGTGGGACTTTTTGGGAGCCTAGCCGCGTACGGGGCCCCGAAAACCAATCACCGCCTTCAGGATTTCTAAGGGCGTAAATTTTTGATTTCACTCCTCACTACCTATCACAGTTTTGAAGGCCATAAAATGCCCAGATGGCACAAACCCCCCCCCCCCCCAAATGACCCCATTTTGGAAAGTAGACACCCCAAGCTATTTGCTGAGAGGCATGTTGAGTCCATGGAATTCTCCTGAGTACGGGGATACCACATGTGTGGGACTTTTTGGGAGCCTAAAGGCGGTGCTTAGTTTTCGGGGTCCCGTACGCGGCTAGGCTCCCAAAAAGTCTCACACATGTGGTATCCCCGTACTCAGGAGAAGCAGCTAAATGTATTTTGGGGTGCAATTCCACATATTCCCATGGCATGTTTGAGCAATATATAATTTAGTGACAACTTTGTGCAAAAAAAAAAAAAATTTGTCTCTTTCCCGCAACTTGTGTCACTGTCCTGGAATTTTATGCACAACATTTAGAAGCTTATGTCACACATCACCCACTCTTCTAACCACTTGAAGACAAAGCCCTTTCTGACACTTTTTGTTTACATGAAAAATTATTAATTTTTGCAAGAAAATTACTTTGAACCCCCAAACATATATTTTTTTAAAGCAAATGCCCTACAGATTAAAATGGTGGGTGTTTCATTTTTTTTTTCACACAGTATTTGCGCAGCGATTTTTCAAACGCATTTTTTGGGGAAAAAACACACTTTTTTAAATTTTAATGCACTAAAACACACTATATTGCCCAAATGTTTGATGGAATAAAAAAGATGATCATAGGCCGAGTACATGGATACCAAACATGACATGCTTTACAATTGCACACAAACGTGCAGTGGCAACAAAATAATTACATTTTTAAAAGCATTTAAAAGCCTTTACAGGTTACCACTTTAGATTTACAGAGGGGGTCTACTGCTAAAATTACTGCGCTCGATCTGACCTTCGCAGTGATACCTCACATGCATGGTGCAATTGCTGTTTACGTTTGACGACAGACCGCCGCTTGCGTTCGCATAGCGCGAGAGCAGGGGGTGACAGGGGTGCTTTTTTTTTTTCTTTATTATTTTTTTGCTTTTTTATCTTATTTTTAAACTGTTCCTTTCATTTTTTTTTTTAATCATTTTTATTGTTATCTCAGGGAATGTAAATATCCCCTATGATAGCAATAGGTAGTGACAGGTACTCTTTTTTGAAAAAATTGGGGTCTATTAGACCCTAGATCTCTCCTCTGCCCTCAAAGCATCTGACCCCACCAAGATCGGTGTGATAAAATGCTTCCCCAATTTCCCAATGGCGCTATTTACATACGGCGAAATCTAAGTCATGAAATGCTTGTAGCTTCCGGTTTCTTAGGCCATAGAGATGTTTGGAGCCACTCTGGTCTCTGATCAGCTCTATGGTCAGCTGGCTGAAACTCCGGCTGCATTCTCAGGTTCCCTGTTGAGACAGGAGAGCCAGAGAAAAACACGGAAGACGGTGGGGGGGGGGGGGGGGGGCATTCCCTCCCACGGCTTGTAAAAGCAGTCTAGAGGCTAATTAGCCTATCTTATCTTAGGATTGTGTCTTAGATACTTACTGTAAGTCAGCTATTTATACGGTCATTTATTTTTAACATGTGATTTTCATTTTATTTATCTTTTGTCACGGTTTCATATTATTTTACTCAGATCCGTAGCACGCATCAATTTTTATTAGTCACCTAACTAGTTTAAAGAATTATTATTATTACTTTCATTATTTTTTGGTGATATAAGCCTTTACCATCACTAAAACCACACTGGTTTTCCACTTAGGACTAGCGCAGCACCACTCATTTACACAATCATTCTGGTATAACCACTCAAAGTCGTGAATGGCGTACCTGAAGACAAAAAAATGGTTAACAATAAAACACAGTAAACGGTAAAGTATAAAAAATTGCATACCTGAAAAACAAACATGATAAAACATAATAACAATAAAACATTGCAGAATAGAATACAGTAAAAAAGAGCAGAACAATAGAGAGAATAGAGAGAGAGAGAACAATAAAACGACAACTATTTTTTTTTATTTTATATATTTATTTATTTTTTACACTTTTTTTTGTAACTAACTTTTATAACTGTAACCAGTTCCAGGTTCGGGTCTCTCAAAATGCGATGGCATCTTGGGAGACCCTGTGAAAGTGTGCCTAGTCTGTGGAACACTGTACCCTACGCTAATACGCAACTAGTGCATGGTAGCGTTCTAAACATTCACCAATGCAAAGACCAGGATTGTCAGGACAGGAGGGACAATAATAGCGGGTGTCACGCCTATATCCGCGCTTGCTGCAGACACAACATCTTTTTTGGGGGGGTTCGCTGGGTAGGGGTACTCGGGAGGACATAAAGAAAATGCCTCTCATGCAGCCAACTGCATTTGGTTGGGGATGTGAATGGGGGAAGTACGGGCGCTGCAGAAGCGGTGGGTTCCCAATTAGGATTGGCGAATGCAGCAGGAAGGGCATGATGGGCACGACGGGCCTGTTTGTCTTCTTTTTGGTGGCAGCGGGACACTACTTGTGCTTGCCACCTCACCAGCTTGAACTGCACTTATGGGACTCGCCACGTCACCAAGTGTTACTGCAGTGCTGGTTTGACTATGACTGGGGTGTACTAGGCCGCTGGTGCTTGCCAGTTCACCAAAACGCTACCAAAAAAAAACTGTTAGCGATCACAGGGATCAGGCCTGACTCTGCGAACGCTGCAGTTATGTGTTTAGTGTTTTGTAAGTGACAGTGATCGATCGATACTGCACTTGGGTGGGCTGGGCTGGGCCGGGCGGAGAGGCAAAACGCAGGTGCTAGCAGGTATCTGGGCTGATCCCGCTAACACTGCGTTTTTGGGAACCCTAAACTGCTGGGGATGCTAGTATAGATCTGATCGGATCAGATATTAATCCATTCAGATACTATACCACTAAGGGAGGTTTACGGTGCGTGCGTGGGTGTTAGCAGTACTGACGCTAACCTAACGCTGCCTGGGGCTGGTGCTTGCCAGTTCACCAAAATGCTACCAAAAAAACTGTTAGCGATCGCAGGGATCAGGCCTGACTCTGCGAACGCTGCAGTTATGCGTTTAGTGTTTTGTAAGTGACAGTGATCGATCGATACTGCACTTGGGTGGGCTGGGCCGGGCGGAGGGGCAAAACGCAGGTGCTAGCAGGTATCTGGGCTGATCCCGCTAACACTGCGTTTTTGGGAACCCTAAACTGCTGGGGACGCTAGTATAGATCTGATCGGATCAGATATTGATGCATTCAGATACTATACCACTAAGGGAGGCGTATGCTGCGTGCGTGGGTGTTAGCGGTACTGGCGCTAATCTGACGCTGCCTGGGGCAACGCATATCACCGCCGGGCGATCAGGGGGCTAAACCTTTATTCCGTAATGAACGGCGGGTGCCCTGACACTATAAAAAATAAACGAACTAACCAGCGTCACCCGTAACGGTTATACTGTGATCAGTGGTGAAAGGGTTAACTAGGGGGCAATCAAGGGGTTAAAACATTTATTAGGTAGTATATGGGGGTCCCTGACGCTATAAAACGCTGACGGCGAACCTAAATATTTACGTCCCTAACTAGCGTCACCAGCGACATTAATACAGCGATCAGAAAAATGATCGCTTAGCGACACTGGTGACGGGGGGTGATCAAGGGGTTAAAACTTTATTAGGGGGGGTTAGGGGGGTACCCTAGACCTACAGGGGGCTAATACTCACTGCCCTACCACTTCTAACTGTCACAAACTGACACTAATGCAGTAATCAGAAAAAAAAAACCTGCTTGGTGTCAGTTTGTGACAGGGGGGGGTGATTGGGGGGGGGGGGATCGGGGGTGTTTAGTGTGCCTGGCATGTTCTACTGTGTGTGTATGTGTTGTGCACTCACTCACATGTCTTCTCTACTCGGGCCGGAACGGAACTCCCGAGCCGAGGAGAGATGACATCACATCCTCTGCCTCTGTGTACTATACAGAGGCAGAGGATGTTTCTCATTGGCTGGGAGCGATTGCGAGGGGGGGCCACGATCGGATGGCCTCCCCCTCGTCTCTCAACGCTCCCAGCCAAATGCCGACCGCCGCTGGCACCGGG
This sequence comes from Lithobates septentrionalis, assembly GCA_037952835.1. Lineage (NCBI taxonomy): Eukaryota > Metazoa > Chordata > Amphibia > Anura > Ranidae > Lithobates > Lithobates septentrionalis. The sequence continues at coordinate 1,190,596 of JBBDGP010000850.1, read as the reverse complement.
GGGGGTCCGATCGGACCCCCCGCCCGCGGGAAGGCAATCACGTACCAGGTACGTGATTTTGCCTGCCCGTGCCATTCTGCTCACGTATATAGGCGTGAGGCGGTCGGCAAGTGGTTAATGCACATTGTAGGAAGCACACAGTTGCAGTAAAATCAGAGTAAATAAATTCAGCAAAGTAAAGGAGACTGTACAACTATGCTAGACTGGTGAAGAGAATTACCCAGAGTCATTTGCACTATGATTCTTCCCAGCTTAGGTCAGCCTATTTCACTTGTACTTAAAGCGGAGGTCAGCCGAAAAAAAAAATATTAAAAGCCAGCAGCTACAAATACTGCATTTAATATATGGACACTTACCTGTCCAGGGAGCCCACAATGTCGGCAGCTGAAGCCAATCTGCCCGTCGGCTCTCGGCTGCTGCCGCCGCCATCTTCGGTGAGGGAATGAAGAAGTGAAGCCGTGTGGCTTCACTTCCTGGTTCCCTACTGCGCATGCCAAATGTGACACCAGAGGGGGAGGGAGGATTCCAAAAAGTGGAATTTTCATTTTTGGGTGGAATTCCACTTTAATGTATTTTACTGTTAATGCTAGTAATATTTTTTGTATTCATTAGTTTTAAGTTATTTAAGGTAGTGATTCTATACGAAAAAGAACTACTCAATGAACACTCGATATTGGACCTAATATTGTACGACAAGGCAGGATTACTACATATCATGAATGATTCATTAGATGGCCATACGCAGACAGCAAGACTATTTTTACTAGTAGAAAGTAACAGGATCTCTGAGTGATAGAGTCAATAACTGGCAGTCCATGGCCTGTAATGCATCCTAGTGGAAATCCCTCAGGTCTGTAAACGAATCCTTTAGTTTAGATGTGCCACAAAACAGCTCTTACAATTTATTTCTTGGATCTCGTTGCAGAATACTTGTGCTGAATGAAGTTGACTTAATTTATTATTGCTCAAAGAAAGTAGCAGTTAAGACTGATTCACACCCTTGCAGTGCATTAACTCATAATTCATTGTGTCCCCTCCTCCCCTCCTGTTTTAACCCCTAAAAACCTATATCAGTGCTTGGCAACTGTGTTCATTGCGTACAGTTGCAGGGTGGTTGTGGAGCAGCCCTATTCAGTAGTAGGGGGATAAGGAGATATTTTTTTCTGTGTCTTGGTACAAAGCAACGTGGCTGTGCCATGTGTATACCTCCATCTGCTGGAGTTGCAACTTAAAGTGGTTGTAAACCCTTACATATACTTTGTGATGTGATTGGCCTCAGATAATACACAGACATGAAACAAATCATCCTACATATGTGTATTTATTTATCTGCAGTATTCTCTTCTCTACATCCTTACAAAGTCAAGAATTTATAAAGCTTGTATGAGCTCTCTGAAAAAAGGGGTTGGGAGCTGAAATGACACACTGCAGAGCTCAATGAGGAGAGCTCTGAGAGCTGATTGGAGGTAAGAGACATACCCCCCTAAACACAGCACACAGGAAAAGAGCTGAGTTTGTCAACCACAGGCTGTTTGCTCCCTCCACCTTTTTTCTCTGGTATCAGGAAAACTTGTCAGAAGTGACTCATGCAGATAGAAGAGGAAACAGGCAGTAAACAGAATGACATTTAGTGCCCTGGATTGAGACAAGTACACACTATAGAGGAATATGCTTTGTTTATATTTCATGTCTGTGGTTTACAACCACTTTAACCACTTAAATACAGGGCACTTTCACCCACTTCTTGCCCAGGTCAATTTTCAGCTTTCAGTGCTGTCACACTTTGCATGACATGGTCATGCAACACTGTACACATATGGAATTTTTATAATTTTTTCACACAAATAGAGGTTTTGGTGGTATTTAATCACCACTGGGTTTTTTTATTTTGAAAAAAATAATGATTTTCTTAAAATTTTGCAAATAAGTGATTTTTTCTTCTTCACTGATGTGTGCTGATATGAGGCTGATTTTTCCTGCACTGATGGACAATGATTGGCACTAATAGGGCTACACTGATGATCAGTGCCCTGATTATCAGTGTAAACAATGTGCTGACAGGCTTCTCGAAAAGGATTGCCATTAACCGGCAAATCTGTTTGTGGTCAGTTGTGATTGGACACAGCTGAGCACATGGTAAAGGGTCGCTGTGATTGGCCCTTTACTCCAATCTGTGATCAGGTGTGTTTGGAGAACATAGAGTGGACCTGATGCGCCCCACAGGAGGTGTACAGGGGCTGAGGTTCTGGGAGGAAGTCTATTGACACCCTCCCAGAAATGGACGACTGCGCTTTATGCTGTGTACACACGACCGGACTTTCGACGGACTGAATCACGCCGGACTTTGACAGACTTTCGACGGACTTCCGTCCAATTGGACTTGTCTACACACAATCACACCAAAGTCCGACAGATTCGACCGTGATGACCTATGACCAGACTAGAATAAGGAAGTTCATAGCCAGTAGCCAATAGCTGCCCTAGCGTCAGTTTTCATCCGTCGGTCTAGCATACAGACAAATGGATTTTTCGACCAGACTCGAGTCCGTCGGAAGGATTTGAAACATGTTCTAAATTTAAAGTCCATCACATTTTCGACAGAAAAGGTCAGATGAAGTCCACACATGGTCGAATTGTCCGACGAATTTGTTTACCGTCGGACAAGTTTGGTCGAAAAGTCCGACCGTGTGTACACAACATTAGCCATCTTTTGGCTATAGCTGTAGCCATCATTTGGCAAGTGGTTAAGGGGGAGTGTATGTGTAAATGAGGCCTTGTACCTCTGGGTCCCACAAGAAATTCATATCACACCCACCCAATTTTTCTCTCTGAGCAACCTATCACCAGACTAGAACAGTAAACAGTTAATTGAAGAACAAAGCCTAGACCTTTGCAAACGCTGACTTCCAGAAAGTTTGCATTTGCACATAATTTCTGGTGTACTTCAGCACATCAAAAGTAGGATATGATGCCTTTAGTTTTCTCCAGTACAACTTCAGTGTTTTTTTGGTTTTGCAGAAGAAGTTACCAGTTCAGAGGGCTGTGAAAATGGTAACATTATTCTCTTCCAAGAAAGGATGAAACATAAAGGATCAATCCACCAAAAACTGGTATGCCTGATTGGCGTGGCATCAACATTTTTCCTAGATTTCTGAAGGACTTGAACAACAAAACTGTTCTACTGAAATATCAAAAAATGCCTTATTGTGTATTAGTCTAACATCTCCTGTTGTCTCCACCCCCTTCACTAAGATAACATATGTAGCACTCTGATGTTTAAGCAGGGTTGCTCCTAAATTTACCCGCCAGGTATTTGCCTTGGCCAATTGTTAGGGATCAATTGAGTTCACCCTAAGTCTGGAATTGCTGCACTTCTCTCTTTTGCCACTGGGTGGCCGGGTACCCAGTGGCATTAAAGCAGAGTTCCACCGATTTTTTTTTTTTAAAGTCAGCAGCTACAAATACTGCAGCTGCTGACTTTTAAAATATGGACAGTTACCTGTCCAGGGAGCCCGCGATGTCGGCACCCGAAGCCGATCTGTCCCTCGGGTCATGGATGCTGCCTCCTCCATCTTCGGTAAGGAAATCAGGAAGTGAAGCCTTGCGGCTTCACTTCCTGGTTCCCTACTGCGCATGCGCGTTCCCACTGGTCCCTGCTGTCTCCTGGGACCTGTGTGTCTCTCAGAAGACAGTGGGGGGGTGACGGGAAGTGGCGAAGATACCCGCTGGTGGCATGGGTATCTATGCCCGGAAGTGGGAGCAAAATACCTATATTAGACAGGTATTTGCTCCCCCTCTCCCATGAAAGGTGCCAAATGTGACACTGGAGGGGGGGTTGGATTCCGAAAAGCAGAAGTTTAATTTTTGTGTGGAACGCCGCTTTAAATAAGACAAGGGCAAAGCAAGGACAGATTAGGAGTATATGTGGTATCTCAGCCAAGCTGAAAATTGGCCTGGGCAGGAAGGGGGTGAAAGTGCCTGGTAGGCAAGTGGTTAAACAGCCTCAAAGCAGGCTTGAAAATTGTCTGTGTTAGAGAGTGTTAAGAGAACTGTGATAATGCAAGAATTAACACAGTTTATTAAATGTACAAGTATGGCAGGCAGTGGCTGCTGGTGAAGTTTTAGGATGGGGGCGCCAGACCCCATCCTTTATTTTTGAGCCCTCCCACTTGGTGAAAACGGGGGTGGTTTCAGCTAAATAGTGGGCGTGGCTCTAAGGTGGTGTGGTTAGCATCTGAGATAAACGAGGGATGGAGGAAGAGGGAGAGAGGGACGGAGGGACAGCAGGCCCAGATCCTACACAACAATAGAAATATGTGTATTCTATAAAGTTTAACAATCAGCAGATAAAGATACTCCAAACACCTGGTGTTACCCTGTTTCCCCGAAAATAAGACCTAGCGTGATTGTCGGTGATGGCTGCAATATAAGCCCTACCCCCCCAAATAAGCGCTAGTTAAAGTCCTTGTAGGTCTTATTTTCAGGGTAGGGCTTATTTTCGGGGAAACAGGGTAGGGCTTATTTGGGGGGTAGGGCTTATATTGCAGCCATCACTGACAATCACGCTAGGTCTTATTTTTGGGGAAACAGGGTAGCACTTCAATCATCCCGGCACCATGGTTGTTATGGTGTCAGGATGATTGAAGCTCATTATTTCTATTATTACATTGTAATATAAAATCATTCAACTCACCATAATGCAGAATCAGTGGGAGCCCTGAGCATGTCGCCTGCCACCAGATGCCATCAGGTGTCCCCAGTGGAGTCCGTCCTTACTTCAGGTGTCCCCAGCGGAGTCCATCCTTACATCAGGTGCCCACAGCGGAGTCTATCCTTACATCAGGTGCCCCCAGCGGAGTCCCTCCTTACATCAGGTGCCCCCAGCAGAGTCCCTCCATACATCAGGTGCCCCAGCAGAGTCCCTCCATACATCAGGTGCCCCCAGTGGAGTCCCTCCTTACATCAGGTGCCCCCAGCAGAGTCCCTCCTTACATAAGGTGCCCGCAGCAGAGTCCCTCCTTACATCAGGCACCCCCAGCAGAGTCCCTCCTTACATCAGGTACCCCCAGCAGAGTCCCTCCTTACATCAGGTGCCCCCAGCAGAGTCCCTCCTTACATCAGGTACCCCCAGCGGAGTCCCTCCTTACATCAGGTGCCCCCAGTAGAGTCCCTCCTTACATCAGGTGACCCTATCAGAGTCCCTCCATACATCAGGCACCCCAGCAGAGTCACTCCTCCTTACATCAGGTGCCCCCAGCAGTCCCTCCATACATCAGGTGCCCCCAGCAGAGTCCCTCCATACATCAGGTGCCCCCAGCAGAGTCTCTCCATACATCAGGTGCCCCAGCAGAGTCCCTCCATACATTAGGTGCCCCCAGCTGAGTCCCTCCTCCTTACATCAGGTGCCTCCAGTGGAGTCCCTCCTTACATCAGGTGCCCCCCAGCAGACTCCCTCCTTACATCAGGTGCCCCCAGCAGAGCCCTTCTTTACATCAGGTGCCCCCAGCAGAGTCCCTCTTTACATCAGGTGCCCCCAGCAGAGTCCCTCCTTACATCAGGTTCCCCCAGCGGAGTCCCTCCTTACATCTGGTGCCCCCAGCGCAGTCCCTCCTTACATCAGGTGCCCCCAGCGGAGTCCCTCCTTACATCAGGTGCCCCCAGTGGAGTCCCTCCTTACATGTAGCCTGTGTCCCATCAAATGCAGCCTGTGTCCCATCAAATGCAGGCTGTGTCACATCAAATACACATCAAATGGAGCCTGTGTCACATCAAAAACACATCAAATGCAGCCTGTGTCAATGCAGCCTGTGTCACATCAAATGGAGCCTGTGTGTCACATCAACCCCCCCCTCCCCCTTTCTCCGCGGGAGGTCCAGACCTGTACAGTGGCACTTACCTTGCTGTGTGGTGTCCTCTCCTGCTGTGTGGGCACTGGCAGTTTTCTCTCTCGGGCGCAATGGGAGAGAGAAAACAGGAAGTGACATCTAACTCAGATGTCAATCAAACGGCCATAGTAATAGATACTGTGAGCGCCAGGCGGAAGCTACTCGGCACTTCGGAAAGCGCCGCAAGGTGGGACAAATAAAGTGCCGCGTCTGCAATCTCGTGATTGTATAGACGTGGTGCTTCCCATAGTTCACTGTGTTTGGCGTCCCAACACAGTGCACTTAAGGACCTTTTTTTCTATTTTTTTTAAAGGGCCAGTTTTAAACTTTTTTTGTGACTGCCTGAAGGGGGGGGGCGGCGCCCGTGCGCCCCCTATGGGTGGGCTGCCACCACAGGTAGTGTGACATTTATTGGAAAAAGACAATTAACAACTTACATTTAGTAAAATCAAAATGAGCTTATCATTGTTCTCAGGCTTTAACAACTGGGAGAGATGCCCGGGGGCTGTCAATATGGATAAACTGGTAGTGGTCCTGCTGCTTCCTGTAGTAATCAGAGAAACACCAAGGGGGCGCCTGGCTAAGTGCAGTAAGATAGTAAAATGGGAACATCACATAAAATGGCAACTCACTCAAATTGTTTAGGTATGCACATGAATGGTATGCTAAGGTGTCAGTCACAGGTACTCCTGCATCTGGTAACATAATTATAGGATCCCAGGAGAGCGCTTCCACTGTGGGGTTGGAGTTAGGTAGCCAGGGTAACCAGGCAACCTCTGGGGAAAGCAGGAAGCAGAACATTGGACTGTGGAGTGCTGATGGGGACAGGAAATGATGAAAATGGAATAAATGCTATTGGGCGCGTGGCTACGAGTTTTGAGGCTGCCCCCTCTTTTTCAAGCCAAGCCTGGCATGAAAAAGAGCCGTGGCCTCCAAACACATAGCCACACAGAGAAAAGTGTGGAGGGGGGGGGGGGGGAGGATAATACAGGATGAGAGGACTTCCCCCTTGTGGTAATATTAATTTACTTACTGAATGGGAATTAAAGGTCTACTTTGGTGTCAGGACAGGAGTTGAGACAATAATAAGGCTTCTGAAATGTTATTTCTTACAACCCAAGTGGAGCACATATTATGAAACCTATCCATTTTGTCTCTCTCCATCTATGGCTATAAGCTGTTCCATATGCATGCTTTTGTTTAATACCTCAATCAATTCTGACAGCTGATGTTGTATATGTTGACTAATAGCGCAGCAAAGAGAAATTTAGGGACTCAGACAGACATATAGGGGTCTACTTATATAAAAAAAAATTGTTGAACAAATATGACAAGCATTCACCCAGATTTGAACATTTCTGGCTGTATTTTGTTTAATACATTTCAGAAAAATACTGCATTATGATCACTCAGATGGAGCTCAAGATCACTGTATTAAGCAAAATATGGTCAAATTTCATCAAGGATGGGCGAATGTTCAGTCACCTAACTCATTTTTTTTAATAAAAAGACCCATGAGTACATTCCTCCAAGTTTGTGCATGCTGACTAAGCAAATTCACATAAAGGTGGAACACCCCACAACTATATTAAAAATGTATAAATATAAGCAATGCTTTATAAACTTTAATCATTCAAGCAGCCCTTTCATGAGAAATCTTGTACATATGGATAATTTGTCAGCTGGAAAAATGTCATAAATATTGCAGGTCAATTATTCAAGCACATCTCTTGCCTTAGTTAAAGGTTAATGCAGGCATGTCCAAAGTCCGGCCCGCGGGCCAATTGCGGCCCGCGGTCTGGTTTCGGACGGCCCGCCTGGTAATTTTGACATATATATCTTTTGTGGCCCCCAACGAATCCCCGAGCACCGGGGGCCATAAAAGATAAATATGCTGGCTGCCTTGGAGGGGGCGGGACGAGCGCCGTACAGGATACAGGAGAATTTCCTGTTTACACGGCGTCCTGTGTAAAAGGAAGTCCTGTCTCCTGCGCTGCCATTGGACAATTGTTTTGTCCATCATAGGAGGCGGGACTTTCAATTAAAGAGGCTGCCGATAAAAACAGGAATTTCTCCTGTATATCTGTTGGCGCTTGTCCCGCCCCCTCCCTGTCTTCTCCAAGGCTGCAGATGGACATGAATCAGGCTGCACTGACGGCAATGGTGAGTCTGCATTCATGTCAATGTGGTGGGGGCTGCATTCATGTCAATGTGGTGGGGGCTGCATTCATGTCAATGTGGTGGGGGCTGCATTCATGTCAATGTGGTGGGGGCTGCATTCATGTCAATGTGGTGGGGGCTGCATTCATGTCAATGTGGTGGGGGCTGCATTCATGTCAATGTGGTGGGGGCTGCATTCATGTCAATGTGGGGGCTGCATTCATGTCAATACCGTGGGGGTTGCATTCATGTCAATACTGTGGGGGTTGCATTCATGTCAATGTGGGGGCTGCATTCATGTGAATGTGGGGGCTGCATTCATGTGAATGTGGGGGCTGCATTCATGTTAATATGGTGGGGGCTGCATTCATGTCAATACGGTGGGGGCTGCATTCATGTCAATACGGTGGGGGCTGCATTCATGTCAATACGGTGGGGGCTGCATTCATGTCAATACGGTGGGGGCTGCATTCATGTCAATACGGTGGGGGCTGCATTCATGCCAATACGGTGGGGTGTGAATGAAAAACAGAAGTAGATATGTCAATACGGTGGGGGCTGCATTCATGGCAATGGAGTGGGGGCTGCATTCATGAAAATACGGTGGGGGCTGCATTCATGTCAATACGGTGGGGGCTGCATTCATGTCAATACGGTGGGGGCTGCATTCATGTCAATACGGTGGGGGCTGCAGATAGGCACTGATTAGGCTGCATTGATGGGCACTGACCCTTATTTTGCTTCACAGTTCTTTATTTAAAATTTAAGATTTTTTTCCTGAAACTTCCTTTTTAAAGTGAAGGTGCGTGTTATAAGCCGATTAAATATCCAAATAACACGCCCGAGCTCATCTATTCACAGCACAAAGGCAAAAGAATTCTTGTTGGGCCGTGTATTAGCGCTCGGACGGACACACTTAGACCAAATTTTATTGGTTTAAAAATGTCAGGCAAAATGGTCGGCCCTCAAGCATGTTCTATTCATCAAATCTGGCCCTCTTTGAAAAAAGTTTGGACACCCCTGGGTTAATGGAATAAAAGATCTATTCTTATTTAGAGAGAACTGAGGGAAGAGGACAAGTGGTGCAGAACACATGCCTTATTTACAAGAACACTTACAATGCCATGGAGGATTGTTGTAAAGTGTACGATATATTACATTGGAAGCAATGACAGAAACGTCTGCTTGTGGACAATCATATGTACACCCTACTGACAAAGGACTTTCTGGCTTTTTTGTATTACTCTAGATTTAGTCAATTTGCCTTGAGCGTCTTTATCAAAAAAGTGAACCTAAACTAAGGGAGACTAAGGGGCCATTAAAATGGTAGAGTTGCATTTTAACACATGTTCAAATTTGTTGCGTCAAGGCTATGCAGACCGGCACAGCCAAAATTTAACTTGAATTTTTCGAATGCAGTGACCTATAACGCATATTCCCCAACCGTCCTGGATTCTGTCTAGAGTCTAGAGTGTCAGCTAAAGACTTACAAAAGTCTCTGGCATATGCTAACATCCCTGTTAGCGAATCTACAATACGTAAAACACTAAACAAGAATGGATTTCATGGGAGGTTACCACAGAGGAAGCCACTTCTGTCCAAAAAAAAATTGCTGCACGTTTAGAGTTTGCACAAGAGCACCTGGATGTTCCACAGCAGTACTGGCAAAATATTCTGTGGACAGATGAAACCAAAGTTGAGTTGTTTGGAAGAAACACATATCACTATGTGTGGAGAAAAAGAGGCACAGCACTAGGGATGAGCCGAACACCCCCCGGTTCGGTTCGCACCAGAACCCGCGAACGGACCGCAAGTTCGCACGAACGTTAGAACCCCATTGACGTCTATGGGACTCGAACGTTCGAAATCAAAAGTGCTCATTTTAAAGGCTAATTTGCATGGTATTGTCCTAAAAAGGGTTTGGGGACCCGGGTCCTACCCCAGGGGACATGTATCAATGCAAAAAAAACTTTTAAAAACGGCCGTTTTTTCGGGAGCAGTGATTTTAATGATGCTTAAAGTAAAAAAAAAAAAGTGAAATATTCCTTTAAATATCGTACCTGGGGGGTGTCTATAGTATGCCTGTAAAGTGACGCGTGTTTCCCATGTTTAGAACAGTCCCTGCACCAAATGTCATTTTTAAAGGAAAAAATCTCATTTAAAACTGCTTGCGGGTTTAATGTCATGTCGGGTCCTGGCAATATGGATGAAAATCAGTGAGACAAACGGCATGGGTACCCCCCAGTCCATTACCAGGCCCTTTGGGTCTTGTATGGATATTAAGGGGAACCCCGCACCCAAATTAAAATAAGGAAAGGTCCCTATATACTCTGAACAGCAGTATACAGGCGGTGCAAACAAGACAGGGACTGTAGGTTTGTTGTTAAGTAGAATCTCTTTGTAATTTTGAACATTTTTAATGTGTTTAGCTCCAGCCAAAAAATCTTTTCTAAGCTTTTTGGAAAACATAGGGAAGGGTTATCACCCCTGTGACATTTGTTTTGCGTCTTTCCTCCTCTTCAGAAGATTTCACCTCACTTTTTTGTCCCAATGAAAAATGTTTTTTGAAAATTTGGGTTTTTTTGTGGAACAAGGATTGGAAAGCATCAGTGGAAAGGAGAAATTGTTTTCCCATATTAACTCTTACATGAGAGAATTTCCCTTCCTATGGGTAGATTTCATCTCACTTCCTGTTGTCTCCTTCCGTTTGCAAGTAGGAGTCGTTTGTAAGTTAGATGTTTGAAAGTAGGGTCCTGCCCTATATACTCAGCAGAAATTTGGGCCTTAGGTGTTGCTGTGGCCAAAACACTGTAAGCCCTCACAGGGCCCTGCTGTGAAATATTAGATCAAGAATTGTAATTACATGCCCCTGTTGAACAGGAGCTGAAAAATTAGGCCTTAGGCACTGGTGCTGGTGCCACAACACTGCAACCCCTCACAGACACTCTAGTTGGAACGCAGGAACGAGCACTGCTGCAAAGTATTGCATCAAAAATTGTAATTACACGCCCCTGTTAGACAGGGGCAGAAAAATTGGGCCTTAGGCACTGGTGCTGGTGCCACAACACTGCAACCCCTCACAGACACTCTAGTTGGAACGCAGGAACGAGCACTGCTGCAAAGTATTGCATCAAAAATTGTAATTACACGCCCCTGTTAGACAGGGGCAGAAAAATTGGGCCTTAGGCACTGGTGCTGGTGCCACAACACTGCAACCCCTCACAGACACTCTAGTTGGAACGCAGGAACGAGCACTGCTGCAAAGTATTGCATCAAAAATTGTAATTACACGCCCCTGTTAGACAGGGGCAGAAAAATTGGGCCTTAGGCACTGGTGCTGGTGCCACAACACTGCAACCCCTCACAGACACTCTAGTTGGAACGCAGGAACGAGCACTGCTGCAAAGTATTGCATCAAAAATTGTAATTACACGCCCCTGTTAGACAGGGGCAGAAAAATTGGGCCTTAGGCACTGGTGCTGGTGCCACAACACTGCAACCCCTCACAGACACTCTAGTTGGAATGCAGGAACGAGCCGTGCTGCAAAGTATTACATCAAAAATTGTAATTACACGCCCCTGTTATACAGGGGCTGAAAAATTGTGCCTTAGGCACTGGTGGTGGCGCCCAGAACCAAAAATGTTCTTACAAGCTATCAGCGTGATGATTGAGGAGGAAGAGGATAATTACTCAGGGATAATCACTCAGCATCAACATAGGCAGTCTTTGAAGGGATCTGAAAAAAATTATTCAGTTACATCAGCATCAGGTGCTTGGTAGCTGGTGGTGATCCAAGACTGATTCATTTTTATGAAGGTCAGCCGATCGACCGAGTCAGTGGACAGACGCACCCTGTGATCGGTTACCACGCCTCCAGCAGCACTGAATGTACGTTCCGAAAGAACGCTGGATGCAGGACAGGCCAGTAGCTCAATTGCATACTGTGCAAGCTCTGGCCAGTGATCCATCCTCAAGACCCAGTAACCCAGAGGATTTTCGGTGGGAAAGGTGTCCAAGTCTGATCTTGCCCCTAGGTATTCCTGCACCATGTAAAACAGACGCTGGCGATGGTTGCTGGAACCGATCATACCTTGGGGCTGCGGACCAAAAAATTGTCTGAACGCATCGGTCAGACGGCCACCTTCTCCACCGCTCCTTCTTTGACTGACCGAAGCCTCAGCAACACGTTGTCCAGAAACAGGAGTTTGTAACCTCCCAGTCTCTGGGAACGCGTTGCACAGACCTTTCTGCAAGGCCTCCCGAAGATGTTTCATCCTCTGCTCCCTCTGCGATGGCAAGATAAGGTCCGCAACCTTACCCTTGTAACGTGGATCAAGGAGGGTTGCCAGCCAGTATTGGTCCTTCTCCTTGATACCACGAATACGAGGATCCTTACGCAGGCTTTGCAGGATCAGGGAGGCCATGCAGCGTAGGTTTGCTGAGGCATTCGGTCCGGAGTCCTCTGGGTCACTAAGGACAACAACGTCCGCAGCCACCTCCTCCCAGCCACGTACAAGTCCATGTGTTCCTTGGGACTGATCCCTTAAAGACTGCTGATGCTGAGTGCCAGGCTCCACCTCCATACTGACACAATCTTCCTCCTCCTCCTCCTCCTCCTCCTCGTCCTCTTCCTGTGTGATCGGCGGGCACGCAGGAACACTGTCTGGATAAAGGGGGCCTTGAGAGCTAAGGAAGTCCTCCTCTTCCTGCCTCTGTTCTGCCTCAAGTGCCCTGTCCATTATTCCACGCAGCGTGTGCTCCAACAGGTGGACAAGGGGGACAGTGTCACTGATGCATGCACTGTCAGTGCTCACCATCCTCGTGGCCTCCTCGAATGGTGACAGGACAGTGCATGCATCCCTGATCATGGCCCACTGGCGTGGGGAAAAAAAACCAAGGTCCCCTGACCCTGTCCTGGTGCCATAGTCGCACAGGTACTCATTGATGGCCCTCTGCTGCGTGTGCAGCCGCTGCAGCATGGCCAACGTCGAGTTCCACCTGGTGGGCATGTCACAGATTAGGCGGTTCTTGGGCAGGTTAAACTCCTTTTGGAGGTCCGTCAGCCGAGCACTGGCATTATATGACCGGCGGAAATGCACACAGACTTTCCTGGCCTGCCTCAGGACATCCTGTAAGCCCGGGTACCTGCCCAAGAACCGCTGCACCACCAAGTTAAGGACGTGAGCCAAACAGGGCACATGGGTCAGTTGTCCCTGTCGGAGGGCAGAGAGGAGGTTGGTGCCATTGTCGCAAACCACCATTCCTGCCTTAAGTTGGCGTGGCGTCAACCACCTCTGAACCTGCCCCTGCAGAGCTGACAGAACCTCTGCCCCAGTGTGGCTCCTGTCCCCCAAGCACACCAGCTCAAGCACCGCATGGCATCTTTTGGCCTGCGTACTTGCGTAGCCCCTTGAACGCCTACGGAGCACCGCTGGTTCCGAGGAAGAGGCCATGGAGGAAGAAGAAGAGGAGGGGGTGGAGGAGAGAGGTGTGTCACAATCAGCATTTTGGAGGCGTGGTGGCGGAACAACCTCCAACACTACTGCACCTTGTCCTGCATCCTTCCCAGCTGCCAGCAGAGTCACCCAATGCGCCGTGAAACTTAAGTAACGTCCCTGTCCATGCCTGCTGGACCATGAGTCAGCGGTAATATGCACCTTACCGCTGACCGCCCTGTCCAGCGAGGCATGGACATTGCCTTCCACATGCCGGTAGAGAGCCGGAATCGCCTTCCGTGAGAAAAAGTGGCGTTTGGGTACCTGCCACTGAGGAACCGCACATTCCACAAACTCACGGAAGGGGGCAGAGTCTACCAACTGAAAAGGCAGCAGTTGAAGTGCTAGCAATTTTGCCAAGCTAGCATTCAACCGCTGGGCATGTGGATGGCTGGGAGCAAACTTCTTTCGGCGGTGCAGCAGCTGGGGCAGGGAAATTTGCCTGGTACAATCTGACGTCGGTGTACCAAAAGCAGATTGCCCACAAGTACTTGGCTGTGACACACCTAATTCTACACCTTCATTCCTCTCACTGCAGGTCTCAGAGAGGACTGAAGGTCTAGTGGGGTTGGAAATCTCAGCTGATGAGGAGCAAGGAGAGATCCTCTTTGTTCTTTGGTGTGGGTCTTTCAGATACGCTTGCCAACGAACTGCATGGCAGGTCAACATATGTCTGGTCAAGCATGTGGTACCCAAGCGGGAGATGTTTTGGCCACGCGAGATACGCTTGAGACATATGTTGCAAATAGCAGCGGTGCGATCTGATGCACTCGTCTCAAAAAAGGCCCACACCAAAGAACTTTTTGAATAACGCGCAGAGACTGCAGCGCCCTGCACATGTGGAGCTTTGGGGTGTGATGCAGTCAATGTGCTGCCCTTAGGCTGGCCCCTGGAGGGCATCCTGCCTCGTTGGTGATGTGCCGCCTCCTCCTCCTCCTCCTCCTCCTCTCTCCTATCAGGCACCCACGTTGAGTCAGTGACCTCATCATCCCCTCCCTCCTCATCACTGGAGCAAACCTGGCAGTATGCTGCAGCAGGGGGAGCATGACTGCCAGATTGCTGTCCTTCTTGGGCACCCCCTCTGTCCGTGCTCATGTTACTGCCTTCATCGAGCTCAGTATCATCATCAGAGCCTTCCAAACGCTGGGCATCCTCCTGGAGCATGTACCCAACACTGTGGTCAAACAGTTCGAGGGAATCCTCATGAGGACATGGTGGAGCTAGGGAAGGAGTCACTGATGACATTGAGCTGAGGGAAGAGGCCGCTGCTTTGCCAGACAAAGCACCCTGGGCATGGGTGAGAGAGGATGAGGAGGATGAGGACGGCTTGGTCATCCACTCGACCAAGTCTTCCGCATGTTGCGGCTCAACACGGCCAGCTGCCGAAAAAAAGGCCAAGCGTGTCCCATGGCCACGTGCTGATGAGGATGCACCGTCTCCACGACCAGCACTAGACACAGAGCCTGCTTGCCCTCTCTTATTGGCTTGTGACTGTCTGCCTCTCCTTCTTGGCCTTCCAGACATACTAATGGCCTGTAGCTGCACTAAGCTGGGATAGAACACCTGTAATTTTCTTCAGGTAGCTTTATATACTGTAACCAGACAAGCCTGCCTGTCAGTAGGAAGATAACAGGAACGGATCTAGCTGAACACTGTGAGCAGGACACACTGTACTAAATGTAAATAGTCTAGCTGCCTGACCGTGGTACTAATAGGATCAAAAAGAACACCTGTAATTTTCTTCAGGTAGCTTTATATACTGTAACCAGACAAGCCTGCCTGTCAGTAGGAAGATAACAGGAACGGATCTAGCTGAACACTGTGAGCAGGACGCACTGCACTGAATGTAAATAGCAGGAACGGATCTAGCTGAACACTGTGAGCAGGACGCACTGCACTGAATGTAAATAGCAGGAACGGATCTAGCTGAACACTGTGAGCAGGACGCACTGCACTGAATGTAAATAGCAGGAACGGATCTAGCTGAACACTGTGAGCAGGACGCACTGCACTGAATGTAAATAGCAGGAACGGATCTAGCTGAACACTGTGAGCAGGACGCACTGCACTGAATGTAAATAGCAGGAACGGATCTAGCTGAACACTGTGAGCAGGACGCACTGCACTGAATGTAAATAGCAGGAACGGATCTAGCTGAACACTGTGAGCAGGACGCACTGCACTGAATGTAAATAGCAGGAACGGATCTAGCTGAACACTGTGAGCAGGACGCACTGCACTGAATGTAAATAGCAGGAACGGATCTAGCTGAACACTGTGAGCAGGACGCACTGCACTGAATGTAAATAGCAGGAACGGATCTAGCTGAACACTGTGAGCAGGACGCACTGCACTGAATGTAAATAGCAGGAACGGATCTAGCTGAACACTGTGAGCAGGACGCACTGCACTGAATGTAAATAGCAGGAACGGATCTAGCTGAACACTGTGAGCAGGACGCACTGCACTGAATGTAAATAGCAGGAACGGATCTAGCTGAACACTGTGAGCAGGACGCACTGCACTGAATGTAAATAGCAGGAACGGATCTAGCTGAACACTGTGAGCAGGACGCACTGCACTGAATGTAAATAGCAGGAACGGATCTAGCTGAACACTGTGAGCAGGACGCACTGCACTGAATGTAAATAGCAGGAACGGATCTAGCTGAACACTGTGAGCAGGACGCACTGCACTGAATGTAAATAGCAGGAACGGATCTAGCTGAACACTGTGAGCAGGACGCACTGCACTGAATGTAAATAGCAGGAACGGATCTAGCTGAACACTGTGAGCAGGACGCACTGCACTGAATGTAAATAGCAGGAACGGATCTAGCTGAACACTGTGAGCAGGACGCACTGCACTGAATGTAAATAGCAGGAACGGATCTAGCTGAACACTGTGAGCAGGACGCACTGCACTGAATGTAAATAGCAGGAACGGATCTAGCTGAACACTGTGAGCAGGACGCACTGCACTGAATGTAAATAGCAGGAACGGATCTAGCTGAACACTGTGAGCAGGACGCACTGCACTGAATGTAAATAGCAGGAACGGATCTAGCTGAACACTGTGAGCAGGACGCACTGCACTGAATGTAAATAGCAGGAACGGATCTAGCTGAACACTGTGAGCAGGACGCACTGCACTGAATGTAAATAGCAGGAACGGATCTAGCTGAACACTGTGAGCAGGACGCACTGCACTGAATGTAAATAGCAGGAACGGATCTAGCTGAACACTGTGAGCAGGACGCACTGCACTGAATGTAAATAGCAGGAACGGATCTAGCTGAACACTGTGAGCAGGACGCACTGCACTGAATGTAAATAGCAGGAACGGATCTAGCTGAACACTGTGAGCAGGACGCACTGCACTGAATGTAAATAGCAGGAACGGATCTAGCTGAACACTGTGAGCAGGACGCACTGCACTGAATGTAAATAGCAGGAACGGATCTAGCTGAACACTGTGAGCAGGACACACTGCACTAAATAGTCTAGATAGAAGATAACAGGAACGGATCTAGCTAAACTGAATACAGTGTATATATATATATGCAACACCTGGGATGCATATATATACACAATACACTGTAAGTGCAGCTAACTGACTGACTGTTCTGCCTAATCTATCTAACTCAAATCAAATGACACTGTCTCTCTCTCTCTCTATCTCTCAGCACACCGGAACACACACTACACAGGGCCGCCGTGCAGGCGGCCTTATATAGTGTGGGGTGTGTACTAAATCCCCTGAGCCATAATTGGCCAAAGCCACCCTGGCTTTGGCCAATTACAGCTCTCTCTACTGACGGCGCTGTGATTGGCCAAGCATGCGGGTCATAGTGCATGCTTGGCCAATCATCAGCCAGCAATGCACTGCGATGCCGCAGTGAATTATGGGCCGTGACGCGCCACACGAATTTGGCGCGAACGGCCCATATCGTTCGCAATTCGACGGACGGTCGAACAGCCGATGTTCGAGTCGAACATGGGTTCGACTCGAACACGAAGCTCATCCCTACACAGCACACCAACTTCAGAACCTCATCCCAACTGTGAAGTATGGTGGTGGGGGCATCATGGTTTGGGGCTGCTTTGCTGCATCAGGGCCTGGACGGATTGCTATCATAGAAGGAAAAGTGAATTCCCGAGTTTATCAAGACATTTTGCAGGAGAACTTAAAGCCATCTGTCCACCAGCTGAAGCTCAACAGAAGATGGGTGTTTCAACAGGACAACGACCCAAAGCATAGAAGTAAATCAGCAACAGAATGGCTTAAACAGAAGAAAATACGCCTTCTGGAGTGGCCCAATCAAAGTCCTGACCTCAACCCGATTGAGGTGCTTTGGCATGACCTCAAGAAAGTGATTCACACCAGACATCCCAAGAATATTGCTAAACCGAAACAGTTCTGTAAAGAGGAATGGTCAAGAATTACTCCTGACCGTTGTGCACGTCTGATCTGCAACTACAGGAAACGTTTGGTTGAAGTTATTGCTGCCAAAGGAGGTTCAACCAGTTATTAAATCCAAGGGTTCACATACTTTTTCCACCTGCACTCTAAATGTTTACATGGTGTGCTCAATAAAAACATGGTAACATTTAATTCTTTGTATGTTTTTAGTTTAAGCAGACTGTGATTGTCTATTGTTGTGACTTAGATTAAGATCAGATCACATTTTATGACCAATTTGTGCAGAAATCCATATTGTTCCAAAAGGGTTCACATACTTTTTATTGCAACTGTAGTCCCTGCAATGACAAAACAGCAGTGTGGGACAAAGATTTCTGGCTCAGGTAAGTAATCTCACCTTGGGCCTGATTTTTTCTTATTTCATCCAGCTGTCACAGTTACTGGTGAAGGACTCCAGGCACAC
Organism: Lithobates septentrionalis; assembly: GCA_037952835.1. NCBI lineage: Eukaryota > Metazoa > Chordata > Amphibia > Anura > Ranidae > Lithobates > Lithobates septentrionalis. The sequence goes on along the minus strand of JBBDGP010000850.1, from coordinate 1,172,170 downwards.
CACATCCGCACTGCTTGCTCTGCTAGGACAAGCCCAGCTGGAAACATAGGAAGACAGTGTTTTTATGCCTCCAGGCTTTAAAGGGGAACTAAACCATCCTATCGTTTTCAGCCAAGGAAGCGACCATCTTGGCCTCTGTCTGATCTTCAACTGCCATGAGGCTGCACATGTGATCAGTTGTGACTCTAGCCAATTTAATGGTTTGACAGTTTGGTTGAGAACACAAGCAAATGTGACAGTTACATTCCCTGCATGTCTAGAATGTATTTTTTTTTTTTTTTTTTAAACGGGTAAATCGATGGGTTTAGTTCTGCTTAAAACTCCATTCTCATGAGTTACATCTTACTTAGTAGCGACATCTCCTGGCCATGGGAAGCATGGAACATTCTGCTTTACCTGCTGGGTACTGGAAGTTTTTTTTTTAATAAAAAATATGCATAGCTCCAAACTGGTCCTTTTCAGCACCCATATCCTTCTGTCTTCTGCAACTGTACCTCAGGCCCCTTATTCCTCTTTCCTGCATTCCCCTGTAACTGCCCCTCCTCAAGACCCCTATCCTTTTGTTCTTCTTCCCCCTGTATCTATATATGTAACTGTCTCTCTTCAGGACACCAATACATCTGTTCTTAGTTCTCCTCTAATTGTCCCTCTTATTCAAGTTACCACTAGTCACCCTTTGGAAGAGGAATGGGGGACAAGGTGTTAACACTAGGGATGAGCTTCATGTTCGAGTCGAACCCATGTTCGACTCGAACATAGGCTGTTCGGTCGTTCGCTGAATTGCGAACGATATGGGCCGTTCGCGCCAAATTTGTGTGGCGCGTCACGGCCCATAATTCACTGCGGCATCGCAGTGCATTGCTTGCTGATGATTGGCCAAGCATGCACTATGACCCGCATGCTTGGCCAATCACAGCGCCGCCTGAACAGAGAGCCGTAATTGGCCAAAGCCAAGGAGGCTTTGGCCAATTATGGCTCAGGGGATTTAGTACACGCCCCACACTATATAAGGCCGCCTGCACGGCGGCCCTGTGCAGTGTGTTCCGGTGTGCTTAGAGAGAGAGAGATAGACAGTGTCATTTCATTTGAGTTAGCTAGATTAGGCAGGACAGTCAGTCAGTTAGTATATATATAAGTGTATTGTGTATATATATGCATCCCAGGTGTTGCATATATATATATACACTGTATTCAGTTTAGCTAGATCCGTTCCTGTTATCTTCTAGACTATTTACATTTGGTGCAGTGCGTCCTGCTCACAGTGTTCAGCTAGATCCGTTCCTGTTATCTTCCTACTGACAGGCAGGCTTGTCTTGTTACAGTATTTACAGCTACCTGAAGAAAATTACTGGTGTTCTTTTGATCCTATTAGTACCACGGTCAGGCAGCTAGACTATTTACATTTAGTGCAGTGCGTCCTGCTCACAGTGTTCAGCTAGATCCGTTCCTGTTATCTTCCTACTGACAGGCAGGCTTGTCTTGTTACAGTATTTACAGCTACCTAAAGAAAATTACTGGTGTTCTTTTGATCCTATTAGTACCACGGTCAGGCAGCTAGACTATTTACATTTAGTGCAGTGCGTCCTGCTCACAGTGTTCAGCTAGATCCGTTCCTGTTATCTTCCTACTGACAGGCAGGCTTGTCTTGTTACAGTATTTACAGCTACCTAAAGAAAATTACTGGTGTTCTTTTGATCCTATTAGTACCACGGTCAGGCAGCTAGACTATTTACATTTAGTGCAGTGCGTCCTGCTCACAGTGTTCAGCTAGATCCGTTCCTGTTATCTTCTTACTGACAGGCAGGCTTGTCTTGTTACAGTAAATACAGCTACCTGAAGAAAATTGCTGGTGTTCTTTTGATCCTATTAGTACCACAGTCAGGCAGCTAGACTATTTACAGTTAGTGCAGTGCGTCCTGCTCACAGTGTTCAGCTAAACCTACAAGTTAGTGGGGTGCGTCCACCTCACAGTGTTCAGCTAAAGCTACCTGTAGAAGGTTGGTGGTGTTCTCATACTACAGGCAGGCAGTTGATTTTGCTAGCTGCAGTATCAGTACATATATATATATATATATATATATATATATATATATATATATATATATATATCCCAGCTTAGTGCAGCTACAGGCCATTAGTATGTCTGGAAGGCCAAGAAGGAGAGGCAGACAGTCACAAGCCAATAAGAGAGGGCAAGCAGGCTCTGTGTCCAGTGCTGGTCGTGGAGACGGTGCATCCTCATCAGCACGTGGCCATGGGACACGCTTGGCCTTTTTTTCGGCAGCTGGCCGTGTTGAGCCACAACATGCGGAAGACTTGGTCGAGTGGATGACCAAGCCGTCCTCATCCTCCTCATCCTCTCTCACCCATGCCCAGGGTGCTTTGTCTGGCAAAGCAGCGGCCTCTTCCCTCGGCTCAATGTCATCAGTGACTCCTTCCCTAGCTCCACCATGTCCTCCTGAGGAGTCCCTCTAACTGTTTGACCACAGTGTTGGGTACATGCTCCAGGAGGATGCCCAGCGTTTGGAAGGCTCTGATGATGATACTGAGCTCGATGAAGGCAGTAACATGAGCACGGACAGAGGGGGTGCCCAAGAAGGACAGCAATCTGGCAGTCATGCTCCCCCTGCTGCAGCATACTGCCAGGTTTGCTCCAGTGATGAGGAGGGAGGGGATGATGAGGTCACTGACTCAACGTGGGTGCCTGATAGGAGAGAGGAGGAGGAGGAGGCGGCACATCACCAACGAGGCAGGATGCCCTCCAGGGGCCAGCCTAAGGGCAGCACATTGACTGCATCACACCCCAAAGCTCCACATGTGCAGGGCGCTGCAGTCTGTGTGCTTTATTCAAAAAGTTCTTTGGTGTGGGCCTTTTTTGAGACGAGTGCATCAGATCGCACCGCTGCTATTTGCAACATATGTCTCAAGCGTATCTCACGTGGCCAAAACATCTCCCGCTTGGGTACCACATGCTTGACCAGACATATGTTGACCTGCCATGCAGTTCGTTGGCAAGCGTATCTAAAAGACCCACACCAAAGAACAAAGAGGACCTCTCCTTGCTCCTCATCAGCTGAGATTTCCAACCCCACTAGACCTTCAGCCCTCTCTGAGACCTGCACTGAGAGGAATGAAGGTGTAGAATTAGGTGTGTCACAGCCAAGTACTTGTGGGCAATCTGCTTTTGGTACACCGACGTCAGATTATACCAGGCAAATTTCCCTGCCCCAGCTGCTGCACCGCCGAAAGAAGTTTGCTCCCAGCCATCCACATGCCCAGCGGTTGAATGCTAGCTTGGCAAAATTGCTAGCACTTCAACTGCTGCCTTTTCAGTTGGTAGACTCTGCCCCCTTCCGTGAGTTTGTGGAATGTGCGGTTCCTCAGTGGCAGGTACCCAAACGCCACTTTTTCTCACGGAAGGCGATCGGCATGTGGAAGGCAATGTCCATGCCTCGCTGGACAGGGCGGTCAGCGGTAAGGTGCATATTACCGCTGACTCATGGTCCAGCAGGCATGGACAGGGACATTACCTAAGTTTCACGGCGCATTGGGTGACTCTGCTGGCAGCTGGGAAGGATGCAGGACAAGGTGCAGTAGTGTTGGAGGTTGTTCCACCACCACGCCTCCAAAATGCTAGTGATTGTGACACACCTCTCTCCTCCACCCCCTCCTCTTCTTCTTCCTCCATGGCCTCTTCCTCGGAACCAGCGGTGCTCCGTAGTCGTTCAAGGGGCTACGCAAGTACGCAGGCCAAAAGATGCCATGCGGTGCTTGAGCTGGTGTGCTTGGGGGACAGGAGCCACACTGGGGCAGAGGTTCTGTCAGCTCTGCAGGGGCAGGTTCAGAGGTGGTTGACGCCACGCCAACTTAAGGCAGGAATGGTGGTTTGCGACAATGGCACCAACCTCCTCTCTGCCCTCCGACAGGGACAAATGACCCATGTGCCCTGTTTGGCTCACGTCCTTAACTTGGTGGTGCAGCGGTTCTTGGGCAGGTATCCGGGCTTACAGGATGTCCTGAGGCAGGCCAGGAAAGTCTGTGTGCATTTCCGCCGGTCATATAATGCCAGTGCTCGGCTGACGGACCTCCAAAAATAGTTTAACCTGCCCAAGAACCGCCTAATCTGTGACATGCCCACCAGGTGGAACTCAACGTTGGCCATGCTGCAGCGGCTGCACACGCAGCAGAGGGCCATCAATGAGTACCTGTGTGACTATGGCACCAGGACAGGGTCAGGGGAGCTTGGTTTTCTTTCCCCATGCCAGTGGGCCATGATCAGGGATGCATGCACTGTCCTGTCACCATTTGAGGAGGCCACGAGGATGGTGAGCAGTGACAGTGCATGCATCAGTGACACTGTCCCCCTTGTCCACCTGTTGGAGCACACGCTGCGTGGAATAATGAGGAGGACTTCCTTAGCTCTCAAGGCCCCCTTTATCCAGACAGTGTTCCTGCGTGCCCGCCGATCACACAGGAAGAGGACGAGGAGGAGGAGGAGGAGGAGGAGGAGGAGGAGGAGGAAGATTGTGTCAGTATGGAGGTGGAGCCTGGCACTCAGCATCAGCAGCAGTCTTTAAGGGATCAGTCCCAAGAAACACATGGACTTGTACGTGGCTGGGAGGAGGTGGCTGCGGACCATGTCGTCCTTAGTGACCCAGAGGACTCCGGACCGAATGCCTCAGCAAACCTACGCTGCATGGCCTCCCTGATCCTGCAAAGCCTGCGTAAGGATCCTCGTATTCGTGGTATCAAGGAGAAGGACCAATACTGGCTGGCAACCCTCCTTGATCCACGTTACAAGGGTAAGGCTGCGGACCTTATCTTGCCATCGCAGAGGGAGCAGAGGATGAAACATCTTCGGGAGGCCTTGCAGAAAGGTCTGTGCAACGCATTCCCAGAGACTGGGAGGTTACAAACTCCTGTTTCTGGACAACGTGTTGCTGAGGCTTCGGTCAGTCAAAGAAGGAGCGGTGGAGAAGGTGGCCGTCTGACCGATGCGTTCAGACAATTTTTTGGTCCGCAGCCCCAAGGTATGATCGGTTCCAGCAACCATCGCCAGCGTCTGTTTTACATGGGGCAAGATCAGACTTGGACACCTTTCCCACCGAAAATCCTCTGGGTTACTGGGTCTTGAGGATGGATCACTGGCCAGAGCTTGCACAGTATGCAATTGAGCTACTGGCCTGTCCTGCATCCAGCGTTCTTTCGGAACGCACATTCAGTGCTGCTGGAGGCGTGATAACCGATCACAGGGTGCGTCTGTCCACCGACTCGGTCGATCGACTGACCTTCATAAAAATGAATCAGTCTTGGATCACCACCAGCTACCAAGCACCTGATGCTGATGTAACCGAATAATTTTTTTTGAAATCTCAGATCCCTTCAAAGACTGCCTATGCTGATGTTGAGTGACTATCCCTGAGTAATTATCCTCTTCCTCCTCAATCATCACGCTGATAGCTTGTAAGAACATTTTTGGTTCTGGGCGCCACCACCAGTGCCTAAGGCACAATTTTTCAGCCCCTGTTTAACAGGGGCGTGTAATTACAATTTTTGATGTAATACTTTGCAGCAGGGCTCGTTCCTGCATTCCAACTAGAGTGTCTGTGAGGGGTTGCAGTGTTGTGGCACCAGCACCAGTGCCTAAGGCCCAATTTTTCTGCCCCTGTCTAACAGGGGCGTGTAATTACAATTTTTGATGCAATACTTTGCAGCAGAGCTCATTCCTGCGTTCCAACTAGAGTGTCTGTGAGGGGTTGCAGTGTTGTGGCACCAGCACCAGTGCCTAAGGCCTAATTTTTCAGCTCCTGTTCAACAGGGGCATGTAATTACAATTCTTGATCTAATATTTCACAGCCGGGCCCTGTGAGGGCTTACAGTGTTGTGGCCACAGCAACACCTAAGGCCCAAATTTCTGCTGAGTATATAGGGCAGGACCCTACTTTCAAACATCTAACTTACAAACGACTCCTACTTGCAAACGGAAGGAGACAACAGGAAGTGAGATGAAATCTACCCCTAGGAAGGGAAATTCTCTCCTGTAAGAGTTAATATGGGGAAAACATTTCTCCTTTCCACTGATGCTTTCCAATCCTTGTTCCACAAAAAACCCCAAATTTTCAAAAAACATTTTCATTGGGACAAAAAGTGAGGTGAAATCTTCTGAAGAGGAGGAAAGACAGCAAAACAAACGGAAGGAGACAGCAGGAAGTGAGATGAAATCTACCCCTAGGAAGGGAAATTCTCTCCTGTAAGAGTTAATATGGGGAAAACATTTCTCCTTTCCACTGATGCTTTCCAATCCTTGTTCCACAAAAAAACCCAAATTTTCAAAAAACATTTTCATTGGGACAAAAAGTGAGGTGAAATCTTCTGAAGAGGAGGAAAGACAGCAAAACAAATGTCACAGGGGTGATAACCCTTCCCTATGTTTTCCAAAAAGCTTAAAAAAGATTTTTTGGCTGGAGCTAAACACGTTAAAAATGTACCCGTTCAAAATTACAAAGAGATTCTACTTAACAACAAACCTACAGTCCCTGTCTTGTTTGCACCGCCTGTATACTGCTGTTCAGAGTATATAGGGCCTTTCCTTATTTTAATTTGGGTGCGGGGTTCCCCTTAATATCCATACAAGACCCAAAGGGCCTGGTAATGGACTGGGGGGTACCCATGCCGTTTGTCTCACTGATTTTCATCCATATTGCCATGACCCGACATGACATTAAACCCGCAAGCAGTTTTAAATGAGATTTTTTCCTTTAAAAATGACATTTGGTGCAGGGACTGTTCTAAACACGGGAAACACGCGTCACTTTACAGGCATACTACAGACACCCCCCAGGTACGATATTTAAAGGAATATTTCACTTTTTTTTTTTTTTTACTTTAAGCATCATTAAAATCACTGCTCCCGAAAAAACGGCCGTTTTTAAAAGTTTTTTTTTGCATTGATACATGTCCCCTGGGGTAGGACCCGGGTCCCCAAACCCTTTTTAGGACAATACCACACAAATTAGCCTTTAAAATGAGCACTTTTGATTTCGAACGTTCGAGTCCCATAGACGTCAATGGGGTTCTAACGTTCGTGCAAACTTTCGGTCCGTTCGCAGGTTCTGGTGCGAACCGAACCGGGGGGTGTTCGGCTCATCCCTAGTTAACACCAATGCTTTGTGGGAGGAGGGATGGGGGACATGGCACTTGAACCATTGGTTTGGGAAGGACGGGGGGCACGCACTAAGCCCCGGTTCACACAGGGGCGGCACGACTTGCAGGTCACCTCACCGAGGCGACCTGCAAACGACTTCCATGGCGATTCGCAAAACGACTTCTGTATAGAAGTCTATGCAAGTTGCCAAAGTAGTACAGGAACCTTTTTCTAAGTCGGAGCGACTTGCGTCGCTCCTATTAGAACGGTTCCATAGTACAGAACGGGAGGCGACTTGTCAGGCGGCTAGATCGCCTGACAAGTCGCCCCTGTGTGAACCGGCAGTAATGATTTGGGAAAGGGAGACAATACACTGACACTAATGCTAATTGGGGGAAGGAGGACAAACCCCTGGATACTGATGATTTGAAAAGGAGGGGAGAAAAAAAAACTAACCACTAATGCCGCGTACACACGACCAGACTTTACGGCAGACTTTATCCAGCGGACTTTGACGGACTTTACGACGGACTTTCCAAATGAACGGACTTGCCTACACACGATCAACCAAAGTCCGACAGATTCGTACGTGATGACGTACGACTGGACTAAAACAAGGAAGTTCATAGCCAGTAGCCAATAGCTGCCCTAGTGTCGGTTTTTGTCCGTCGGACTAGCATACAGACGAGCGGACTTTTTGACCGGGCTCGAGTCCGTCGGACAGATTTGAAACATGTTTCAAAGCTAAGTCCGTCAAACTTTTGAGAAAAAAAGTCTGCTTGAGCCCACACACGATCGAATTGTCCGACGGACTCCGGTACGCTGGACTAAGTATGCCGGAAAGTCCGCTCGTGTGTACGCGGCATAAGGGTACTAGGCTTACAAGGCTTTTAACAAACTTTTTGTTATTCTGAAGAAATCCATGTGTGTTCCTCTGTGCCGAGTGAGTCTAATGGGAGTGGTTTCATAATTATCACTAAAAAAACAAAAATAATAGTGCGCCAACCAAAACAAAATGAAAAGAGCAGCCAACACGACAATCAGACTAATTGTAACGAAGGTATAAAGTAAATAAGTGTGGCGCTAAACAATACCTGTGCGTTACTGGGCAAAGCCTGACAGAATAGATACCTGAAAGGACAACAGCCCAATAAAGTGTATTTAATGAAACACAAAATTAATCGTGTATAGACTAAGCGTTGATCAAAATGCGTGGTGTGAAAGTGATAGTGGGGGTAATAAGTGTGTAAAGACGTGACAATAAGACACTAAAAAGGTCCTGTATAAGCTGGTGGCCAACGTTAACAGGATCGGGTCACCGTGGGGTAGTGATAGAAAAATTGCAAGAGGACGACATCCTCCTCCTATGGATAGCTAGTGTTGAGTCTTTACATGCCTTCTTGGGTAGACTTAATGACAATGAGATTGGGATAGAGCTGAAGTATGAGGTCAGCTCTTCTGCTATTCATTTTTTAGACTTAGAGATAGTAGTAGTGAATAACCGTTTGTAAACCAAAACGTTCTTTAAACCAACCGACCAGAATGGATATATTCCGGTCGATAGTTGCCATCATGCTACCTGGCTGAAATCAGTACCACGTAGCCAGTTCACACGGATTAGACGCAACTGCAGTAACCTTGCGGACTACTTTCATCAGACACAGATCTTAAGGTCCAGGTTCATCAACAAGGGTTACGATTCTGTAGATATTGACAATGAAATCAAAAATATTGCCCAGATCAGCAGAGAATCTTTGTTAGCAGGGCAACCTAAAAGTGGTTCTGTCAACAAACACAAATGGTCCCTCTTGACAAATTTCTCTGTACAACATAAACAGATTAAAGAGATTCTAGTGAGACATTGGAGAGTCCTTAAAAACTATCCAATATTGGGCCCCGTTCTTCCCGAACGAGGTGGTGTAATTTTTACAAGGGCTCCATATATTAGAAGCCAGATCGCCCCTAATATCATCGACCCCCCTGTGACTCGCTCTTTCTTTCATGATATGAAAGTTTTTTTCCCATGCAAACGGTGTAACGTTTGCTTACATAATGTCTGTGGATGGAGGAGAACTGAGACGTTTATTTCTACCTCCACGGGGAAGGAATACCGGATCAAACATTTTTTGACGTGTGAAACCAGATACGTGGTCTATTTGATCACGTGTCCTTGCAACAAACTGTATGTAGGCCGGACTATACGCACGTTGTCCGTGAGAGGTAACGAGCATATAGCCAACATTAAAAAGGGCCTCACAAACCATAGTGTCCCTAAGCATTTTTTGCGATGCCATAACCAAAATCCAAAGGGTATTCAGTTTCAAGTTATCGATAAATTTATCCCACATTGGAGGGGTGCGTCCCTGAAGAGGGGTGTGTCAAGATTAGAGACTTTTTGGATACACCAATTAAAATGCTACTTGCCATTTGGTCTCAATGTTGACTGGGATATAAATGCCTTTATCCACCAGTCTTGATGGAGATACAATGGTCCCCCTCACCACTTTCTTCTGTGTCATGAGAGCAGATGCCCAGTGGTTGGGCTGATTCTCCCTTTCTCTTAGGATTTATGTTTGACTTACCTAATCTTATTATATAATCTGTATATTTTTCTGGTTACCACCTGACCTATTGGTCATTAATTGGCAGTTTATACATTTCTACCTTAGAACACTGTTATCAATTTATTTGTCATATGATTTATTTGTCATATGATTTAATTAATTTTGAGCCTTTAGACCGGCCAATATATATATTTCTGGGGAAGTGTAGGTAGATGTGGTCATTTTCTACATTGTATGTTCACCATAGTCTTAGATAGGGTTATTGTTACATCATTAATGAATACGTGTATATTATTATCCATTGTTCAGTCTTAAATAGGGGATCGTTCATTACTAATGAATACGTGCATCATGATTTCCACCATTTTTAAAGTTTATAAATTTTAGATTTTTCATATTAATGGTTCGCAAATTTTTGCAATTCTGCTGGATCGTAATACATTGTAAACACTATTTATTTTAAATCTGTTAGGTTTAGCAATGTTTACGCGATGGTGAGCTATTTTCCCACAGTGTATGGCACTTACCCCTCTATCAAGAGGGTTGGACCGCATTTGCATTCCAGACCTTAGTACGCGCTGTGTTTACGCCCAACAGCTTCACCATAGCGAGGCTTGGTTCGTGTGTGTGTTCCATATCCCTTTCGTCACTTCCGGTTATCACTGGATTGACGTCACACGCTGTCAGCGCGGTCTCCCATTTGATGCCGTGCATTTCTCCCATTCTGGCCGTGATTGGTTGTGGGAGGTGACGTGTCCCGCTGGATGCGTCGCTCCCCGGCCTTGGAATCCAGTTGGTGGACGGACGTCACCTGCTCCTAAATGAGGCTACGTGAGAGGTGACGCCGCCCACAGCACAGTTTCATTAGATTTACCACATTGAGGCTTGGTTAAGAGCCAGCTCTAGAGCTCCCGTGATTGGTTTATTACTTATGCTGACGCCATTCTCTGGGCGACCCGGAAGTGGCGATACACATAGCGCGAACAGCTGCTAGTATTCGGTAATTATATGTTTTATATATATACAGGCATGTGTGGCAGACAGTCATGTACCCCAGTTGAAGTCCTATCGGACGAAATGCGTCGGGTGGTTATGCCTGTCTTGCCACTATCTGTATTGTATTGCCCTGTTTTTTAAATAAATGCTTTTCAATAAGCGGATTCACACTATGGGGAAGTCTTCTTTTTGATCCCCATTTTACTTGAGGGCCTACATCCATTTTATGGAGGCAACATCCTTGTAAGCAGTTCCTCATTCGCATCTTGGATACCGGGAGTCGCTGTGACCAGAGAGGTTCGGTTGGTGAGTGCTGCAGTTTTTCTCCAACATCTCCAGCCACTGTGGAATCACCTCCCATCTCCATCTTAAGCTTGTCTGACTCCTAAGCCGCTGGCTGAGGAGTCCACCATTGCCGGTAAGGGTATTTTTGCCTATCCCTTTTATACATATGTTGGATACCTTATCCTGTGGATGCCATCCCCGGATCTAAGGGCCTCATACCATTGGTTTTGGTTGCTGTAGACCTTCCAGCCACATCCATAGATGCCTACCCATTCATTGATGTTGGACTTTTAGCTTTGTCAGCTACCTATAAGTTCACGCTGGACTTTTGGTTTTGACAGCAGTTCATGTTGTTATTGTGTCATATCATTTTCATTTTTATCTGTTTACTTTATGTTCTCCATTTATGTGTGTTACTGCACCTTTAAGAGGTCCTTGATAATTTAATTTTCCACATTTTTTCCAAAGTAATTTGGGATCTATAGTGAATAATTACCCCTTGCAATTTTTCTATCACTACCCCACGGTGACCCGATCCTGTTAACGTTGGCCACCAGCTTATACAGGACCTTTTTAGTGTCTTATTGTCACGTCTTTACACACTTATTAACCCCACTATCACTTTCACACCACGCATTTTGATCAACGCTTAGTCTATACACGATTAATTTTGTGTTTCATTAAATACACTTTATTGGGCTGTTGTCCTTTCAAATATCTATTCTGTCAGGCTTTGCCCAATAACGCACAGGTATTGTTTAGCGCCACACTTATTTACTTTATACTTTCATTTCAATTATCAACCAGCTGTGCACCTGCAGGCCTCTAATAAGGAAAATTGCAGGGTCTGCATCCCTTTAGACGTGATTTCCTATTGAAAGTATCTCACCAAAAATTTTATTTTTGTTGCAGGGGATGCCTGAAATCTGACATGTATCTTAGTGCAGACTTCTGGAAAAATCAGTGAGCCAATCACACAAGCAGGAAACAATGTTTCTAGGGGGCATTCTGTACACATTCTGTGTACAGAACATCTCCAGGTAGCCATATTGCATTGCATTTTCAGAAAATTACAGAGCTGCAGGTTGAAAAGGAAAGGTCATTTTTAATCAAATTCAATTACATTATGACTTGTATCGCAATTGTATACGCTATATTATTTTTTTTTCAGATCCCTGTTCTGTCAGGGGAGTATAGTGTGATTGTCTGTCCCTAGTGATTGGGAACAGCGATCTCTCTATATTTCCAGTCAGTCCATTACCCCCACAGTTAGAAAGCACCTCCCTGGGACATACTTAACCCTTTGATTGCTCCTGGTGTTAACCCCTTCCCTGACAGTGTCATTTATACAGTACTCAGTGCATTTTAATAGCACTGATCACTGTATAAATGTCACTGGTCCCAAAAAAGTGTAAAAAGTGTCTGATCTGTCCTCCGCAGTGTCGCAGTCCTGCTAAAAATCGCTGATCACAGCCATTACCAGTAAAAAAAAAAATTATAATAATAATGCCATAAATCTATCCCCTATTTTGTAGATGCTATAACTTTTGCGCAAACCAATCAATTTATGCGTATTGCGTTTTGTTTTTTTGCCAAAAATATGTAGAAGAATACATATTGGCTTAAACCCATGAAGAAATTAGTTTTTTTACATTTTTTAGGGGATTTTTATTATAGCAAAATATTGTTGTTTTTTTTTCAAAATTGTCGGTGTTTTTTTGTTTATAGCGCAAAAAATAAAAACCGCAGAGGTGATCAAATACCACCAAAAGAAAGCTCTATTTGTGGGGAAAAAAAGGACATCAATTGTTTGTTTGGGTACAACGTCACATGACCGCGCAATTGTCAGTTAAAGCGACTCAGTGTCGTATCGCAAAAAATGGCCTGGTCATTAAGGAGGCAAATCCTTTTGGGGCTGAAGTGGTTAAAGTGTTACTAAACCTACAACAGTAAAATCAGTCTGTATATGCAGTAAGGCATGCTTGTTATATTCACTGTGTAGCTTAAGGGGTTAATCCTCTGCATTGTGTAAAAAGGCTGTTTGATCCTGTCTTCTCTGATCTTCCCCTGTTTCCACCGTCCCCAATTTGTCTCTTGATATTACAAAGCCTTGGGGGCACTCTGCACATACTCTGTTTAGTGTGCATTTCTAAAGAGTTTTTTTTTCTTAGGGAGGGTGCATGTGATCAGCACAGGGCCAATCAGCACTGTCCAGAAAGAGGGTCAGGGGTCCTTCAGCCTCATAGGACAGTCAGAGAAGAATGTAAACTCCTCCTACAAGCTTTAACCAGACACTGATAGAAGTTATGAGACTGCTATATACTGCTGGTGAGAAAAGGTATTTAGCAGTTTATAGTTACTAAAATAATTGCATTTCCATGTTCTGTGTACTCTGGGAGACCAGATATAGTGAATCCAGGGTCCTGGGTTTAGTAACACTTTACGTTCTTTTTGAGATGATCCACATACCCTTTATGAGATGTCTAATACAGAGACATGACAAAAGCAACTGGCAATTAGGCTTCTCTCCCAAACATAAGCATATACGGAGGATAACCCGTGGGATCATTCTCCGTGCTGTTGTATGTATGCATAGTTGCAGGGATGTGCCTACTCCATTGTTGCTTCTTCTCATTTGTTAAAGTCCCATGCATGTCAACAAGGGTGCTTTGAACCCTCTCAGTCTGTGGATTCTTTTGTGGATGATAGGGGGTCATTCTGGACCTCTCAACTCCCAACAGGTCTAGCGGTTTCCTGATGATACAGCTCTAAAGGCTTCTTCCCTGATCAGAATGGATTTGTTGGGGCAACCCAAAATGAACAAAGAACTTCTCCATCAAGACCTTGGCCACCATGGATGCTTGTTGGTCTTTTGTTAGAAATGCCTCAGTGTAACAGGTGAAACGGTCTGTCACCACAGGACATTTCCCTTTCCACATAATATTTCTAGTCCATGTACACCAACCCTTTGACTTTGGAGGTGACCCATTGTGGCACTCTTGAGGACAAAGTCTTGATGGGGTGTCACGCATGCAAAAATTTGTTTGAGTCCCTTTAACCTCCTGCTGACCTCTCATAGTAAGTATACTGCGTGGGCGGAAGGTGCAGGCTTCGTACAGTAACGTACATGTACTTTGCCGGCTTGCTTCCAGGCGTAGGACGCATGCATGCATGAGTTTGGCAGCAGATTTCAGCTAGTGATCTCGAATAATACCTGCTGATCGGCTGTGTCCAATCACAGAACTCTTTGTACAGAGAACACTGATCTGGCTGTTTCTTCTCCCTGAAAAGCAGGGAGAAAAAACTGCTAGATTAGTAAGTAAAAGTAAAGAGAAGAGAAACACAGGCGCCTCTAGGTTAGAGCTGTAAACATTTTAATAAAATACAGGTGCATTATCCACTTACACAGAGGTTTAGGAGGTAAGGCACATATCCATCCACACTGGCGTGGCGTCAGTGCATATGGAGCGGCGTTCAGAACAGCTGACTTTAGCCTGAAGTGGAGAAGTCCTTACCAGCAGGATCTCTGGGGCCAAGACGGTGAGACCATGGCTTGGAACAGGCTGATAGTGAGGGCTGGAACGTGGCGTCGGACGTGATGACATGACTGGTAAGGCGCGATGATGCTCCGGAGCATACGCACTGGTAGATAGAATTCAGGGCGCACTCCTTTTTTCAAGC